>CM060130.1:318441-900941 GCA_030522415.1 Channallabes apus | reverse complement strand
TGTTGTGCTCTGCTTTTTCATACCTAACAAAAATGCCTCTTAATTATCTATATATATATATATATATATATATATATATATATATAAGCACGTGACCCTCCGCCTCCCGGTGTTTATTGCTGATGTAAACAAGCTAAAGTTCCCCATAAACAGAAGCGCGGCTGCAGCCTGACTGTAGTGTTGTTAATAGAGTGATGAGTGACAGGTCCTGCTGCCCCAGTCATGCACACAGCAAGGTGAGGAGGCTCTCACAGCCGTGCAGACCCGCTCACTAACCGGCCTCAGGTAGGTAGTCAGTGTGGAGAGAGAGAGAGAGAGAGAGAGAGAGAGCTCGAGCTCAGGGGGGGACATTTAAACTCAGCCAGAGCTTCATGCTGACAGACAGGAGGACAGATACACTAACTGACAGTCCAGGGTTTCATCTTGTATGTTTATGCATGTTTATGTCCACCTGTGGCTACTGTAAGTACTAATAATTAAAGTGGTCAATAGCACTGTAGTTTTATTTTACATTAAAATATCCATCAACAAAACAATAAAAGTATCACCAGCTGCACTGTAGAGTTACAGTAGAGGCGCATATGTTTATTTAAGTCTAGGTCTGGCTGAAATCTTTTAGTAATTGTTGTTTTTTATGAATAACAATAAACAATGAGAGATGGACTAATGTACCGTCATATCACTGTAGTCATTACAATTCACTTTGTCATTAAAGTGACATTGCTTTTGGTTTAGTCAACACAAATATTGTTGAATGAAGGATCTTAGACTCTGGAATGAAGGTATAAATGTACAGTATAGTGTCAGATGATGTGATTTAACTAAAAGATATAGTTTTGTGAACTTGAATAACAAAGTATTAAAATGTTAAGCAAATTTAAATTGGCATAATATAAATTAAGTATAAATTATTTTTATGAAGTGCTCCTTTTGCTTTGGTAGTGTGGATGCGGCCAAAGAGGATGGGTCATTTGGAAGATTAATAAATGACAACAATATAAACCCCAATGCCAAGATGACGTACTTCACCCAGCAAGGCAAGCCACGCTTGTGTTTGTTTGCAACACGAGACATAAGTCCAGGAGAAGAGGTCACCTATAATTATGGCAACTCAGACTGGCCATGGAGATCGAAAGTGGTAAAACCTTTTATGAAACTGGTTGTCCTTAGAGGGGTTATGGTCTAACCATGCACACTTTAATTTAAGTGAACAATGTATATTGTCATTGTAGCTTTTGTTTTAACATGCTTTTTATCACATTAATGTATGTTAGACATTAATTTATTAAAATACATAGCACATGGAATATTATTAACTGGATATGTTGCCAATTGTCTGTTTTTAAAATCATAAGGAATCTGAAGAAAGGTCGACGGAGGAGCAGCATGGTGTGTTGTCTACATCAGAGCCTTCTACAAGTCGGTGGCAAAAAAGGTCTGAAGCTACATCAGCTGGTCCTCTCAGAAGCTTTAAGGTAAAATGGAAAAATACTGTTGCACGACCATAGGTACATGGCAAAACTTTTTCTTTCGGCTGTTCCCTTTCAGGGGTCGCCACAGCGAATCATCTGCCTCCATCTAACCCAATCCTCTGCATCATCTTCTCTCACACCAACTAACTTCATGTCCTCTCTCACTGCATCCATAAATCTCCTCTTTGGTCTTCCTCTAGACCTCCTGCCTGGCAGTTCCAACCTCAGCATCCTTCTACCAATATATTCACAATCTCTCCTCTGAACATGTCCAAACCACCTCAATCTGGCCTCTCTGACTTTATCTCCAAAACATCTCACATGTGTTGTCCCTCTGAATTCATTCTTGATCCTATCCATCATTGTCACTCCCAAAGAGAATCTCAACATCTTCAGCTCTGCTACCTCTAGCTCTGCCTCCTGTCTTTTCTTCAGTGCCACTGTCTCTAAGCCGTAGAGCATCGCTGGTCTCACCACTGTCCTGTACACCTTTCCTTTCATTCTCGCTGATACTCTTTTATCGCACAACATACATGAAACTTTTCTCCACCCATTCCAACCTGCCTGTACGTGCCACTTCACCTCCTTTCCACACTCTCCGTTGCTCTGGACCGTTGACCCTAAGTACTTAAAATCCTGCACCTTCTTTACCTCTGCTCACTGTAGCTTCACCGTTCCTCTCATTCACACACATGTATTCCGTCTTGCTGCGGCTAACCTTCATTCCCCTGCTTTCCAGAGCGTACCTCCACCTCTCCAAATTTTCCTCCACCTGTTCCCTGCTCTCGCTACAAAGCACAATGTCATCTGCAAACATCATAGTCCATGGAGACTCCTGTCTAACCTCATCTGTCATCCTGTCCATCACCAGAGCAAACAAAAAGGGTCTTAGAGCCGATTCTTGATGCAGACCCACCTCCATCTTGAACTCTTTTGTCACACCTACAGCACATCTTACCACTGTCTTAGCGCTCTCATACATGTCCTGCACCACTCTAACATACTTCTTCGCCACTCCAGACTTCCTCATACAACACCACAGTTCCTCTCTCGGCACCCTGTCGTACGCTTTCAATAAATCTACAAAGACACAATGCAACTCTTTATTACTTTCTCTGTACTTCTCCACCAGCATCCTCAAAGCAAATACTGCACTACACTTTCTAGGCATAAACCATATTGCTGCTCACAAATGCTCACCTCTGCCCTTAACCTAGCTTCCACTACTCTTTCCCACAGCTTCATTGTATGGCTCATTTAGCTTTATAACTTTTGTAATTGCAACAGCTTTGCACATCTCCCCTTGTTTTTAAAAAATCAGCACCAATGCACTTCTCCATTCCTCTGGAGTCCTCTCACTGTACAAGATCTCGTTAAACAAACTAGTCAGAAACTCTACTGCCACCTCTCCTAAGCACTTCCATACTTCCACAGGTATCCTCTTCAACACCCTACTCACCTCACTTTTACTAACATTTGCTACTTCCTGCTCCACAACAGTCACCTCTTCTACTGTTTTGTTCTCTTTCCTTTTCCTCATTCATCAACTTCTCAAAGTACTCCTTCCATCTTCCCATCACCCTCCTGGCATCTGTCAGTACATTTCCATCTCTATCTTTAATCACTCTAACCTGCTGCACATCCTTCCCATCTCTATCTCTCTGCCTCGCCAACCTGTACAGATCCACCTCACCCTCCTTACTGTCCAGCCTAGCATACAAGTCCTCCTTCACCTTATGCTGCATCTCCCTGTACTCCTGTTTACTCTCTTCAGTCCTCTCAGTGTTCCACTTCTCCTTAGCTAGCCTCTTTCCCTGTATACACTCCTGGACTTCCTCGTTCCACCACCAAGTCTCCTTGTCCACTTTTCCCTTACCTGATGATACACCAAGTACCCTCCTACCTGTCTCCCTGATCACATTGGCTGTAGTTGTCCAGTCAACTGAAAGCACCTCCTGACCACCCATAGCCTGTCTCAACTCCTCCCTGAAGACTACACAACATTCTTCCTTTCTCAGCTTCCACCACTTTGTCCTCTGCTCTGCCTTTGTCCTCTTCACCTTCCTCACCACCAGGGTTATTTTACACACCACCATTCTGTGTTGTCTGGCTACACTCTCCCCTACCAACACTTTGCAGTCACTGATCTCTTTCAGATTACAACGTCGACACAAGATGTAGTCCACCTGAGTGCTTCTGCCTCCGCTCTTATATGTCACCCTATGTTCCTGCCTCTTCTAGAAGAAAGTATTTACTACTGCCATTTCCATCCTCTTTGCAAAGTCCACCACCATCTGTCCTTCTACATTCCTGTCCTGAAGACCAAGCCTGCCCATCACATTCCCATCTGTTCCCTTACCCAACATGTCCATTGAAGTCTGCACCAATCACAACTCTCACCTCTGGAGATGCTCTGCATCACTTCATCTAACTCACTCTAGAATTTCTCCTTCTCTTCTAACACACATCCTACCTGTGGAGCATAACCACTAACAACATTGAACATTATCCCTTCAAGTTCCAGCTTCAGACTCATCACCCTATCTGATACTCTATTCACCTCTAGAACATCCCTTACAATCTCCTCTTTCAGGATAACTCCTACTCCATTTCTTTTCCTATCCACACCATGGTAAAACAATTCGAACCCTGATCCTAAGCTTCCAGCTTTGCTACCTTTCCACCTGGTCTCCTGGACACACAGTATATCCACCAACTCTCTTCCCTTCCCTGTCATGGTCCCAACATTCAAGGTCCTTACTTTCACTCCTAAACTCTTGCCTTTCCTCTTCTCTCTCTGCTTTCGAACACGCCTTCCTCCTCTCCTTCTTCGACCAACAGTAGCCCAATTTCCACCGGCACCCTGGACAACAGCACCAGTGGCGGTCGTTGTTAACCCGGGCCACGACTGATCCGGCATGGGAATTATATTTGTGATTTGCTTCATTGACTTGGCAAATGTTTTACGTCGGATGCCCTTCCTGACACAACACTCATTTATCCAAACTTGGGACTTGCACAAGAAAACACTGGATTTCGCTCCCCCATAGGTGCATTGGGGACATAGCAAAACTGAAGTGTTTAATTACATATAGTGAATGGGGGCAGCATGGTGGAGCAGTGGTTAGCACTGTAACCCTCACCGCAAGCTCTAGGTTTAACTCTTTGTTACTGATGCCACCACAAACGTATCGAATTTTCGATTAGGCTGTCATCATGAAATTCTCCTTCCCCAGCTATGGAATTTGAATAATCAAAGAGAGATTATCATTGATATCTTACATTCTATACCTTGCAAAATCAGCCAGTGGGGTTTACAGCAAGGTTTTTGTTGAAGTAGGATTGTTCTATTTATTTAAACCTCAAATATTCTCTTTAATGGTTCTTTATCAGTGGTTATTAATGTATCTTGTTTGTCCATGCTGCATCTACTACAGTTTGTGGCTAAAACCAACGAGGTGGAGACGGCTAGAGGGCAACCAGGCGGAGATAGCTAGAGGGCAACCAGAGTTTGACAAGTCCAGTGCTTGATCCACTCAGCAAGCCTGAAAAGGTAAATGAAATGTAGCCGTTCATTACATTCTGTGTGGCAAAGTTTTAAAGTCCACCAACATGTGACATAGGCTTTGTGTGCGTCACTTAGATCTGATTGTTTATATGGACAGTGTTTTGTAAGCACCCTCTCATTTAAGTGAATTTCGAAGTGTAGCTCGGTGTAAAATCTGTGTATGTTTTAACCTGAATGCAATATGGTTTATATGAGCAGTGTTTTGTAAGTAATCTTCCATGAAATGCTTTTCAAAGTGATGGCCAGGTCTGAATGTTTGTGAATTAAGCAGTAAATAACCCAAATGTCTTAGTAGGACCATACAGGTAAGGGACTTGATATGATATGGCACTGCTGTGGTCTTTAAGAATATTTGGGCAACTTGTATTTGATCTGTTTGCCTTACATAATCACCTAGTGACATTCAAAATAAAGTTTTCTTCTTGTGCTCTTTGTGAGAAGTAAGATTGTTCAATTTGTACATTTTTAGCAGACGCATATTCATTTATTTCCTCCATGATGTATTTGTTACAGATGATGGCTAAGAGCAGCCAGACTAAAATGGATGAAGGCAACCAGAGTTTGACAAGTCCAGAAGGAAAAGGTAAATGAATGTAGCCCTTCATTACAATGCATGTGGCAAAGTGTTAATTTCAAAAAGATGTGATGTAGGCATTGTGTGTGTGTCTGTACTCCCTTAGATATGATATGGTTTCTATAGACAGTGTATTCTAAGTAGTCTCTCACTAAGTGATTTTCAAAGTGTAGGTCAGTATAAGATCTGAGTGTATGTGTATGTTCACCTGGATGTGAGATGGTTTATATGGACCGTGTTTTGTGAGGACTCTTTCACAAAGTGATTTTCAAAGTGTAGGTCAGTATAAGATCTGAGTGTATGTGTATGTGCACCTGGATGTGAGATGGTTTATATGGACCGTGTTTTGTGAGGACTCTTTCACAAAGTGATTTTCAAAGTGTAGGTCAGTATAAGATCTGAGTGTATGTGTATGTTCACTTGGATGTGAGATGGTTTATATGGACCGTGTTTTGTGAGGACTCTCTCATAAAGTGATTTTCAAACTGAAAGTTAGTAGTCTGAATGTTTGTGTGAATTAAGCAGTAAACCACCCAAGTATGTCTTAGTAGGACCATACAGGTAAGAGGGTTCATCCTCCAGCTGGGGTTGATGATGGCATCATTTTGGTTTTTAGGAGTTCTTGGACAACCTGAATTTGATCTTTGTTTTAGGATAATTAACCTGAACCTTTGGTAGTGACTATATGTGAAATTAACCACTTTTGGCATTTACGCCACTTATTTTCTGTCAAATCTATCTGTACTGTCTTCTACCTGAAGCTAATTTGCACCTGATATCTTGAAGTAAGATAAATGGTTATCTTGAATTGTGAGGGGGAAAAATGGAAACATCAGGACTATTTTCAAGTCCAGATTTAGATCTTTTTCATAAGAAATGTATGCTTTTGATGTGGACATCATCCATATCAGACCAATTTGTAAAATTTTCATGCTAATCTTGGCCACCATCTTGGATTTTAAATGACTTCATGTACTATCCATGTGACAATTTCTAAAAGCTATGTATGGGAGATGCATTTTATTCACTATATTACTAATATATTATATTGCATGCTAATAGGAAACTTGCTCTGTTGTCAGAGGTGGCCATTTTGAAAAACTAGGTGGCCATTTTGAAAAAGCTTATAGGGCCACCGTATTGAAAATTCAATAGTAATAAAGTGGCCAGATATCCTTTTTTTTTTTTTTTTTTTTTTTTTTTTTTTTGGACTGCCTTTATCTATACTGTAAGTATACCAAATGTTATGCTTTCATCACAAAATGCACAATTGTTAAAAAAAAAATTCCACTTAGCTGCTCGACTAAGGGGTGTACTCACTTTTGTGAGATACGGTATGTACAGTACAACTGCTTTACAAAGAAACCATAACGAAAAACTTGTCCTCTTTTATTAAACCAAAAATATTTTAGAGTCTTATGATAAAGTAGGTGTTGTACACTATAACTTTGGCTGTGGGAACTTGATTGTAGTGTGCAAGTCATATAAAGCAGAATACGTGCGCTGCTTACTTCAGTTTTGCCTCACTGGGTGCAGACAGGATCTTTGAGGGTATTCTGCTAAAGGTTTCCCTGAATCTATCTTTGAATTCGTGTTGTTCTGTGTTGTAAATCATTGCTATGACACAAACGTTTTAATTGACCCATAAAATTAAAATATTTAAAATGTGTTACAGCTTGTTTGGGGGTCTGGCGACTACCACCGCTATTCACAGGTGAGTACCTACTTAAGGTTTCTTGAATATCTAACATCTCCTGCACTATCCAATTATTTAATTTGTTTTCTCTTTTTTTCAGGAATGACAGTCTTCTAAATATTCTGGGGACGAACTGGTATCGGGTCAGGACAGTGTACTACATTCAGAACTAGGTCAAATATCAGATGTTGACAGCCTGTCTGATGATTACTTCCCCGACTCAGTCACAATACTAGCATACCCTTTATGTCTAGTAAGTCGATGCCTGATGAAAGAACGTCTTATGGATCAGATGCAGACGTCCAAGTTTGGCTTGGCACATCCAAGGTTCCACCACCGCCTGAAGACCATGTAATTCCCAATGCTGATAAAACATCACATTTGGGTACTTGTACCAAAGGTGCATCGAAGCAGAAGCCAAAGAATGAAGCACAGTTTCTCAATCACGACTCAAGACAATTGACTATGACCATAAAAAAATTACTTGTATTGCCATTTAATGTCGTCATGGCAAAAAAAAAAAAATGTTTTTCTTCATGTGTGGCCCTAATACTCCATCGTAGTTAACAGATATTTTAGCAAAAAGACTAATGTAAGTTCTTCTGTTGAAGCTAATGTTCTTGTGTTATGTGACAGTACACTGCTGCGACTTTTAAATGGCAAGCAAACATGACTAGTGTGTAAAACAAAGGAAATGCTAAAATGCAGTAAATCCACAGGCAAATGTGGGATTTTTATTTTTTTTTTGTGCAATACACTTAATCCTGAGTAAACATTGTTCAAAATAAAAAGACCTGTCCTGTTAACGCTGTGTTGTCAGGTATGTGTATTTATGTTAATATGTTAATTTATGTTAATTTAAAAATTGACGTCATTGTCTGGACAATGCTTTTTCCTGTCCTCCTATACCACACATTTGTCAAAAAGTGAAATGTCTGCTTAAACCACAATTGGAGCAGGGTCATGTGTATGAAGTTCTGTTGTGTGTATCTGAACTCTGAAGTGACCCAATTTTTTTTCAGAATTTTTAGAGTATTTTAAGCTTACTCCCATAGCTCTAGGACCTCGGGAAAGGGTAGTCCATCTAAACCACCTTCGGGCTGGTTTCGCGAAATTGTCCGTCTAAACCATATAAACCCGTATAGGTGAGTGTGTGTGTGTGTGTGTATGAGTGTGTGTGTGTGTGTGTGTGTGTGTGTACGGTGACCATACAGAAGCCAGTGGGAACAAAAATAAATCTCCTCCTTCTTTCTTTCTGAATCCACTAAGTGCATCAGTGAGCAGGAAATCGGCCGGAGCATTTCTGAACCAGACTTAAAACAAAAGCAGCGCTTTCCTAATGAGGTGAGGTTACATCCCAATTACACCATAATGACGGTAATAACGGCGAGAAACAAAACTCCTATCCTGTTGATATGATGTGTTTCAGTTTGTGCTGTGTGTAAGCAAAAGAGCGAGGGAAGGAGACTGGATGAGTGTGCACCAGAGAGACATTCGGCTTTTCTATGGTTAATCACGTCTCCATGGCATTTTAATTGCATTTCGCTCTCCTATTTTTTAAGTGCACTCAGCCAATTTGTGAAGTCCATTCAGGGCGGCATTTTCACTCCTATTCATGCCTGACCAGGTCGACTAAAACGATTGGCTTGAGTTGTATTCTGCTTATTGCCATGCTCCAGAGACCTGTTGTGCTTTCACATGCCACAACTAAAATACTGTGTACATACATATACATATACATACAAATACATACATATGCTGGAAGCTGTGGAGCATCCGGAGCTGCAGGGACTTGATCCGGGGGGTCGAAAGCACAGCAACCACACACACACACACACACACACACATATGAATGAACTGATGTGTCAATGCCACTCTGCCAAGCAACTAAGAACCCAGAACCCCTTCTCCCCTCCCCTACCCCCCCCCCCCCCCCTAAAATAAGGCACTCGACTACCAGGGCTGCCCGACCTGACATTTGAAAAGATCAACACGCTCCTTTCTTCCACTCCTGCTTCAACAAAGAAAGGTACTCGAGTCCACCTGGGAGAACGAACGCACTTTCTTCTGCCGTAGACACAGAAATAATAAGCAGATATTGTACTGGGTTTTAAAACTCTAAAGCACTTCATTTGAGTGACCTTGCTTAAATATAACAATACACACGGCTCTGTTCCTAATTTTATGGCACATTTTGACAGCTTGTTACAGGAAGCTTTTCTTTTTAATTACAGTACATCAGTGGAGGGCTGACGGATGACATTGTAGCTCAGGACGTACAGTACAGTACAGTATGGATCTGTTGCCTGGAAACAAAAATACAGTAGAGCCAAAATGTATTAGCGAAAATAATTTATAAATAAGCGACGTACTGTATAGCCGGCTAGTTGGTGCATTTATGTACACCTGAAGAAAAGAAATGAGTATGTGGTCTCAGAGGGAATCGTTTTCTAGCACATTCCCTGATGGAGCACATGGTGCATGGAAAAATCGATTTAGTTATGAGCTGCAAAGCTTTATTTCCTTTCGCTACAGTTAACTGCGAGGTCGAGTGTAGAGGTATGCCATGAGTTCGAGTACCTCGGTGTCATCAGCGCCTCCACTAACCAGATTTTTTTTTTTTTCTGATTCTGAAGTAATCATTTGCCATTCATGCAGGATAATTAGTCTGGCTGGTAATTAAAAAATAATAAATAAATAAACATAAGTACATACATTAGTTGGCACGGTAGCTTAGTGGTTAGCACTCTCGCCTTGCACCTCCTTGGTCTGGGTTCGGGTCCCACGTCGGGTGGGGGGGGGGAGTTTGCATGTTCTGCAGATTAGACAATTTTGTGTTGACAAATTCCTGTAGTGTGTGAATGAGCATGTGAGTGTGTGTGTGCCGTGCGATGGATTGGCAACCCCGTCCAGGGTGTACTCCTCCTCGAGCCCTATGTCATTCATTCATCTTCTATACCGCTTAATCCTGTGTTCAGGGTCGCGGGGGACCTGGAGCCTATCCCAGGAGACTTCGGGCACTAGGCGGGGTACACCCTGGACAGGGTGCCAATCCATCGCAGGGCACACACACATACACACACTCACACACTCAATCACACACTACGGGCAATTTAGGAACGCCAATTAGCCTAACCTGCATATCTTTGGACTGTGGGAGGAAACCGGAGTACCCGGAGGAAACCCACCAAGCACGGGGAGAACATGCAAACTCCATGCACACAGAGACGGGAATCGAACCCGGACCCTGGAGGTGCAAGGCGACAGTGCTAACCACTACACCACCGTGCCGCCGTGCCCTATGTCTCCTGAGATAAATCAGTGGTGCGTGTGTATAACGTGAGACGTTACCTGATGAGTTCTTTTTTTTATAGGACACGTTATTTGCCATCATTATCTTCAATCTGTACATTCTGAGTAAAATGTATAAAACAGCATTTCTCATCTGGAGATAATCAGTAAGGACATGGACTAAAATAAGGTGATGTCTGTAATCCCAGGGTTTTTATAATAACTCTCTCTCTCTATTTCTATGGCTGCTGTTAAGTCACAGAAGCTTGCCGAGAGGACGGGGAGTTGTGAGCATGCTCCAAGCTAGGATCTCTTGCTGAGTGAGCTGTAAGTGCAGAGCTCAAGTGGCAAAAAAGAAAGCACTTCCTCTAAACATCCTTACTGGTTACGCAACCTCGAGATCTTCTCAAGTATCCGAACGGGCGTGAAATATTTATTTACTATTCTTCAACGATGCTTGTGATCTTGTGATGCATGTAGAAGAAAATAAAAATAAAGAAAAGCAGCATCTTGCTTGGTTAGGTTCCCCCCTGCATGCAGTCCTTTGCTCTGTGCCATGGCCCAGTAGAGCAAGAACCTGCAGTCCTCCATCGGCATGGAGAACAGAGCTCACTGCTGGATCCTGCTAGTTCATCCGAATCACAGCTCAGGGGTAAAAGAATCTCCCCCTCCCTCTCCTCTCCCTCTCCCTTTTCTTCACTTGTCTGACTTTGTAGAGATCACAGGAGCATATCAGGGGTCCAGCCAGGAGACCAGCGCCGGCACAGAGAGAGCAGAGGTGCACAGAAAGAAGGGCATGTGGGGAAAAGGCAGTGAAAATGCAACAGTCTTGTAAAGGAAAAGTGGGCCAGCAGAGCCAGACAAATGGTGTTTTATGTCTACAGTATAAGTGACGTTCGCTCATTTCTGATCTCACACTGGATCTCCTTGTTGCTGCATGTCTCCATCTCCTTCTCTCTTTCCTTCTTTCCACTGGCTCCGTCTTCATTTCCCGATTTTTTTTCCCTCTACCCGCCCCGTCTCTCGTCTCCGTATCCCATGAGAGCTCTGTGTGCAAACATGCAGTGTTGCATTGTGGGTGCATGTGCTGAAGGATGTGTTAAATGTGCCAGAGCAACAACACTCTGCATTTCCTCTGGGACTCAGCGAGAAGCGTTAACACTGCTGTCACATACAGATGACATTAGGCATCCGCACAGGGAGAATCACACACACACACACACATCACAAACAACCCTTGATGAGGACCGACTCACCCAATAAGCTCGAATAAATGTCAGCGCTGGGGGAAAAGAATAGAAAATAAATGACTTGGTCACTTCAAGCACTGTAGAGGGTGTACTGTATGAATTGGTTATACAGGAAAACTATCCTGGAGTCGGTGGGTTAACTGCTATTTGAGGCACCTTATGAAAAGAATAATAAATCACTGGGCCACTTCCTGCTCCTGGACACCTGCCAGCCTCTAGAGTTTAGCTTCAGCTTTCATTTAGCATACATTTCCCAATTAATTATGGTAATTAACGAATATTACAAAACGTGTTCTAGATTAGGAAGGAGCTCAACATTGCAACACCTTTGAGTGACACAAAAGGCTGTATGTCTATTATAACCATGTTAATGTAACTACAGTGACAATGTTTCTAATATTATACACACATAGGACAAAAAAGTGTCTTAGCGACACCTGCTACTCTAAATCTCATTGGGGATGGGGCGGAGAAACGGGAAGTGAAACTGTAAATACTGTATATTGCATTTGATAAACAAACCATCAGATAATTACCAGCAGCCAGGTTTCCACATCATGTTCTTTACCTCCTGAACCATAAACCATGCTTGGCAACTCATGTGATAAAAAGGTACCTCATGGACCCATCACTACCACAATGTCTGTGCTAGTGATGGGTCGTTCATTTTCTACTGGGTGCACATGCGCAAATCATCGCAAAACCCCCGTAGGTTATGTACGGCAAACAGAATTGAGCGTTTCGTTTTCAGTGACTCTTCTACTCCGAGTCGTTCTACTCGGACTAGAAGATATGAGAGGTGATCTACTCATTCTGTTTATTATAATATGTCCTTAGCCGCATTGTAATATTTTCATTACTATAGCCAAAATTTGTGTATGTAGACATGTTGGGGGTCTGTTTATTGAAAATTAATTTTATTTTTGATCAAAAGAACAAAATGAACGAAATGACTCAAAAAAACATTCATCAAAATGAACGAGATTCAAAGAACAGAGTAACTAAAATGATTCGCACTTCCCATCACTAGTCTGTGAAGGAAAAACTTGTACAGTGGACACTATGCATGATCGTTTCATGCACTTCCCTTCTTACACTGACGCATCCATCACTCTGGGTCACATGACCTTCTTTATCGCTCCAAATTCTCCCTAACAAGCTGAAGGCTTTTTTCTGATGAGTCTTACTAATGAGTGCTTATCTTATGAACACACAGCTGTCCCATTGTTACCATTGAAATGCTCTTATTGTCACTATTAAACATAGCTCGTATTTCTACAGTCCAGTTTTTATGATACATTTGTTTATGATTCAAGTGTTTACGTGATCAGCAATGACAATCAATCATGATTTTTTTTTTCTGATCACATTTCCTCTGCACAATTGTCATTCAGTTCTATCCTTCCAGGCTTTAATCATGTGTTGGACGGCTCTTAACCCAGTTCCAGGATTAATAAATCCGCTTAGTTGTTTTCTTTGCTTGATGCGATCCAATAATTTGACTCTTCTAAAGCAGCAACATTTATAAATTTTTATTATTTGTCAGACAGTGTATGTTTCTAGGCACCATGTAGACAGTGACGCCAGCTGTGCTGCAACTTTCAACCGCTGTCTCAGTTTTTCATATCTCTTATAGAACATGTGTAATTATTATGTATTCTAGGAGGGCATTGGTGGCCATGTGGAAGGCACAGGTTCAATTCCCACCTGATGCCCAGACCCCAGCCACTGGATGCAGTGCTGGTCCTAAGCCCGGTTAAATGGGAGGGTTGCATCAGGAAGGGCATCCAGTGTAAAACCCGTGCCAAGTTGTTGTGCGGCTTGTGGCGACCCCTTCAATGGAAGCAGCCAAAAGACTGTATTCTATGAACAATACTACAATACTACAGTACGTTTTATTATTGGTAGTTATTGATCGATTGCCCACCAGTGGCGGCTGGTGTAAAAACATTTTTGTGGGAGGGGGCAAAGCTAATGAGCCATACAATGAAGCTGTGGGAAAGAGTAGTGGAAGCTAGGTTAAGGGCAGAGGTGAGCATTTGTGAGCAGCAATATGGTTTCATTCCTAGAAAGAGTACATCAGATGCAGTATTTGCTTTGAGGATGCTGGTGGAGAAGTACAGAGAAGGTAATAAAGAGTTGCATTGTGTCTTTGTAGATTTAGAGAAAGCGTACGACAGGGTGCCGAGAGAGGAGCTGTGGTGTTGTATGAGGAAGTCTGGAGTGGCAGAGAAGTATGTTAGAGTGGTGCAGGACATGTATGAGAGCTGTAAGACAGTGGTGAGATGTGCTGTAGGTGTGACAGAAGAGTTCAAGGTGGAGGTGGGTCTGCATCAAGGATCGGCTCTAAGCCCCTTTTTGTTTGCTCTAGTGATGGACAGGATGACAGATGAAGTTAGACAGGAGTCTCCATGGACTATGATGTTTGCAGATGACATTGTGCTTTGTAGCGAGAGCAGGGAACAGGTGGAGGAAAATTTGGAGAGATGGAGGTACGCTCAGGAAAGCAGAGGAATGAAGGTTAGCCGCAGCAAGACGGAATACCTGTGTGTGAATGAGAGGAACCCAAGAGGAACGGTGAGGCTACAGGGAGCAGAGGTAAAGAAGGTGCAGGATTTTAAGTACTTAGGGTCAACGGTCGAGAGCAACGGAGAGTGTTCAAAGGAGGTGAAGAGAAGAGTACAGGCAGGTTGGAATGGGTGGAGAAAAGTGTCAGGTGTGTTGTGCGATAAAAGAGTATCAGCGAGAATGAAAGGAAAGGTGTACAGGACAGTGGTGAGACCAGCGATGCTCTACGGCTTAGAGACAGTGGCACTGAAGAAAAGACAGGAGGCAGAGCTGGAGGTAGCAGAGCTGAAGATGTTGAGGTTCTCTTTGGGAGTGACAAGGATGGATAGGATCAAGAATGAGTTAATCAGAGGGACAACCCATGTTAGATGTTTTGGAGATAAAGTCAGAGAGGTCAGATTGAGGTGGTTTGGACATGTTCAGAGGAGAGATGGTGAATATATCGGTAGAAGGATGCTGAGGTTGGAACTGCCAGGCAGGAGGTCTAGAGGAAGACCAAAGAGGAGATTTATGGATGCAGTGAGAGAGGACATGAAGTTAGTTGGTGTGAGAGAAGAGGATGCAGAGGATAGGGTTAGATGGAGGCAGATGATTCGCTGTGGCGACCCCTGAAAGTGAACAGACAAAGAAGAAGAAGAAATTAAATTAAAATGCAATCTTTTAATAATTGCCTGTAAATAGCCATAAGAAGTGCTGGAAAAGGCCCGAGTGTAAGATCACATGACTGCTGCTTAATTAAAAGATCAGGTCGATCTGGTCTAAGCTCTTCGCCCGCTTCGCACTTAATTACAGAATTTCCTCTCATATTTATCTGGCTTCAACGTCAATCACTATTCAATACATTAACTAACCATCTGCTGATCGTTAATAAGACTCATTGAGAATGGTCCAATCACATGAGCCTAAATATTTAAAAACAATATTGATTGGCTAAGAACAAATTTGGGAGAGTTCGGGTCGCACAGAGCTGCGCATTTGGATGATTTGAGAAAATTCAATTAGAGCTCAGCCTTAAATCACATGCTTTTCAAAAATTTGCGTGCCTACATCATTTGTCCGGCACCCCACGTACACGAACACAAATGAACGGAATACAGTTTAGATTTTTTATTTTTTTTACTATAAATAAATAATCTTAAGAAATACAGCGGAATATTGTGACTAAATGACTTTATTTAATTATTAAAATAAATAATTATTATGTGGAATAATTACATGTTAAAGGAGCATTCTTTTCTGCCTAACTTAAAGGGGCGCCGCGCCTGCACACGTTATTGACCGGCCGCCACTGTTGCCTGCACAGTTCTTCATAAAGAAGTTGGTGCACACGGCCGCTTTCTGATCGGGATCAACCCAACTGGCCATATAAGGGCATAACAGCATAGCTCTTTAGTCTTCATTTCTTTTTCTTGATTGCTCTGTGTAAAATTTCATTGTCACTGTGATGGTGTAACAGGTGTCCACATACTTTCGACCACGCACTGCTAACCCAGAGTGCCATGTTTATGTGATGAGCTGCAGCCTATTGAACAGTAACATCAAATGCTCAGCAAGCACACATAAAGTCACGTTCTGCCCCATGCAGGCCCACACCTTTGCAACGTGTTTGTGTGTGTGTGTGTGTGTGTGTGCATCAATTTGTGTTTAGGTGTTTGTACAGTATATGTGTGTTTATCTTTGTGCCTGACATTTGTATAACGTTTTCTAATTTCACTAACGTACATCTGGATTTTAGAGCCTATTCCAGTTTATGGACGTGCTTTATGTCCAGGCTGTGCTGCGCCCAGGCTTGAGAAGTAGATAACCTTGTGCTTCCTAAAAAAAAAAACTAAAAAAAAACAGCTTGTCTTAAAAACCTCTGGCACTTAAGCCCCTTTCAATCCATTTAATTAAAACTATACAATAAATTACAAGCAATGCTATCAAGGCAAAGTGAACAACAAGAAAGTTAAATTATGACCTTGCGCAGGAGAGAACATTTTTAAGGGGCGCTCACATAAATTCCTGGCCAGACCTGTCAATCAGTGCTGCTTTCCCCCCCCCTCCTGCTCTCTCAGACTGCACACAGTCAGCAGTTCCCGTGGAGAACAAGTGTGTATGGATTTCATGGCGTAGAGAGGAACGACTTCCTAAATGGCACCTAAAACCCTGCAGTGATGAGCGCTGTAGCCAGACGAGGACCAAGTCTGTGTATGAGGAGACTGCAGAGAACACTAAACCCTTTAATCTACCTGATTAACACTGCTGTCTCTCTCTCACACACACATATTCTCGCACCTCTTCACATAAACATGCGTCTTCACAAGCATTCTTCTCATTTTCTCCATGATGCCAGAGAGCTTAAAGACCTCAAATCCATCATTTCTTGTCCTCGTCATCTCAAATCCTCTGAGCATGGCAGCACTCCTGGCCTCCGTCCCCAGGCCTCGCTAATCGCTCCTGATGAACACCTGACAGAAAAGGAGAAGGGAAGGAGACAAAACGTGCGTGCGTGTGTGTGCGTGCGTGCGTGCGTGTGTGTGTGTGTGTGTGCTGTGCTTGTAAGAGAGGGTGAGAGCAAGGTGAGTTATGAATAGTGTATTTGTATTCTGACCCGTTCAAGCTGTTATCTCAGCATGTGGCAAAGTGTGTGCAACCACTCGAGTGAACATCTTCTCACGTGAATGTTTCTGTCTGTCCATTTTTTGTTCCCTACTGTGTGTGTGTGTGTGTGTGTGTGTGTTGGTCCTCAGTTAGTATACTTAGATTTTTGTGAGAGAATATCTAGGTAACATGCTGCCTAAAAGTTTATCAGAACTTTTCCAGGAAAAAATAAATAAATAAATAAAAATAATAAATATATATATATATATATGCACACAGTGTATACAGTATATACACAAAGTATTCGGCCCCCTTGAACTTTTCCACATGTTGTCACATTACAGCCACAAACATGAATCAGTTTTATTGGAGTTCCACGTGAAAGACCAATACAAAGTGGTGTACACGTGAGAAGTGGAACGAAAATCATACATGATTCCAAACATTTTTTACAAATAAATAACTGCAAAGTGTTTGTGGCTGTAATGTGGAAAAATGTGGAAACGTTCAAGGGGGCCGAATACTTTTGCAAGCCACTGTATGTATGTATATATATATATATTTTTCTTTTTTTCAAGAAATGAATATTGGGTGGATGCTGGTCTACTCAAGCATCAGTGTCACCACTGTTTAGTGCTATTGACATCAACAGCTAAACTGAGAATGACAGGCAACTTTCAACTCTTTTACCACTTTTTGTCTTTCCTTCCTTCCTTGCTCCATTTTCTTCCATTATTTTATTTACTTCCTGCACTTTTCCTTTTACAGGGCTTCATTTCTTTACTTTGTTCACTTCATTTACTTCTTTTCCTTTCTTTCCTTTCTTCTTTTCTGTCCATTTACTTCCACGATTCCTTCTTTTATTTCCTTTACTTTCTCCCTTTACTTCCTAATTTCACTTCATTAACTACCTTATTTCACTTTCTTTACTTCTCCCCTTTCCGTTTTCACTTCATTAACTTCTTTATTTGACCTTCATCCTTCACTTTCGTCCTACATTTCCTTCTTTCACTTTCTTCATATTCTGCTTTCGCTTTCCTTACTTCCTCCCTTCACTTTGCTTTAACGTCCTGGCTTTAATTTTATCCTTAACTTTCTCCATCTCCACAATTCCTTCCTTCACTTTCTTTATTCACTCCCTTCACTTTGTGCTTTCACTTCATTAACTCCCTCCCTTCACCTCCCACTTCCACTTTTTTTTTTACTTCCTCCATTTTCATCCTTCACTTCATTCCTAATTTCCCAATTTCACTTCATTTTCTTCACTTCCTACTGTCACTTCATTGACGTCCTGAGCTCATTTTGTCCTTCACTTCCTTCCTACAAGTCATTCTTCACTTAATTCACTTCTTTTCTTGACTTCCCAAATTCACTTCCTCTACATTCCCCCTTCACTTTTTGCTTTAACTTCTTTACTTTAATTTCTTCCTTCACTTCCTGCTTATACCATATTCACGTTCTTACTTAAATTTCATACTAGTCTTCCCTCCTTCCTACAATACCTTCTTGTACCTCTTGTACCTCTTTCCTCCTGTACTTCCTTCACATTCTACACTCCCAACAAAGCAGCTTCCCTTCTTTCTGAAACAATTGTCACCTATCGCCGAGAATGACCCTTTCTTACCGTAACACAATTCTTTTTCTTTTTAAACACACATTAAAACTTTTGTAGTTATAGTATTACACACTTCGCTTTCGTCTTTAGAAGATGCCGTTCTTCAGTGGAGATGTCAGGATTATGGCAGACAGTTGGATCCGGGTTCAGGTTTAATTGTGGTGGTCTGTACCACGTGTACCTCGGAACTCATAGAGCTTTTGCGAAGAGTTACAGAACTTTCCGTACCAGATTAGTAGCAGTGACATGGTAGATTAATGTGACAAGCTAACATTACACAAACAAGCCTCATGGATCAGGAGCCCGGCTTCCCTGCCTGATTCCCTGCCTGATTTAGGGATTAAGGTATAAAAATGGAAGTTTTTTTCTCCACTCCTTATTTTTATTTCTTTTTTTGACATCCTCATGTGAATTTACTTTCATGAAGCAACCAGCAAATGAGAACAAAGACCTTGACAACTATGTTTCCGCTTGCAGAGATACAAGATCTCAGACTTACTGTATGATTTATGCATCACTTTAACAGACGATGAATGGCATGGAAAACTGATCAGAAGGCTGTGAGTTTGAATCTCAGTACCGCTAGGCTGTCATTGCTGAGCCCTTAACCCTCATCAGCTTAGCTCAGTCATAAGTTGATTTGGAAGAGGCTGTCTGCCAAATGAAAAAGATGTAAATAAGTAAGTGTTGACAGGAAAGGCTTATGAAGCCCTACGTTTCATGTTATTGTGGTTTTCTGTGATTTACTGCCTTTCAGTAAAGTGGTACGATATACTGTATTTAATGCAAAATATTTCATGAAAGCATGGCTTGTGTCATATACAGAGCTCTGAGGCCTGAGTGAGCCATTATAGATTGGGTAAGGGACTCTTCATGTTTAATAGCTCTCCAACTGAGCTTTGATTCATTAATCTTAAAAGCCTCCAAACATTCTCATCAAAACAACACAATCTTTCCTGCAAAACACACAATAATATGGGATGACTTTTAATATATGTACTGTATGTCAAGGCATACTGTATAACAATGTTACAATTTTGATCAATGTGGCAACTTGGATATTTACAGTATGAGGGCTGTTCAAGTCAAACCAAGACATGTGTTATGGCATAAAGCTGAAATACTAAAGGTGGCTCAGAGTTCGCCTGTGACAGATAACTTGTTGCCAATCTGCGGAAAAGATGCATCTGACTGTGGGAACTGGAACCACTGGAACCGCTACGTCCTCCATACAGTTCTGACCTCTTTAGGAGGCATTTCCACATGTTTCGGCCATTAAAGAAGTTCCTGGGAGGCCAGGGTTTCAGACATCGAGCAGGCAGTCCAATCATGGTTCCGGTGTACCTTGATGGTATCCAAACAGTAGTGAAACGCTTGGATAAGAGCATTACATTTACATTTGGCAGACGCTCTTATCTCATTACAGAGATCATCTGAGCAGTTGAGGGTTAAGTTGAAGCTCAAGGGCCCAACATTGGCAACTTGGTGGCTGTGGGGTTTGAACCTGGGGTGAGTTGTAATTCTAGATTAATATAAAATGAAAAAATAATGTATTATAACTTTTTGAATCTTTGATTATTGCTTAAGGTGTAGTGGTTAGCACTGTCTCCTTACACCTACAGGGTCCGGGTTCGATTCCCGTCTCTGTGTGCATGGAGTTTGCATGTTCTCCCCGTGCTTGGTGGGTTTCCTCCGTGTACTTCGGTTTTCTCCCACAGTCCAAATATATGCAGGTTAGGCTAATTGGCGTTCCCAAATTGTCCGTAGTGTGTGAGTGAGTGTATGTGTGTGTGTGTGTGTGTGCCCTGCGATAGATTGACCCTGCGATCCTGAATACAGGGTTAAATGGTATAGATGATGAATGTGAGTGAGCGAGTGATTATTGTTCAATTTGGCTCTTCTATGCAAAGGGTGCATGATTGTGAATAACAATAATTTATTTTAAGCCAAGTAAGAAAGGTTAGTGCAAGCATGTTACCCAGCCAGGCTGGCAGTTATAGGGCAAAATATTCCAATGAAAGATGTGCACGTTTGAGGCAGAACCACCAGCAGAGCATCCTAGCTTAATTCCAAGTGTAACAGCTGCTGCCACTGATTTCCACACGGGACACAACAAACATTCATTGCCCTTTTATTTTCAATGAGTTCTGGACAGGCAAGCAAAGCAACCTGGGCAGAACAGCAGTCAGTGCAGCAGAGGGGATCGAGCCCGAGTAATCACCACATGGCTGCCTGAGACAAGAACACACTTCCAAACCTGAGACATTCAAGTCTCTCAATCAAACCCGAAGTTTATAGACACTGGTCTGAGCTTTCAGCTTATCTAGCAATCTGTATATTTTGGCATGTCCCACTGGACAGAGATGGCATGCAACTGCTGGACAGATTAAATCTCACAGTTAGTTTGTAAAGCCTGCCTGTCCTCTAGGTGGAGCTACAGTAGAAGCTGTGGTTGGTGATACAGAAGTCTGGGCTGACCTTCTCAGCCTTAAACTCCCCGCTAGGAAAATTGATGAAGAAGTTAATCGTTTAAATTGTATCATCACCAAATACTTGAAATATATATAGTTGCAATATACTACAGCTAGCGGGATTTAGCGTTTTGCATTATGGTCACTATGAGGAACCTGAGAGACCTTTCACCTGCTGTGTGAAAAGCCCTGCTGAGAGCTACATGTGACCTTTCACGTGGCAAGTGTAGAGGGATTCGTCACCCACCGTGTGAAGAACCGCACAAAGAAATCGGTCATTTAGATCAGTGCATCTGATGGCCATCAGGGTGTATGGAACAGATCAGTGATTCCCAGTAACACAACTCAAGCCTGGTGTGTGTGTGTGTGTGTGTGTGTGTGTGTGTGTGTGTGTGTGTGATACTCATCGTCTATACCACTTTAGCCTGTATACAGTACATGCTGCCTATCCTAGGAGACTTAGGGCACTTGGTGGGGTACACCCTGCACACAGTGCCAAAGGGGAATGACAGTGAGCCTAATCTGCGGGGAATCGAGGCGGGAATCGAACCTGGATCCTGGAGTTGTTTGGTTCTTTCAAAAATAGTGCTTTAATAAAATACATTTTAGGAATTAAATGATGAAAAATGTTCCTTTTAGTTACAGTTTAAAGTATTACCACTAGATACAGATAGCTGCACCGATAATTCTTTATCGATGGACTATTATTAATTAGCTCGATAATTAAGTCAATAGAAGTTTCTCACAAGCAGAGTGTGTGTGTGTGTGTGTGTGTGTGCACCATATTTGCCTCCCAAACACCAGATTGTAGGCTGTGTGAGTAAATCACTTGTTCTGACACTTTTGCACAGTCTGTTTGTGGCTTCATTAAAGAGATGAAGTTATTTTTTTTCTTAATTGGGTGCTGCTTGACTTGGCTGCCATAAAGCGTCATCGCCATCTCATGAAACCAGCGGAATTATCAACAAACATGGCTGTTAGAGTCTTATTTACAAGGGCTCCCTAAAAAATCTGTGTTGCTGGCATTCTTCCATGGTCTGTGTTGAGAATGTGTTGAGAATGCACAGGAGACAGAAATAGATAGCGACACACGTGCACACACACACACACATACACACGCTGAAATACAAAGTGATGGAGTGTGTAATATCCACAGCATATATTGTAGATAAGGTGTTCCCTCTTGTATTAATGCCTGTACCCAATTAAACAAGCCGCCGATAAACAATAGCAATATTCAATACTCTCATTTATGCCGTGCATTTCGAGCTCATTAGCATTCAAGCCTCTCGGAACAACAATGGATATTCATATAATGCTATTCACACTGGGGCAGAGAGAAAGAACGAGCGGCAGGGGACAGACTACACGGCTTTGTCCTCAGATGCATAGAGGAGGAGTCTGTGTGAAGCAGGAGAAGAGAGGAAGAGAGGGGAGGAGAAGATTGTGATCTCAACATAATCACTGGGCGGAAGAAGGGAGCGAGGCCAGAGAATTGGCCACCATGGCGGGTTAATAGGGCATGAGGCAGGCTGGGAAACTGGCCAACAAACCTGGCTCGACATCAAAAAGCCTACATCACAAGGGCAAGGAGCAACCCTCCACAGAGCCACGGAAGGCAAAGAGGAGACAAGAGGAAAGGAGAGCGGATCTGTCAACCTGATCGAATGTGAAAGTTAATTTATTCAGTGCCGAATGCAGGTTGATGGTGTTGACCCTGGCAAAATCAAGGTGTGATGTAAAACTGTCTGTCTAAAAACCGAATGTCAAAACTACAGCGAAGGTGTTGTCACGGCATGAAACAGTGAGGAGGGAGGAGACTGGGAACAAAAAAGTGTTTGTGTGTGTGTGTGAAGAGCCTGGGCAGCTAGAGAGTGAAATGGAGAGAGAGAGAGAAACAGGAGGGAGGTGTTAGCTCCAGGGCTCAGGCTAATGCTGTGTAGAATAATGAGACTGTAACTAAAGGATGCTGTTAAATCCAAAATAACCCACACTCAACAACTGCTGCCCTAAGCTTAGTCATATATTACACATTCTGTGCTTAATGTTCCTTACTTTCCACAATAAACACTCCTAACATATAAAACAAGCACTAGACCATATACCACAAACACCTGCTACAGCAGACAGTCAATCAAATAACTCAATGAGACATTACAGCAGTATACGGTCATGTTTACCATCGCTGCAGATTGTTGGTGTTGAGGTTACAGTATGCTCCAAGTACACAACTGTACAGTATGTAGTCAGTGTCTCTGTCTATACATGAGTGTCAGGGAGCTGCGATGTTCGTCAGTTCGCGGAGGTGAATCCAGATGCAGGTGCAGGCACGAGGCGTTGACTGTGCTTGAAGGAATGAGAGTGGGCGTGTCGCGCCGGGAAATCCGCGGGGGCGGGAGACGCGCCGTGAGCGTGGAGCTGAGTCGAAGTCGAGGAGGGGAGAGCAAGAGATCAAAGCCGTGTGATCAGTCAGCGAGGGCGTCGAGCCAAAACGTGACGCTGAGCCGTGGTCGAGAAACGAAAGCGAAATTTCAAAGCCGTTAACTCCAAGCGTGGCAATAATCCAAATCGGGAGGCGAGGGGAAAAACGGAGACAAGCGAGATCGGCAACGTGAAAAGTCATGAACAGAAACGCGAGAAAACTATGGCCAAAAAAACACACATTAATCCAGCACGAGGCAGCGCGCTGCGCTTCCTTATAAGCTGGATGAAATCAGCGCCAGATGAGAAACCCGGTGTGCCGGCGGGGCGGTCCGGGAGGAGCGATGACAGCGTGGGAAAGCATGACCACGTGATGAGGGTCTGACAGCGTGGGAAAGGAAATATCAAAAGTCCTTGATCAGCGCTTAGAGTACAGTTTACGATGCGTCGTAGCTGGGACACATGGAAGGTGGGGTGGATGCGTCGCATAGACGATGGGAGTAGGAGACGGACAGCGCACGGGTTGATTATCCTGGTTATTGTGAAGGGTCCGATAAAACGGGGAGAGAGCTTGCGTGAAAGTGTCTTCAAGGGAATGTCCTTTGTGGCAAGCATGACTCGATCTCCCACCCGGTATCTGGGAGCCTTGGTGCGGTGGCGGTCCGCCTGTCTCTTGTAAGAGGAGATGGCTCGTGTCAGAGTTCGCCTAGCACGTAGCCACGTTTGTCTGCAGCGGCGGATGAAGTGTTGAGCTGACGGAGTCTCCACCTCTAATTCTTGGACTGGGAAGAGTCGAGGTTGGTAGCCTAAGCAGCACTGGAACGGGGACAAGCCTGTCGACAAGGAGGGCAGAGAGTTGTGGGCATATTCGACCTAAGGGAGAAACTTGCTCCAGGTGGTGGAGTCCCGGGTCGTCATGCAGCGGAGGGAAACCTCTAGTGCTTGGTTCATTCGTTCAGTTTGCCCATTGGACTGGGGGTGGAAACCTGACGATAGGCTGGGAGTAGCCCCGACGAGCCTGCAGAATACGCCCCAAAACCGAGAGGTGAACTGAGGACCCCGGTCCGACACAATGTCTGTGGGGAGGCCATGGAGCCGAAATACATGGAGAACGAGTAGTTCCGCGGTCTCCTTGGCAGATGGCAGCTTAGGAAGAGGCACCAGGTGCACTGATTTAGAAAAGCGGTCGACGATGGTCATGACGCAATTATTGCCGTCATACGAGGGCAGGCCAGTGACAAAGTCAACCGTGATAAGGGACCAAGGGCGTTGAGGAACCGGTAGGGGTCTGAGAAGACCAGCAGTTGGTCGATTGTCATTCTTACAACGGGTGCAGATGTCGCAAGCCGCCACGAATCTGGATGTGTCCTCCGCCAACGTGGGCCACCAGAATCGTTGCTGGACGATGAAGCGGGTTCGGGCGGCGCCTGGGTGACAAGATAGCTTGGATCCGTGGGCCCATTCCAGAACTTGTGAGCGCAGGCGAAGGGGAACGAAGAGACGGTTAGGTGGAACTTCGCTAGGTCCGGCCTCCTGGGCCAGGGCCTGCCGAACCTTGCTTTCTATGTCCAGTTCCATGGCGGCGACGAGGCAGTGGGACGGGAGGATAGTGTCATACAACGTAGGCTCCTGGGAGGGGGAAAACTGGCGGGAGAGGGCGTCCGGCTTAGAATTCCTTGAGCCTAAGAGAAAAATAATAAATGTTAAACCTGGAGAAAAATAATGACCACCTAGCCTGACGACCATTGAGTCTCTTGACAGTGCGCAGATACTCCAGGTTTCTATGGTCGGTCCACACTAGAAATGGAAGCTCAGTCCCCTCTAGCCAGTGTCTCCACTCCTCCAGGGCTAGCTTGATGGCCAAGAGTTCTCGGTCTCCCACGTCATAGTTTTTCTCAGCTGGGGTTAGACGACGGGTGTAGAATGCGCATGGGTGCATCTTGTTGTCCTGGGTGGACCTTTGAGAGAGGAAGCCACCCACCCCGGTATTGGAGGCGTCGACCTCCACCACAAACTGCTGAGATGGATCAGGAATAGTGAGGATGGGGGCAGAGGTGAATCTTTCCTTAAGATCATTGAAGGCTTGGTCGGCTTCCTTATTCCAGCAGAACCGGGTCTTGGCGGAGGTTAGCGAGGTCAGGGGGGCGGCAACGGAGCTGTATCCTCGTATGAAGCATCGGTAGAAGTTGGCAAACCCCAGAAACCGTTGGAGGTCTCGCCGCGAGGCTGGTATGGGCCAGCTAGAGACAGCCTGGACTTTGGCTGGTTCCATCTCCAGCATGGACGGGGAGACGACAAATCCCAGGAAGGTGGTGGAGGATGTGTGAAACTCACACTTCTCCGCCTTGACATAGAGTTTGTTCTCCAAGAGCCTCTGGAGAACCTGACGAACATGGTGACGGTGTTCCTCCAATCCTTGAGAGAAAATTAAAATGTCGTCCAGGTAAACGAAAACAAACGAATTGAGGAAGTCGCGGAGGACATCATTAATTAGGGATTGGAAGACGGCGGGGGCGTTGGTGAGACCAAAAGGGACCACCAGATATTCGTAATGTCCCGTAGAGGTGTTAAAGGCTGTCTTCCACTCATCTCCCTCGCGAATGCGGACAAGGTGATAAGCGTTTCGCAGGTCGAGTTTTGTGAACGTGTCGGCCCCCTGGAGTAGCTCAAAGGCGGTCGCCATGAGTGGAAGTGGGTAGCGGTTCCTGACGGTGATCTCGTTGAGGCCCCTGTAATCGATACATGGGCGAAGGGACGCGTCTTTCTTCTTCACGAAGAAGAAACCTGCCCCAGCAGGGGAGGAGGATGGGCGGATGATTCCGGCGGCGAGGGCCTCTGTGATGTAGGTGTTCATGGATTCTCTCTCTTGGCGAGACAAGGAGTACAGTCGGCCTTTGGGCGAGGAGGTGCCTGGGAGAAGGTTGATGGCACAGTCGTATGGACGATGAGGAGGAAGCGACTTGGCTTGGGTTTTGCTGAAAACCTGCTGGAGATCGTGATAATAAGTGGGGACGTTAGAGATGTCCGGGGTGTTTTCATTCTTGGCTGTAATTGGGGGTGTCGGGAGTGCAGAGTGAAGGCATGACGTGGCACAAGAGGGACTCCAACCCGTGATCACATGTTTGACCCAGTCAATCTGGGGGCCGTGAAGCGCTAGCCATGGAAGGCCGAGGACCAGGGCGGCGTGAGACTTACGGATAACGAGGAGGCAGATCCTCTCAGAATGATTCCCAGATGTTCTCAGAGTGAGTGGAAGGGTTCTGTGAGTGATTGGTGGAAGGGGGCTTCCATCTAGGGCTTGGACGGACAGTGGATGGTCCAGCGGAGTGCAGGGGATCTGCAGCGCTTTGGCTGTAGCGGAGCTGATGAGGTTCCGATCGGAACCGGAGTCAATGAGTGCCTGAATGGGGTGAGGTCGGCCGTTGATAACTAGTATTACAGAGAGCAGTGGGCGGGGTTCCGGGAGTTTATCGGGAGGAGTGCCCTCTAGGGCTCCCAATCTGACTAGGGGGTGCCTCCCTTTTAGTGGGCAGTCCTTCAGCATGTGGCCTGAGTCCCCGCAGTAGAAGCAAGCTCTCTCCAGGCGGCGGCGGCGTCTCTCCTCATCTGAGATGCGGGTTCTGCCCAGCTGCGTAGGGTCCTCCCGATTACTCCGCGTGCGAGGAGGGGGAGGGTGGGGTGACCTCCGGAAAGGGTGCCTCGAACGAAGACGCGAGTCGATCCTCCCTGCGAGATCCATAAGTTCGTGGAGGTCCGAAGGGAGTTCGCGGGAGATTAACTCGTCCTTGAGTGCCTCCGACAGCCCCTCCAGGAAGACGTCGGCCAAGGCTCTAGTATTCCATCCACTGGAGGCAGCTAAGGTCCGAAACTCGATGGCATGATCATAAGCAGAACATGACCCCTGGCGGAGGCGTAGTAGCTTGGTTCCGGCCTCTCTGCCGACGTGAGACCGGTCAAAGACCCTCTTCATCTCTCCAGAAAATTCCGAAAAACTATCGCAACATGGGTCATGTGCATCCCAGAGAGCCGTGCCCCACTCGCGGGCCCTACCCGTGAGAAGGGTGATGATGTAGGCTACCCTGGATCTTTCAGAAGAGAAGGTGGAGGCCTGAAGCTCAAAAATCAGAGAACATTGGGACAGGAAGGATCTACATGTACCTGGTTCTCCGCCGTAAGTGGGAGGGGCTGGCAGGCGTGGCTCCCGCGGGAGGTCCATGAGAGTGGGCCGTGCCGTGGGCATCTGGAGGCGCTGCATTTGGACGGTGACGTCAGCGAGCGTCTGTCTGGTGGTGACCAACTCCTCCTGGTGTTTACCAAGGAGAACGCCTTGATTCTCCAACGCCTGTCTTATCCTGTCTAATCCTGCTGGATCCATGGTATGGCTGGATTATTCAGTCAGGGAGCTGCGATGTTCGTTAGTTCGCGGAGGTGAATCCAGATGCAGGTGCATGCACGAGGCGTTGACTGTGCTTGAAGGAATGAGAGTGGGCGTGTCGCGCCGGGAAATCCGCGGGGGCGGGAGACGCGCCGTGAGCTTGGAGCTGAGTCGAAGTCGAGGAGGGGAGAGCAAGAGATCAAAGCCGTGTGATCAGTCAGCGAGGGCGTCGAGCCAAAACGTGAAGCTGAGCCGTGGTCGAGAAACGAAAGCGAAAGTTCAAAGCCGTTAAATCCAAGCGTGGCAATAATCCAAATCGGGAGGCGAGGGGAAAAACGAGAGACAAGCGAGATCGGCAACGTGAAAATTCATGAACAGAAACGCGAGAAAACTATGGCCAAAAAAACACACATTAATCCAGCGCGAGGCAGCGCGCTGCGCTTCCTTATAAGCTGGATGAAATCAGCGCCAGATGAGAAACCGGTGTGCCGGCGGGGCGGTCCGGGAGGAGCGATGACAGCGTGGGAAAGCATGACCACGTGATGAGGGTCTGACAGCGTGGGAAAGGAAATATCAAAAGTCCTTGATCAGCGCAAAGGCACTGAGAGCGTGACAATGAGTGGCATTTCATCCACTGTGGTCGAAAGGCTCCGGTCCAATAAAGACGCCCATGTTTCAAAATCAACACCTTCAAGTTCGATTACAGCTTGCTGACCGCAAGGACACAGAACAAGTCCGCTGGAGGAAAGTCTAGACCGAAAATGTGTTTGAAGGAGTAAAGGTGAGGCATTCCACTACAAGAACACTGTATTGTAAAGCATGGTGGTGGTAGTATCATGCTGTGGGGCTGTGTTACTGCCAGGGGGAGTATTGTACTGTAGTATTGCACAACGGATGGAATCCTGAATAAGAAGGAGGACTAACTCATAATTCTCCAGCATAACTTCACATCATCAACTAGACGAGTGAAACAAAACAATACAGTGACCCCAAACATGCACCGAGGCTGGATGGTTAAAGCAGGCTACACTAGGTTAGGTTAGCAGGCTAGGTTATTTTAAGCCTCAACACTATTGAAAATTTGTGCTTAAAAGTCAGTTCTGTGCCAAGAAACAAATAAATTACATTCTACCAGTACGGCCAAGAAGAGAGAGGTCAACCCAAAAAAGCATCTGCTAACGGTGAAACCTGCTAAAGGACAGTCAACTGAATATTAAGTGTGCTGTGTGTGTGTGTACATTTGACCCTGTGTTGCTTTCAGAAAGTTCAAATTAGATTGCAGTATTTTGTTTCTTCTTCGATCAAAGATGTACGATCATTCTGCCCAGAAAAAGGCCAGTTCAAATCAATTCCAAGCCCGATACTGCCCTGATATTCAGGATATCGATACAACGATGTATACATTTATGTTTGTATATTCACACACACACACAGACACACACACCATTTACAACTACTTAATAAATAAGCCGAATATTCTCTCTCTCTCTCTCTCTCTCTCTCTCTCTCACACACACACACACACACACACACACACACGCACATTTCTCTACTCGCTGTGCCGTGGCACGTTGCCCAAAAGGTGGACACTCATACTAAATGTTGCTAATGGTAGCCTACTGACAGGGCCAGATAAAAAGCAAGAGCCTGCAGCAGAGAGAGAGAGAGAGACGGAGAGAGAGAGAGAGAGAGAGAGAGAGACGGAGAGGAAGCTCTATCTCTCCAGTTCACCTGTGAAGAGATGCTAATTCCCTCTGTGTCCTTGGAGAGCCCTTCTGCCCCCAAACTTCCCTCAAGCCAAAACGCACTATGGGTTAATGCACAACAAGCTGGCATGTTAAAGGGCCGTCTTTTCTGGGACTAAGTGCATGTGTGTATGTGTGTGTGAGAGAGAGAGAGAGAGAGAGAGAGAGAGAGACCTTGCATGAGTCAGGTATGAGAGCTTGTATACTGAGTACCACGAGAGCTCAAAACAGCATGACTCTCTAATGATTGAGAAATACACCATGGTTTCATACTGAGCTGATCTCCACCACGCTGACTCTCTGAAGTGTGCTTCAGCCCAAATAAAGGGAAAAAAACAGCATAAGGAATGCTAATTAGCAGTTATTAATGCTAATAATAACAGATGCCGGCTAATTAGGGGCCAGTCAGCATTATGCAAATGTGATATGGATTGGACGATTTGTCATTTCCTTTTGGCCATGTTAGCCCCCCCCCCTCTCTCTCTAAAGTCAAATCTTTTTCCTCATTACGCCAATGCACACCATACAGTACAGTACTCCTGGAGTTACATCCACCAGGGCCTGATTCCAGTCTCGCCATGGAGGAGAAGAATCTGCTTTGCTCTGTATGTGGTGGAATGTGGTGCCACTGCATTGTTCAAGGTGAACCATCCCCAAATGTGTCCCATCCCCAAATGTGTCCCATCCCCAAATGTCCAAGTGTAAGTGTGTGTAGGTCTCGGCGCCCGTCTCTGCAAGACTTTAATGAAAGATGCAGAAAAGGAGAGAGACAGAGAGAGAGAGAGAGAGATAGAGAGAGAGAGAGAGAGAGAGAGAGAGAACATTTTTAAATATCAAACTTAACAGAGGTGGTTTGAGGTCTGAGTAATACAGTGGATAATAGAAGGATTAACCATATTATTTCTTTTGTGCTTTTGTATGTGTGTGTCTATGTGTGTGTGTGTGTCTGTGTGTGTGTGTGTGTGTGTGTGTGTGTGTGTGTGTGTGAGAGAGTCTACACAAAGCTGCACAGGTCATGAACACTGAATGTCTTACTTACACTCATTAACCTCGAGATGAACAGCTACAGAATGCAATGAAGACATTATCAGATCCATATTAGTGTCTCTCCGTCTTAGAATATTAGACTATACCGTAATTAACATATTTGAAACAATCAGACAGTAACCCACTGTGAGAAATTTCACTTTCTTTATAATCACAAAGGGCACATGTGGAGTGTTTGCCCTATCCGGGGTGCTTATTTTATTACTCAGATATGTGATTCAATCAGCAGTATGAGGTCAGAAAATGTCATCTCTCTTAAAGGTCCCATATTTCACAATATTTTAACAAGTTATCTCATGTCTCAGAGTTTCCTCATAGTGTGCCTGTTAATACCGCAGCTGAAATACCCGTCAGATATTGGAGAGAGAGAGAGAGAGAGAGAGAGAGAGAGAGCTAATACAAGCTCATTATTTTTTTGATATTTAAGTAAATGTAAAGGTAAGCACTTTTGGACTTTTTCTCAAGTACACATGTAAAGGGAGGACTTGTACAGTACTTTTACTTAAGTAATATTTTACCGATGGTATTCCTGCTTTTAAATACAAAAGAGAACTTCAGAGCTACACAACAAAACAGGGGCGGGGCTCTTTGTATATGAGGTCACAACAGGGGAAACAATCTAATTAAGGCAATTCAAAAATGGAATTTTTATTTTTTTTGGAAAGAAAGCAGGGACTTTCTTTTTCTTACATGTGTTGTTTGTAGACACACACTGGAGACCAATCTGAAGCCTGACTATAAAGTGGATTTGGTGGTGCCCTTTAAACAACAATTATCTGTCATTTGCAATTCCCCAAAACATTTTAAATCGGTCTCAGCTGTGGCTCCGTCAATAATCCAATGTACAAACTGCTGCTATAATCAGAAAACCTTCTGTGCGCCTGCTAACCTGCTCATACTGTACAACTGTTCAACAACACACCTAAAACTGCCTGACTTTTATTTAATTCTATTTAAAAACTGTACAGTATATGTGTGTAAGCATACATCTCTGTACACATTCATTGTCTCCCATATAAGATTGTGTAATGCTTATCTGTCATTTCAGAACAATGGCTAATATAATACACAGGTACAGAGAGAGAGAGAGAGAGAGAGAGATTATTTGTATTCCAGTGTTACACCGGGACTATTAACCTTTGCATGCATAGCAGAGAGCAGACCGAGCCACATGCACATACAGTACCGTCCACACGGCAGCAAATTAATTATAACGCTTCTGCTCATTTCCATACACATACTGGATCAAGAAATTATTCAGAGCCTTTACATTTTTCCACATTTTCTTACATTACATCCCCTGAGTTTCATTCGTCTAAAAATGATGAAAGCTTCTGTGTTCTTTGGGACTTTGAAATACACCTTTTAGGCTTTTCCACCTCATCATTTTTATCAAGAGGACAGACAAAAAAGACGCAGTGGTAGTGAGTAGCCGGGAAATATAGCAGAGCTTGATATTATTACAATATTGATATTATTACAGTACTTACTGTATAAAAGCAAAGAATAGAGAAGAAGCAGAAAAGTGCTAAGGTGGAACAAACGTGTGATAAGTTATTGATCACTGGGGAAAATGGTGATCAGTGATTGATTGTACTGTACACTGCTGGGAGCAATACAGATGAGGGACAATACAGACAATACAGTGACTGGTCACTGGGAATTAATGTACGGAGTGATTAGTCACTGGAAACAAAACAGTTTAATGATACATTGTTGCAGGAACCACAATGATCAATAAGAGGTCTCTGGAAACCAATGGTTAGCAACGTACGCAAATGCTGTAGAGCAAGCGCTTACATACAAACAATGAATTATGAACTTTCGTGGATAAATCACAAGTGTTTGCACATGTTCACTCGCAGAAGAGAGTTCACAAGTCCCGCGTAGAAGCAAGAGTAAAAGCTGGTACTGCTAAGAGGCGCCAAGCACTAACGCAAAAGTGAAAATAATTAAGAGGTGAAAAGATGCTCGTTCTTTCAACATGAATGGTTCAACTATCGGAACTATTATAAAAAACAAGAATGAGATCATGGAACATTTTTACTGTGTATAGCCAATCGTGTTAGTATCCTAGTACATGGACAATGTTTGTTGGAATTACGAACAAATTGGTCTTACAAACGAGCTATCAGAACGGAACTTGTTCATATGTTGAGGACTTACTGCACTTGAGTAAAAGTACAGATACCCCAGGTAAAATATCCCTCAAGTAAAAATAGACATTCTCCATTTAAATTTTTATTTGAGAAGTACAAAAGACTTTTGAGACTGTAAATGCACTGTTTTTGGCTTGTCCGCTTCTGATTTCAAACACCTCCTACATGATTGAGTATTTCAAAGAGGGAAGGCAATTAGAGCAATTACATATAACAGTCAGCAGGTGTCGATATCAGTGTTTCAAATATTATACACCGTTGTGGTTATGTAATGCAACACCATAAACAAATGAAGTGAAGTACAGTGTGGGTGAAAATGAACTAGGCTTTATTTAATGGCAATAGAAATTGTGGTGCACCTCCCCATTTTGCTCGTACATGTGGTTAGACCCTCATTTTCCGGGATGTTGGCTGGGACCTCATAAAAAGTCCAGATCTCACTCCATGTGATTTCTTCCTGTGGGGCTACGCAAAGGAGGATCCAATTTAGCCTAGTCACTTTTCACCCACTTTTTAGAAAGCATTAAATATAGTAGAAACTACTTGGAATCATCTAATAAAACTTCTCAAGTACAGATACATGAACGGTGTACTTAATGTACAGTAGAAAAGAAAATGTACGTAGTTACCTTCCACCTCTGCTGGAAACTATATTGATCAGTAATTGCTCGGTAGGAACAGTGGTGATCAGTGATTGTTTATTGGTGATCAGTGAATGTTTAGTGGTGATCAGTGATTGTTTAGTGGTGATCAGTGATTGTTTATTGGTGATCAGTGAATGTTTAGTGGTGATCAGTGATTGTTTAGTGGTGAACAGTGATTGTTTAGTGATTGTTTATTGGTGATCAGTGATTGTTTAGTGGTGATCAGTGACTGTTTAGTGGTGATCAGTGATTGTTTAGTGGTGAGCAGTGATTGTTTAGTGGTGAGCAGTGATTGTTTAGTGGTGATCAGTGATTGTTTAGTGGTGATCAGTGATTGTTTATTGGTGATCAGTGATTGTTTAGTGGTGATCAGTGATTGTTTATTGGTGATCAGTGATTGTTTATTGGTGATCAGTGATTGTTTAGTGGTGAGCAGTGATTGTTTAGTGGTGATCAGTGAATGTTTAGTGGTGAGCAGTGATTGTTTAGTGGTGATCAGTGAATGTTTAGTGGTGAGCAGTGATTGTTTATTGGTGATCAGTGATTGTTTATTGGTGATCAGTGATTGTTTAGTGATTGTTTATTGGTGATCAGTGATTGTTTAGTGGTGAGCAGTGATTGTTTAGTGGTGAGCAATGATTGTTTAGTGATTGTTTATTGGTGATCAGTGATTGTTTAGTGGTGATCAGTGATTGTTTAGTGGTGATCAGTGATTGTTTAGTGGTGAGCAGTGATTGTTTAGTGATTGTTTATTGGTGATCAGTGATTGTTTAGTGGTGATCAGTGATTGTTTAGTGGTGATCAGTGATTGTTTATTGGTGATCAGTGATTGTTTATTGGTGATCAGTGATTGTTTAGTGGTGAGCAGTGATTGTTTATTGGTGATCAGTGATTGTTTATTGGTGATCAGTGATTGTTTATTGGTGATCAGTGAATGTTTAGTGGTGATCAGTGAATGTTTAGTGGTGAGCAGTGATTGTTTAGTGGTGATCAGTGAATGTTTAGTGGTGAGCAGTGATTGTTTAGTGGTGAGCAGTGATTGTTTAGTGGTGAGCAGTGATTGTTTAGTGGTGAGCAGTGATTGTTTAGTGATTGTTTATTGGTGATCATTGATTGTTTAGTGGTGATCAGTGACTGTTTAGTGGTGATCAGTGATTGTTTAGTGGTGAGCAGTGATTGTTTAGTGGTGAGCAGTGATTGTTTAGTGGTGATCAGTGATTGTTTAGTGGTGATCAGTGATTGTTTATTGGTGATCAGTGATTGTTTATTGGTGATCAGTGATTGTTTAGTGGTGATCAGTGATTGTTTAGTGGTGATCAGTGATTGTTTATTGGTGATCAGTGATTGTTTATTGGTGATCAGTGATTGTTTAGTGGTGAGCAGTGATTGTTTAGTGGTGATCAGTGAATGTTTAGTGGTGAGCAGTGATTGTTTAGTGGTGATCAGTGAATGTTTAGTGGTGAGCAGTGATTGTTTATTGGTGATCAGTGATTGTTTAGTGATTGTTTATTGGTGATCAGTGATTGTTTAGTGGTGAGCAGTGATTGTTTAGTGGTGAGCAGTGATTGTTTAGTGGTGATCAGTGAATGTTTAGTGGTGAGCAGTGATTGTTTAGTGGTGATCAGTGAATGTTTAGTGGTGATCAGTGAATGTTTAGTGGTGAGCAGTGATTGTTTAGTGGTGAGCAGTGATTGTTTAGTGGTGAGCAGTGATTGTTTAGTGGTGATCAGTGAATGTTTAGTGGTGATCAGTGATTGTTTAGTGGTGAGCAGTGATTGTTTAGTGGTGATCAGTGAATGTTTAGTGGTGAGCAGTGATTGTTTAGTGGTGAGCAGTGATTGTTTAGTGGTGAGCAGTGATTGTTTAGTGGTGAGCAGTGATTGTTTAGTGGTGATCAGTGAATGTTTAGTGGTGATCAGTGATTGTTTAGTGGTGATCAGTGATTGTTTAGTGATTGTTTATTGGTGATCAGTGATTGTTTAGTGGTGAGCAGTGATTGTTTAGTGGTGAGCAGTGATTGTTTAGTGATTGTTTATTGGTGATCAGTGATTGTTTAGTGGTGATCAGTGACTGTTTAGTGGTGATCAGTGATTGTTCAGTGGTGAGCAGTGATTGTTTAGTGGTGAGCAGTGATTGTTTAGTGGTGATCAGTGATTGTTTAGTGGTGATCAGTGATTGTTTATTGGTGATCAGTGATTGTTTATTGGTGATCAGTGATTGTTTAGTGGTGATCAGTGATTGTTTATTGGTGATCAGTGATTGTTTATTGGTGATCAGTGATTGTTTAGTGGTGAGCAGTGATTGTTTAGTGGTGATCAGTGAATGTTTAGTGGTGAGCAGTGATTGTTTAGTGGTGATCAGTGAATGTTTAGTGGTGAGCAGTGATTGTTTATTGGTGATCAGTGATTGTTTATTGGTGATCAGTGATTGTTTAGTGATTGTTTATTGGTGATCAGTGATTGTTTAGTGGTGAGCAGTGATTGTTTAGTGGTGAGCAGTGATTGTTTAGTGGTGAGCAGTGATTGTTTAGTGATTGTTTATTGGTGATCAGTGATTGTTTAGTGGTGATCAGTGATTGTTTAGTGGTGATCAGTGATTGTTTAGTGGTGAGCAGTGATTGTTTAGTGGTGATCAGTGATTGTTTATTGGTGATCAGTGATTGTTTATTGGTGATCAGTGATTGTTTAGTGGTGATCAGTGATTGTTTATTGGTGATCAGTGATTGTTTATTGGTGATCAGTGATTGTTTATTGGTGATCAGTGATTGTTTAGTGGTGAGCAGTGATTGTTTAGTGGTGATCAGTCAATGTTTAGTGGTGAGCAGTGATTGTTTAGTGGTGATCAGTGAATGTTTAGTGGTGATCAGTGAATGTTTAGTGGTGAGCAGTGATTGTTTAGTGGTGATCAGTGAATGTTTAGTGGTGAGCAGTGATTGTTTAGTGGTGAGCAGTGATTGTTTAGTGGTGATCAGTGATTGTTTAGTGGTGAGCAGTGATTGTTTAGTGGTGATCAGTGATTGTTTAGTGGTGAGCAGTGATTGTTTAGTGGTGATCAGTGAATGTTTAGTGGTGAGCAGTGATCGTTTAGTGGTGAGCAGTGATCGTTTAGTGGTGATCAGTGAATGTTTAGTGGTGATCAGTGATCGTTTAGTGGTGATCAGTGAATGTTTAGTGGTGAGCAGTGATCGTTTAGTGGTGATTGTTTAGTGGTGATCAGTGAATGTTTAGTGGTGAGAAGTGATTGTTTAGTGGTGATCAGTGATTGTTTAGTGGTGAGCAGTGATTGTTTAGTGGTGATCAGTGAATGTTTAGTGGTGATCAGTGGTTGTTGGACACTTTAAAATCTCGAAGTTACATGAATTTAAAATAGTTATTTTAAATAAATTATCCATTGTACTGCTGTTACTGCTATTCTACTGTCGAGTAATTTTCCCACAGATAAAAAAAAATTATAATAATAAATAAACTTAATTCTATCCACTTTAGAGTTAAAATGATGAAGTGAGAGAGAGAGGAGAAAACAAAGCCAAATGAGTGCAGTGACTCCGTTCTGGATGCACTTTATAGCACAGGCTGCTGGTCTAAAGAACCCCTGAAGAGTAGTCAAGGAATTTTACAGCAAAGCTGAATGAGCAGATCAGAACTGAGTGGGAAAGAGGGAGATATTGAGATAGACACGGACCAAAAGAGAGCTAAAGAAAAAGAAATGTGGATGATAACTTTCATTGTGTCGTAACTCCTTGCCGTTCAAAGCCAGAGAGAAACATTGCATCACCGGGTCAGGGCAGCGGGTTTTAGCACCACAGAGATAGATATCTATTCCCTGCACTGTAATTTAGAGTCATTAAAACAGACCTGTATGTTAGGGACTGGAGTGCTACAGCACCGCCGATTTTGTGCGATAAAAACCCTCACAACTGCATTTCTTCCCAGTGCTGTATCACAGCCAACACCGGCACAGAGGTTGCCTAGGTAACCCCACAGGATTGTGTAAAGAGACGACGTGGAGAAAGAACAGGAGGTGGATCTTATCGAGGCTGACACATCAAGGGATTAATTATCACTCTCGTTTCACTAGAAAATAAAAAAGTAAGCAAAGAGAGAGAGAGAAAGAGAAAAAGTGTGTTTGTGTGTGTGGGAGAGAGAAAGAGAGAGAGAAAGAGGTTGAGGCTTTAAACTCATTTTATTATTACATATTAGATAAAAAGGAGGGACTAGTTTTAGAATTTATATACCAAATTACATATTGTATACATATACACAGTACACATACACACAAATTACACATACACACACAACATACACACACTCATACCTGCACCATACACAAACTATAAAATATGTTTTTTTGTTGTTGTTGTTGTTGTTTTAAATAAGGAAAAAATCTGTGACCCTCGACCCCACCAACAACTTTGTTTTTAAGTCTTAATTTTCTCTTTCATTTTAGGTTCAGTCATGCACTCTTATTTATAGTTTTTGTTTGTTTAGCTTTTGTCCATTGTTTCTTCCTCCTGAGTGTCGGTGGGTTTTAGAGATTTTTTTTCTTCTGCTTTTGCCTTTATTAATATCATTCTTGCTAAGTGTTTCTGTTTTAATTCCGGATTCAAATAGTTGGTGTGTGTGTGTGTGCGTGTGTGTGTGTGTGTGTGTGTGTGTGTGTGTGTGTGTGTGTGTGCACGCTGATGCAGGCACATGTGCATGTGATTAAGTTACTGTGTGTCAGCATCCATTTTGTCATAGTAGAGAAAGCAGTGTGCCAGCCTAAGTACATGCACACACACACACACACACACACACACACGAAAAAAGAAAAAACACAAGAGACAGATAGAGACATACAGACAGAGAGACACACAGACACATTTATACTGGGAAGAGGACAGAGAAAGAGGATGTGATAAAGAAAAAGACACCCAGACAGACGAATAGAGAGAAACAGACAGTGACAGAGAGTCAAAGACAGTGAGTGAGACAGACTGAATGAAACAGAGACCGACAGACAGACAGACAGACAGACAGACAGAGAGGTGATGCAGGAGAGACAGACAGACAGGCAGCTAATGAGAGACAGTAAGAGAATGAGAGAAAAGCAGAGAGAGACAGAGATAAAGGCAGACAGACACACAGAGAGAAAGACAGTCAAGGAGAGAAAGAGAGCGAGAGAGAGAGAGAGAGAGACGAGGAGACATTTATATCCAGCAGCATAGCCATGTGTCAAACTCGAACTGCCATTCACAGCTTATCTTATCTCATAAAGGGCTGACGCTACAGCACTGCTAATGTTTTCGTCTGTCACCAGCGTGGCCTCATTTACGCTGTGAATGATGGTTTTGCTGAGACTGCTTGCTCTGAGCGCTTCAGATGTGCACACGACAGAGAACGTAGTGCAGCTTGGGAGTGAATGTAAAATAACTCGAACTCATAATTGTATGCATCATTATTTTTGTATCGTCACAAAAAAAAAACTAAGATATGTTTCTCCTCTGTCAGGATGTAGGGCAGGAGCAAGACACTGTGGCGATGGAGAAAATTGCCTCTGTTTAATTTGCTAGGTTCTTTCCCTTCTTCTGCAGTCTTCCAGATGCTCTGCCACAGAGCCGTGGGACAGGAGCCGCCTGTATTTGAGGTCAGGAAGCAGAGGAACACCTGCGTCCCTGGCTAATGACGCCTGCTGCGACAAAATGTGTCGCCAAGTGCATTTTGGAAGCATTGCTCTTCCGGAAAGCAGCAATCGGCCAAACAAACAGAGCTGACTGTCTAGGACTGCTTCCCCTCGGGATGTGATATCCAACATGATGGATTGCTAACATGACTAGCCACTTCCTGCTGATTCGCGGCTGAAGAAAGCCTCAATAGGCGAAATGGGAGAAAAGACAGAGGAGTCCAGCAAAGGGACACAGAGGTAGAGATAAATGTCTCAGCCGTGCGTGTTGTCAGTGTGTCCAGCCGGGGCATTGCTCTTTTTATCACCTCCGCTCTCCAGACATGGCCTGACTCTGCAAATCAGGACAGAGACACTCACGGAAACTCATACAGTACCAACATGCCGAGTGCTAGACTTAAACGCAGCAGTTTATTAGAATTGCGTCTATTGTATAAAAACAGGGAAAAAAAGGAACCATATCATCACTGCATCTGTCTCATCACCTCATCATGGTCTCCATGATGAACATCTGAACTTAATGTTACAGTGGCACCTCACCATATGTACGGTGCCCCGCCCCACAAATTTTCACTTTGAAAACTAAAATCTTGCAAGAAATTTGGCCCGACATACAAAGGATTAAGGACTAAAATTTGTTTGCATCAGTGGAAATCCAGGCAAAGCGAGATTTACTGAAGGCATGGCACCATGTTAGCACGGACAGTGTCCAGAACAAAAGGGGAGTCACTTTCAGTTTGGCTATTAAAGCAGCCGCTGCCAAGAGGGATCATAAATTAAAGCTAAGTGAGGTTTAATGTCTATTAATTTAATATTTTTCATATATTCATTTACATGTATATTCCAAATATTTGATGCAAAAAACATCATTATAGTATAACGGTATTAAAGTGATAATATTTTTGACTGGAACAGATTAAATTTGTATCCTGAGGTACCACTGTAACACTTTATTGGTGGCACGGTGGCGTGCGCCTCCAGGGCTCAGGTTCTCCCCGTGCTTGTTGGGATTCCCCCAGGTACTCCAGTTTTCTCCCAAAGACATGGCTGATTAGGCTGATTACCAGAGGTGGAAAGTAATGAGTTACATTTACTCGCATTACTGTAATTGAGTAGATTTTTTTGTGCACTTCTACTTTTTAAAGTAGTTTTTAAAATATGTATGTTTTGTTTAAAGTATTGTACTTCACTACATTTTAAATCATATTCGATACTGGGTAAAAAATAAATGAATGAAAATGAAAAATAATACAATTAATACAACGGAAAAGGAAAAAAATTGCACCCGGAAACCACTGCACTGATTGATTGATGGAGAACAAACGCGCTAAATTCACAAGAACGATGGAGACAAAACAGATGCCGGTGAACAGACACAGCTGGAATTGAAACGCAAACCCCTGGTCATATTTAAGCGACAACTTTGATTTCAAGCACAACAAAGGGAACAGATTTATTATGCAAGGGTGTTCCATCCCCCATCCCCCCTCCACCCCCGCTGGTAAAAAAATAAATAAAAGAACTCCGTAACTTTTACTCTGAGTAAATATTTAATGAGCTACTTTTTACTTTTGCTTGAGTAGATTTTTATAATGGTAACTTTACTTGTACTTCAGTAAAAGTTCACTAAACTAACAGTACTTTTACTTAAGTACAAAATCGTATTACTCTCTCCACCTCTGCTGATTGATGTGTCCCCAAATTGCCTGTATATTGTGGGTGTGTGTTTGCCCAGCGATGGATTGGCACCTCATCGATGGTGAACCCTGACTTTTTTGGTAGACGCCTGTAACCCTGTACACAGGATACAGTGGGATAGACAACGAGTGAGTGAGTGATTTTAACACTCTTTGCGCGCACACACACACACACACACACACACACACACACACACACACACACACACACACACACACACAAATCATTTATTTATTTTACAATCCTGACTATAGTTCAGAATACAATGCAGTGACAAAGATATTTTTCTGACTGCCATTGCAATAATAAATCTTAGTGCAACAAAAGATCAAAACACAGAAATTATCATCAGCCTGAGAGCATCAAAGTTTGGACAAAAGCATCCACGCCGCAATTCAGGTTGTCAAAGGCGCTGGGAGAATGCTTTCAAATTCTGCCCTCTGATATGGAATACAAAAACAATAATTTTTCAAACACTGAGGTTTAGATTTTCTTTCAGCAACACAAAGAAAGTGAATTCATGTCAAACCCTTTCTCGGTACTAAATTGTGTTGAATTAATGCTTTGAGAGAAAACGAAGGAGAAAATGAGAGAGAGAGAGAGCGAGAGAGAGAGAGAGAGAGAGAGAGAGGGGGGGGGGGGGGGGATTTCGCCACGCGCACACACACACACACACACACACACACACACAAACAAACAGCAAACTTGTCCAATCACTACACGTTTTACTGTCAAGAATCATTCATTAGCCTTCTAATGATTTTGTTATTATCAGTGCCAAAAACTATATTCTATTCTATTCTTAATTATTCAGTCTTTAATCACTTTACTACCGATTCCTGTTTAAGTAATTAATTTTCTGTAACAGCAGCTCTAACAGCAGCAAAGCAGATCACATGTTTATATTAATGCTCTTGTTTCCATAGTAACAGCTAATTCACAGGAGTTTGTACAACAGATGCTTCACATCAACTGGAGAATAATAAACATATTTATGATTTTAAAAAAGTGCTGCTGTTTAACATAACTGACAAAGAGATGTTTCTGTAAGGCCGTGGTTCTCCAAGTGTGGGGAGCGCCCACTAGTGGTGAATACAGACATGACAGGTGAGGCGCAATGAACGGGAGGGAATTAGTGGAAAATAACAGGAAAGTAACTATTCTAATTCATGCTTTTCTTTATTGACGATAAAGATCGGACACTCGAAACTAAACTAACACACGCAAAGAAATGGATCATTAATACAAGTAAATTAAAATAACATCAGAGAAAAAGTGGAACCATAGTGCAACAATAACGGTTTAACTTCGGCATGTTAATTGCAGAGGAACAATATATAAGGAAACTTTCGGTATTATATATGTAATTATCATTTATTCCAATGTGTATGCTGATGTTTCTGTATTTTTGTTAAATATTAATATTTTATCAGGCAGTACTAGTCTGGCATTTCTAGTTTCCAGTGTGGCAACAAAGTTGCTTTTTGATCCTTCAGGTGCTGAACAGAAGGGAAGATCAATATCGCTCTACGCTTTTTATTGGTGTGCAGCATTTTGCGATGATCCCTAAGTCATTGTTGCGCTGTAGAGAATAATGATGTTTATGCTTTCAAACGTATAATTTAGGTTCTTAATCGAGTAAAAAGGCGGGTGTAGCTTTAAGATAATGTAGAGAGGAAATGTATGTGGGTATCTTATTCGCGGGTTTATTTACGCAGCTATTGAATTCGGAGATGCGAATATAAAACTAACTTTACCGCGGACACAAACCGGGTCAGTAGCATACTGTACTGTATGTAGTGAGCATAATAACATCAATGGATACATTTGTTACATGGACCACAAAAAGCAGGTGATTCAGCACGATCAGCCTAATCACCCAAAAAGCAGCCGAAAGGAAAATATGATGAAGCCGATGTTGCGCTTGGATTCATGGTGGTGATGGTGGGGGCAGAAGAGAGACCCATGTGTGTTTTGTGTCTTAAACCACTGGCAGCAGACAGCATGAGACCCAACAAATTAGGAAGACACTTAGAGACAACACACTCCAGTCACGTTAATAAGCCACTCGACTTCTTTGAAAGAAAGCTGGCAGAATACAGACAGCAGGAGAATCACATGGTAACATCTGAATCAGTGGACAGCAAAGCACAAATGGCTTCATTCAAAGTTACATACAGAATTGGCCAGTGCAAAAAAACTACAAACGATTGCTGAGCAGCTAATAAACATGGGGTCAATTATGCAAAGATAAGTGACAACGTAAGCCTTTTATAACAATTGCACGTGTATTTTATTTGTTTTTAACTTGGTGTTGTTTGATCTTATTGGTTTAGAAATTGATATTTCAATAAATAGTAAACTTGGCCGATTTCGTTATTATTTTGTTGACAAGTGGGGCTTGAAAATTTGCCCACGCCCTTTCAGTAAGTGGGGAATGACAGAAAATGTTTGAGAACCACTGCTGTAAGGAAATGTTTGTGGTGCATTTATGGATGGAGTCTCCACTGCAAATGCTTTGCCACACTGGACTCATGTAGTTAGTGGACGTTCCACACCATGAAATAAAACCGTAAATGTCTTAAAAAAAAAAAAAAAAGGTAATTTAGATTCTAGATTGATTTATTCCTCTCTGAATAAATTAAACTCATAAATAGTGTTCAGAGTCATAAATTAATTATTGAATATTAAGTAGACAATAAACTAGATTTTTGTGCTTGTTTATTTATTAATAAAGTTTTATGGGATTAATAAAGTTCTTTGAATCTTAAATCTTGAATCTTAATCATTCATTAACAGCATTGTGTAAAGCTTGTGTCTGAAACATAAGGACGCTGCCATGATGCCTTGCTGCCGGTCCAGTCTCATAAATCAATCTTTCAGACTTACATATCATAACGATGCAGTAAAGTATGCACAGACATATGCTAATGGACTTGAACCTCATTTGTGTGTTTGAGCACATGAAATAAAACGCCACTGGTGTCGTATAGGAACAAACATTCTGTCACTATACTGGTTAATTCTCTCTGGTTTAAATCAGCTCTCTGCAGGCCCTCGGCTGCGAGAGACTACAGCATCATCAGGGAATCGAACCAGCGATCTCCGGACAATAGGGCCAGCATGTTACTACTGCGCATAAATGTAGAATGCTAAAAAAAATCAACTCTAGCTACTGTAGGAATCTGAGATTTGAGCATCCAGTGCAAACCCATCTCTAAACACAGCTTCAGTATGACTAGGCAGAATGTTTCGAACCCACCATGCATCTAATCCTCACTTAGACTTATTACCAGCTCCACTTACTCCAACCCGTACATATCCCCACCCCAAACTCCCTTCCAATTTATATATAAAGCTCTTAAACCAAACACTAATGAACAGGCAGGGAGCGTAAACAGCTCAGCACACTTACAAGCAGAGGAAAGGACATGGCATGTTAAAGAGGCAATGGACCATAATCACTCCGTTTGTAACAACAGGAAGATATGGAGTGCTCACTGGGATTGAAACAAGGTGGCACAAAATGCTTAAGAACTGGAGAAAATGAAAAACAGGGCTTCACTGGAATCACCTTGCTAGCTAACACTTTTTATTGTGGAATTGAATGCAATCTAGCTTTACAAATCCGCTTTAAATTTATCTTGACCAATGTCATTTCATTTTAAACTAGGATATTCCAGCACTATAGCTTTATGGAAAATCATATTAAAAGATCAAACATGCATTCTCTATTTTAAACAGAATAAAGACAACTTGCAAACACAAAGTTAGCTAATAATTTCTAACTTATATTTTGATTTTATGATGCACTTTAATAAATCTTCGCCCACACAACAATGCACAGAGTCCTGCTGCCTTCAAAGATCAACTTGGCAATCTCCCCTTTTCTAGAGATACTGAGAGATACACTGTTCTGATAAATTTAAGCACTGCTCTGTTCAAACCATGTTTTGTGCCACCATCTAGCAAAAAAATAAATAAATAAATAAAAATACACTGTTTGTACCACTTGATGGCTTCAAGGCCATTGTGCCAGTGCTACTTCCTGGGTTCAAGGTTGTTAAGTTGGTGCCACTTTCCAACTTCAAGGACATTGTGCTCGCATAATCACCAGGCTTTGTAAGATGTTGTGTCAGAACCAGTGCTCAATTTTGAGGATTTTGTGCCAGTGCTACTGTCCTGCTTCCAGAATGTTGGGCCAACATACCTCCAAACTTTGCAGATTTCATGTTGACACCAGGCGCTTGCTTTCATGGCGTCATGCCAGCACCACACCCTGGCTTCAAGGATTTGGCACTGGTTACCTGGCTAGCTTCAAGAACTTTTGGCTGGTACCCCTGCTACAGTAGGTCTCAAGGATCTTATACTAGTTCCACACTCTAGTGTTCAGAACAATGTGCTTGCTCCACACTCTAGATTTGATGACGTCATGCTTGCTCTGAACTCTAACTCCAAAAATGTGTTGGCGTCACCCCATGCATCGCAGATGTCATTGTGGTGCCAAGCTCTTCCCAAAAAGCACGAAGTGGCCTCTCAAGTCCCAACCTCTGTCAAGTATGGACCAGTGCCCATATCTGGCCTTGTACCCATTCCAAGTTTCAGCATGCCAAGCAACTCTAGTACATATGCCAAGCTAAGGCCCAGCTTCCATGCCAGGTTTCAGTTGTTGCTGATGCTGAGTCAACAGCCTTGCGGTCCCTTCTTCTATGTCTAGTCACTGCCTTGGAATGGGAAGAGCTGACTGGAGATAATGGTGTGGCTGTCTTGGGTCACCTGTAGACATGTCAGGGTCAATGCCTCGCAGTGGTGTCAAAAGTATTCACATTCATTACTTGAGTAGAAGTATAGATACTAGGGTTTAAAAATACTTCTTTAGAAGTTGAAGTATCAACCCAAGCTTTTTACTTAAGTAAAAGTTTAAAAGTACTGGTTTCAAAACTACTTAAAGTATAAAAGTAAAAGTACCGTGAGGGGCGACAAAAGCATTAAGGTCTCGCTTTCTGATAATGCGACGGGGGGGGGGGGGATTTTGCATGGGGGGGGGGTTTGCGTTGTGCGCGCTCTTATCATGCGACCGGGGGGGGGGGGGGTTGTTTTGGCTGTTGTGCGCGTTCTTATCATGCCACCGGGGGGGTTGCGCGTTCTGATCATAAAAATAGAGTAACGAGGCTAAGGAGTAGAAAGTACAGATAATTGCTTAAAAATGTAAGGAGTAGAAGTAAAAAGTCGGCTGAAAAATAATTACTCCGGTAAAGTATAGATACGCAAAATTTCTACTTAAGTAAGGTAACGAAGTATTTGTACTTCGTTACTTGACACCTCTGATGCCTCGTCATGGTTTATTTATAGTTGTATGCAAAACTAGCTGCATTCATTGACTTTTGTGTGTGACTCTTATTTTAAGACTGACTTAAATTCCTGAGTCAATTTCTCCTGTTTTTTCTTCCTTATCTGATTAATGTGTCTTTGTTTAGTTCTTCATTAGCTGCATTATATAAAGAGCCCTTGTTGTTTGTCTTGCATTTCTGTTCCCAGAATTAGTTCTTGGCGCTGTTGCCCCAGATGCAAATGCATATGTATCACTGAGCTAATGCTACTCTAATTGTTAATTTCCACTTACAGTAATAGCATCGTCCTGTGTTTTTTTCTTCTTATTTTGATTTTATGATGCACTTAAATAAATGTTTGCCTATGCCTTCATCTTGCTCCCTCCAACTGCCTTACAGCAATGAGCTTGATACAGTAATTCCTGATTATAAGGCTTAATTAAACACCAGAAGAAGTCATGAAAGTACAAAGTAACGCCTTTTTAACTGGCTTTTGCCTTTTATCCACCTGCTTCCCACTCAAGCTTTCACCTTTCGTTTCTCCTCTCTGCAGAACTCATTGCACTGCCACAATTTGAGACCTTCTGCCCTTTAGAGATTTATCTGCCTTATAAGGTCAACACCACCACCACCCCTGACCCCCCTCAACAGACTCTCACTTCCATAAGAGTACCTACAAGAACTTTAAATGACTTCCATGGTTTAATGAACATTTTAGAACACACACACACACACACACACACACACACACACACACACACACACACACACACACACACACAAACACAATTTCACTTTGACACTTCCTTCCCTTTTCTTGAGTAACACTCTTCCTTCATGGCCTGTCAGGCATCTCTGACAGGCCATGCCTGGCCCTGCAATGGAAACGCCTCTGCTGTTGAAGGTGTTGAGGATGTACAGGTGGCACTATGATACAAGCCCAATCCATGTACTAATGCACACACTCTGATTAGAGTTCAGCCTCTAAGAAGGCTCCGATAAAAGAGCAATGGCCTTATCGATTCCTGAAAGGAGAGTCCATGATGCTAACTGGCCAATGAGAAAAGTCCTACTAGCTACTGAACACTGATTGGAATGGCTGAAGATAAAGATGAAAAATAGCCCTTTTACAGATGTGGCCGTTAAGAATGCGCGTGTTTTCCCGCGAGATCCCTCAATTTAGCGCGTGGCTTCCCGCGACTTCCCGTAAGCAACATTCGGGAATTTAAATAAATGTGTTGTGCTTCACTGAATATCCACCAGATGGCGCATGGAAGCACTTTATCTAAAAGCCGGACCAAGTGGCGCTGACTGGGGGGAGGCGCCGGGAGGAAGTGTAGAACCGCCACTGGACATGAATGAACAATATATATATTATCATATTAAGTAAATATTATTTTATGAATACGACGTTCTTTGGGCTTTTTATAATAATCATCATATTTTTATGATGGTGTTTAGCTGAGAATCGTGCGAGATTCTATTTTCTGCTTTTTCTTTGTGCATGTTTGTTTACGCGAGCGTACGCTACCGTCAGAAAAAGCAAGAAATTAATTTAAATCTCTTTCAGCTGGGACACAAATGCAGATACATCAAATCAAAGGTAAACAGATGAATTAAGCTTAACAGTACTGCCTGCTAGAATGCACACCCGAGCAGGGGAATCGATGTGTTGTATACTCACTAACAGGGTCTGATAGCCTCCCATGGCATTTGTAAAAGTGTGCAGATCATTTTCCAGCAGGGGGAGCACTACTGTATGGGATCCTGTGATGATCCCTCAGAACCCCAGCTACTGTATCGCCAGTTCATGCACAGGATCTGGTAATTAACCATTTGATAATTAAGTGTAATGATATTTGGTATAGGTCCAGTGAGACAATAGGAAGACAATTCTAGAGCTTTATAGAAATAAGACGTGAGCTATTACAACAGGGCTGAATTTTGGGGAAAGGATGCTACTGTATCAATCCAGTATGGTGCTCATGTGAAAAAGCATGTGTGTAAAAAAGTAGGACTGTCAATATTAACTCGTTAACGCATCTTTAACGTGTTAACATTTTTTTTAAGTTATTAGTAAAATGACTAAGTTTGACCCTAATGGCTTTCCATAGCTCAGTTATCCGGATATGTGATAATAGCACATTTAGTGCAGATAATAACGAAACATCACCAGGTATGCTGAACGACAAGTTTCATTATAAAAAAGCTTCTAGACTGAAGTTTGGATGAAACCAACGTTGTGTGCTCGAGCTACATCAAATGTTACATTAAATGTTGTGGAAGTGGTGATTAAGGTGATTAAGAAGGTTCGAGGTTGTTGGCTTTCGTATCTGAGGATCTGGGGTTAATCTCTGCCATGGGTGGGTCGCCACACCTCATCCTACCCAGCAGCATCTGTCCCATTCGAGATATTTACATTTAACATTAAATGTTAATGTTTGAGATTTTATAAAAACCTGATAATGTGTTTCCTCTAACCAGTTTGTTATGCATTTCTTTATTTCAACATTACATTTTTGTAATACAAATCAATCTGAGCATTTTAAAATTGTGATTAATTGCGATTAATCAGGCTATGACTGTGATTAACTGAATTAAAATGTTTAAATCGATTGACAGCACTAATCAAAGTCCAGATGTATATGCCTAATGAGGACACCAGAAGACATGTACAGTAACGAAGACAAAGAAATGCACCCTACTGTGTTACACTGGATAGTGAGATTATAAAGAATCATCACAGTATAAAGGAGGAAAAGATTAAAGATTAACACTACTAAAGGATGCTCAGTTTAGGGTTATTGGGAATGAGCGGCTGGATGAAAAATTAAAAAGAGCAGTTTATAAGTTTGAACTATTTACCTCTCAAAGGAAACAACAGCTATAAATGATTATATATATATTGTGTTGAAGGTGAATCCCTGAGCAACAAAACGATGGAGCATCAACAGCAGACACTCTGTAATGAGGCTGTGGGGGACAGACGGCTCTAAAACACTGCTTGACTTCCATCTAAACGTCCCCCACCCCAGCAGTGTGTAATGTGGCTTTTATATGCCTATTTCTACCCCAGGGTGACACCAAGTCTACAAAAAACTGCCGTTTGCTTTAGTCAGGCTCTCATCAGCACAAAAAAGCCACATGATTCAGAAAAGTGGCAAGTTTGAGGCAAGAAAAGTGGCTTCTGTTCGGGAGAAGTGGCCTTGAGGAAGAGAATGTGCAGGTGGAGAGGAACGCTCATTTAACTGCAGATCTGCTCCACAAGCAGAAAGCTGGAGGAGAGGCTTTCTGTGGGGCTGGGGGGGGGCTGTGGGGGGGGGGGGGGGGGTTGTAGAGCCATTTATATGTGCCAGGTTCAAGCATATTTAAATATACTCTCTTCAGCAAATCCAATACCTGCCACATTCAAATAAAGTGCCTTGCTCGTGGACCATGCATTTTTTTTCTTTTTCTTTCTTTCCTTTTTTTTTTTTTTAGATAAGATCTACTGGGGCAATATTTGAGAGGAGAACTGCTTTATGCCGCGAATGAATTGAAATCTGGCCTGTAAACATAATCTCATTGACTACACATGCGCACATTCTCCTCTGCTCTCTCACTGGTTATGAATTCCTTTTTCCTTTGCAAAAAATAAATAAAAATAAAATAATAATAATAAAAAAATCTAATGTGATACAGGATGTGGGAAAAGCTTTGCTATATCATACTGGTTAATCCAGCTGACAGGGAAATATTGAAAGTGACACTGCAAGGGGACGTGTGTGTACACCAGAGTAGTGGACCGAGACATCTTTCAATATACTTGCCAGCGATCGGTATTGATTTACTCAAGAGCGGGCATGACTTCCTGAATTATGTTGCTGGCATATAAACTAATTTTATCCAGGGAAATATTACCATTTTTTCACTACCGTCAGACAAGTTCAGTGCTAAGAGTGTAAGATACGAACAGAAAAACAAACACATACTATTAAGGCATAGCTGTTATACTGTATAGCCAAGAGAATGTTTCAGGAGGAAATGCGATGGTGCGTTACTGATGATTTATTTTTCTTTTAGATATCTTTTAAAAAACGTGATATTCTATAATCAAATATTCATCAGCTTTTAATGAGTCTTCTTAATTAAAGTCTACGCCCACACAGAACCGTCTCTCTATATAAACCATCATACATTTAAACCATTAAACCAAGTTCAGTATCCTACAGTGACTATACAGTATAATGCAGAAGTCCTTATCAGGTAAATTTGCCTCTCCTGTATGCGGCAGCTGCGCACGACTCTTTTGGGAGAGATAACCGATGCAATAAAGGGAAATATATTACCTCCAAGCCACGGGATAGATCATTCATTACTGCAGTAGACCCTCCTATAAATTTAGAAACAAACATACTTGCTATTTACCCGTGGAGGATCTTCCCACCCTCGTCAGCACCGGCGTGCAGTGGCCTGGAACAGCATTTTAAACAACCAGTGTAACACAAGCCTTCTTTTATTATGAAAATACTATGGAGAATAACATTTCTATTTATGTGTGAACTGCAAATCTCAGACAAAAAAGTGCTTCATCAAACACGGCTGAGCACAGACACACACTGTGTTATCAGTAGTCAATTATCCGCTCATATGAGAAAGGAGCAGGAGTATTAACCTTTTCATCTTTTTTTCACAAACAAATCTGAAAACTGTTTTGCTTTGAATCTGCAGTAATTTTCAGATGAGGCACTGATTTTAATAATATAATCATTAAATTCCTCAATTATCAATTATTATAATTTTTATTTTTTTTTATTAATGTTTGAATCCATTTAACATCTCATTATTTAAACATCATTTTTTCACCAGACATCTATAATAGGTGATGAATAATGCATTTTTAATTTTGTCCCGCAACACTCACGCCATCCTGTTAACTGAACATATTCATCCCTAGGACGTATTTGCAATATTCCACAATCATGTTCAACATTGAGTTGCATCATTTGATTTTCATAAAGATCATGGGAAAAAGAAAAGTTCACTCGTTCATTATTTCTTGTTAGTGCTGCTTGTAAAGCAAAGCATCACATGTACTGTAATTATCCTGCAGACGTTTTTTTTTTCTTTCCTTTTTTTCTATTCTTCTTACCACACTACCACTTCACTGAACTAGTACCACTCCATTTATCTTAGACCCATGAAAGAGGTGTCAAATTGTGCTGCTTATTCGGGAATAATGGGGTGCTATGACTTTTCTAAGAGGTGGGTGGAAAATTGGCCCCGCCCCCAAAAAATCCTTAGATTTAACATTAAGACCAACTTTGCCACATTCTAATGCAGAGCAAAATTGTGTAGATGTACCACATTTTTAATATTGAAAAATTCCAAAACTGCTGATCATCAAAATTTTAAGCGTTATTGGGGTTAAATGGCTCTCATGGCCCTATGATCGTGGGGACATTAACACACTAGTGGTAAAACAGTCATAAAAGTGTCATTTGTCTGACTTTCGTCTGTGAGTGATAAAATGCAATATCCTTAACCACAGGACGACTTTCAATCTAAAAACACGACCACAGAGAAGAACTCATATGCTATATTGCTGTAACATTTTTACCACATGAACAAAAACCCATAAAATACGTGGATTCACAATGTAAAAACCATTTAAGGGGCTTCACTGCAAAATGAGATAAATCCATTCAAGCAGTTTTACAATAAAAAAGAAAGAAAGAAAAGAAAATTGAAGCAAAATATATTACAAACAGTAAAGTAAAACAAATAGCAATTTGTTTTTGTGTGTGCATCAACCTTCTGAGACATGGACAACCTACTGTTGTGTACACGATGTTTACTGTATGAGCACCTGATAACTATAGATTTAATCAAGATCTTTAAAAAGGATGAAGTTTGGCAAAAGTATAATACCAAATGGTCCTTATATGAGGATCAGACAGGGATACTGTATACAGACAATGTAGTTGGGAGAAATGTCATGTCCTTATACAGAAACACAAGGGGGTCCAAAAGCACAAATGTCGAAATATTGTGTAAAAATTGGTTTGGTGAAATCAGTATGATTGTATTATTTTCCCAACTGCTGTAAATCCAGCTTTCAGAGTTTGTCCAAATTGAAAAAAATCAGCCTGTAATTGTTTTGTGACAGTGTGAATATGTAATTTAATATCAATAAAATGTTGATAGACTTTTAATTAAAAATCTAGTGCGTGATTGTGTTTTTGCAACAAGTCATATATTAGAAGTTAATTGGAATGAGAAGATAAAGTGTTATTGCACAAAATTACTTTTTGATAGATCATTCAAAACAATATAAAAAGTTAAGTTCGCAATGCATCATCAGCTTCCTCGTCTACCAGTTAAATACAGTAGGTGATGACAGTTCATTATCATACACATCCACTGCTAGGGATAGTGCGTTTTCTTGGCTTCAGCATTTTCCAAAACTCCATCAAACACATATAGACCAGCTGGTACACTGTGCTCATGTTACTGATCGTGTCAGTTATACTGTAGATGTTGTGCTTTGCTACTGTATAAACATTGCCAGAAAAAGTGCAAGAATAAATCTACATGAAAAAGTAAGCTTTTGTCTGTACATTGGTCAGAACTGTCTGTCTGTCTGTCTGTCTGTCTGTCTGTCTGTCCAGCCATATTATGTTACGGCATCTAGCGGTTGTCTTTACTCATTCAGCGCTTTTGCCTTAAGGTGGGTGTGGTCATACACGTCAATCAACAAAGCCAATCAATTCAGCGCTTTAGCCACGAGTCAATGCGATAGTTTACCGTAAATACACAGAATATGCAGAAGACACAGAAATGGCCTACAAGCTGGCACAATCCCCGATACACAGACATGATGTCTTATCGTGGCGTACTCCAAAAAAATATGATACATACACTATGAAGACTGAACCTTGCACCAAGTAGAAGGAAAGTAGACAGGAAGTTACAGTATGAGCAGTTATGTGCCAGATTGTTTTCAAATGCGTCAAACTGTGGGCATATCTTACATTTCTGTACAGCTGTCAACTTAAGATGCGGCCACAGTTTTAATGAAACTTTGGCATCAGTTAATATTTTTACTGCTGAAATGGTAGTCGTTTTTAAAACAAAACCTAATCTTTATACGATCTACTTTTTAAAGTTCTCTTCTGTGATTCACACTCTGATTACTGCACAGGAAGTGTATTTGGCTAGTGTAACTTAGTGTAAACAAGATGTAAGATACTCAACCTTACAAAATTTTATTTCTTTGTATAAATAAGTACAGAAATACAGACAGATATGTCTGAGGAAAATAATTTAGCAGATGGGAAAAAAAGTATAAAAAATGGCCAAACACCTCGAACAAAACCCACTGACAAATAAATGACATACAGAGAGATAATTAATTCACAAGCAACAGTCTTGCAGATACTTTACTGAAATAAAAGTGTGTGTGTGTGTGTGTGTGTCACAGAGAGACAGAGAGAAATTGGCTTATTCATATGTATTAGATTAAGTCGTCCTTATTACCAGTTGTTGGCACTCTTCCCTTTCACACTCGCACACATTAAATATCACCTTATAAAGGAAGAACACACTGTTACCTGTGAACATGGGAAGAAAAAAAAATCACAACATTTTGGCTTGTGCGTTGCAGGACGGCATAGTGATTGTCTTTATTCTAATTAGATGCAGGACTGGTGCAGCGGTAATTAGCACACTCATTAGGGGAGCTGCATATTTGTGGAGATATAAAAGAATGATCACACAATACAAGAAAGATGATTTGCTTTTGGAAAGGACAGGACTACATCTGTCTCGTTGAATCACAGACAACACCACATGTAATTAGCAAGCAGAATCGAGGTCTTGCTCGAATCATTTTTCACCAACCAGACAGCACTAATGAAGTTCACTCGAATCAGCTTAGACGGAGAAGCTAACTGATCCCAAACCATGCAGGTGGGTCATAGAAAACATCATCCCCCTGTGTCCCGATTGAAATATATCCTTATTATTATTATTATTAGAGGATAAGGCCGGGCTGATAACATCCAATAATATAAATGAGGTACAAGGGTTGATTAATGAACTCTTTCAGTAGAGTCACCAAAGGCATGGATGAGCTAAAAGTGCAGTGCGGCAGTGGGAATAATTAATGCAGTGTAAAGTAAACAGAGAAGACAAGAATGCACGTGAAATATTATAACATTCTAAACCCTGGTTGCCCCCAAAAATGAAATCATCCTGCTTGCGTCTGAATTTTTTTGTTTTACTACTAAGTATTGGACAAAACAATAATACTGATATTTTTGGGGGGGAGAAGAATTAAAAGTTTACAACAGGAAATGCTTTGTCACTTTAACGACCAGCATCATCTATATCATCTAGCGTCAGCATTAGTCTCTGTCACATGACCAGAGAGAAGATGTTTTGTTATTTTGGTCCATCCACATGCCGTCTGGCACATCGGGCAACAGATACTCCCCACCCTGGAGATGGACATGTCTGTCATTTCTGTGGCAGTGACTTAAGGGTTGAGCTTCCAGCTCGATGCCCGATTGTCATTCACACACTACGGGTAATTTGCGAACACTGATCAGCCTAAACCGAAGGTATTTTGGTCTGTCTGAGGAAACCAGAGTATCTGGAGGAAACCCACCAAGCAGAGGGAGAACATGGAAACACAGGCCACGAGACGGGAATCAAACCCAGACAATGGAGGTGCAAGGTGACAGTGCTAACCACTAATCACTGTGGCGACCCCTGACATAAGATAAAAAACACTAGCAGAATTTTATGAAGACAGCCAAGGCAAGATTAGAAAGACACCTAAAAAAAATCCATGTTATTTGCCATAAGATTTAAGTTTTCTTTGCCACATGAACATCTGAAGGTTTGTCCCTGATTGTCACACATATAGTTATCCCTATAGCTGAAAACTGTCCTGTTTTAAACCGTGCATGCTTTTCTTTTATCCAGCTTTCTGCTCGACTGTCTGGAGGTTTCTGTCTATTGCAGAGAGCTGCGAGTCTCTCCCTCTCAGGAGCTTCAGCATAATACGTAGATGGCTCTAAGGCTGATAGGAGAAAAGGAAGCAGGATAGAGATGAAGAAGACTTAAAGGGAGCACCTTGAACTTAACTCCAAATGAAATCATGAACTTGAATCATGAATGGCACTCTGTATTCATGTGCTGAACGACTGAACAATATTCAATATTGTGTTTATATTAAAGTTCCTTAAAAAGTGCATAAAAGTTTCCAAAGGAGCCTGTGATGCATACTCTGTAATTTTGAAAGAGATTTAATCATCAACCGGATTCTATAGTCATTCAATTAGCAAGAAAAATAAGAAAATCCTAGGCATAATTGGTAAACAGGGCTGCAAGGAACTTGGTGCTGTTGTTGGTTTTAATTGTATGTTGCAAACAAGGTGAACTATTCAAAGCGACTATGATTGTTACTAAAAGCAATTTTCCTTCAGTTGCTATGGACAGAGATTGTTATGGAGGAGGGTGCAGGGCACTGAAGACAAAAGCAGGAAAAAAAAAGCAAGTTTGAAAGTAGCCATTAGTGTCATTCTATCAGACTGATGATATGGACGTGAACGTTAATGACTGGGATTACACACTACAGGAAGCACTTCTAAAAACTTCTTCAGTGATTTTGTAGGAAAACCAAATGCACAAATTAGAAGAGCATGTTAAACAGACATGACCACTTCAAATTCAAATTCAAATTTTATTTGTCACATACACAGTCATACACAGTATAATATGCAGTGAAATGCTTACACGACCGCCAGTGACCTTAAAAAGAAAATAAAAGCTTGTACGTAAAATAAATAATCAATAAAAAGGAAATACTAAGGAAATAAATTTAACTAGTAAAATTAACTGTACAATAAGGGCATAATAAAATATTGCGAAATATAGAAATATAGGGTATATGTATATAGAATTTAAAGTGACAGTGGTTGTGCAAATATGCATGAAAGTGACATGTGCAATTGTCCAGATGTATAAATATTTAGTGCAAGTGTGTATGAATGTGTCCATGATTGTCCAGTCAGTGTTGTGAGCTTAAAAAGATGTTATTAGTCCTGTGTGGAGGTGTGATTGAGAGACCTTATCGCCTGCGGGAAGAAGCTCCTCCTCAGCCTCTCTGTGTTGGCCTTTAGGGAGCGGAATCGCTTCCCAGACCGCAACAAAGAGAACAGTCCATTACTGGGGTGACTGAGGTCCTTCATGATCTTCCTGGGCTTAGTCCAGCACCGCTTGCTGTAGATCGAGTGCAGGTCAGGGAGCTCAGATGATGCGCTCGGCTGATCGCACCACCCTCTGTAGAACTCGTCTGTCCTGCATGGTGCTGTTCCCGAACCAGGTCGTGATGTTTCCCGTCAGGATGCTCTCTATGGTGCAGGAGTAGAAGTTCCTGAGCACCCTGGAGGGCAGTCTAAAGTCTCTCAAGCGTCTGAGGTGGTAGAGACGCTGCCGGGCTTTTTTCACCACGGTGTTGATGTGACAGGACCATGACAGGTGCTGCGTGATGTGAACACCGAGGTATCTGAAGCTGTCCACTCTCTCCACTGGGCTCCTGTTGATGACGGGGGTCTGGTAGTTCCTCTCCTGCTTTGTACTAAAGTCCACTATCAGCTCCTTTGTCTTACTGACGTTCAGGAGGAGATTGTTCCTCTGGCACCAGTTCTCCAGATTTCCAATCTCCTCTAGGTAGTCCGACTCATCATTGTTGGTGATCAGTCTGACCACGACGGTGTCGTCAGCAAACTTGATGATGGAGGTGGAGTTGGTAGTGGCCACGCAGTCGTGGGTGTACAAAGAGTACAGCAGGGGGCTCAGAACACAACCCTGGGGGGCTCCAGTGCTGAGAGTGAGTGTAGCTGAGACATGTCCGCCCATCCTTACTGCCTGTGGTCTGCCAGTCAGAAAATTGGAGATCCACTGACATATAGATGAGCTCAGTCCCAGGTGCTCCAGCTTGGTGGTGAGTGTGGAGGGAATTATGGTATTAAAAGCAGAGCTGTAGTCGATGAAGAGCATTTTAACATAATTCCCTTTCCTAGTGTCCAGGTGAGTGAGTGATGTGTGGAGGAGATGAGAGATTGCATCGTCTGTGGAGCGGTTCTGACGGTATGCAAACTGTAGTGGGTCCAGTGTGTCGGGTAGTGAAGAAATGATGAAGTCTCTGATAAGGCGTTCAAAGCACTTCATCACTACTGAGGTGAGGGCTACAGGGCGATAGTCATTGAGGGAAGCAGGATGTGGTTTCTTCGGGACAGGAACAATGATGGACTCTTTGAAGCACGTGGGGATCACCGACTGAGATAAGGAGATGTTGAATATCTCAGTGAACACAGGTGCTAGCTGGTCTGCGCAGGATCTGAGGATACGACCTGAGATGCCGTCTGGTCCTGCTGCTTTCCTGGTGTTCACTCTCTTGAAGGCTCTCCTCACGTTGTGCTCGGAGATGATGAGCGCGTTCCCGGTGCTGGCAGTGTCTTCCTGTCTGCAGCCGTTAGCGCCGTTAGCATTAGCATCGCTAGCGTCTTTAGCTGCAGCCTCGAAGCGAGCATAGAAGGTGTTGAGCTCGTCTGCCAGAGTCGCGTCTGCGTTCGTCATACCGGATGCTGGTGCTTTGTAGTCCGTTATTGTTCTCAGTCCCTGCCACAGGCTCCTAGAGTCACTCTGTTGAAGATGTGACTCTAGTTTTCTCCCGTACCGCTGCTTCGCCTCTTTCACCGCCTTCCGGACGTTATATGACGCAGCCTTGTACGGTTCCATGTCCCCCGACGCAAGTCCTGTGTTGTAGGCAGCTGTGCGAGATCTCAGAGCGTCGCGGATGGTTTTATCCACCCACGGCTTCTGGTTGGGAAACGTTCTGATAGTCTTTTTCTCCACCGTATCGTCTACTAGCTTCCCAATAAATCCCACAACCGCTTCCGTAAACACGCTGACGTCATCATCGGAGCTGTTTCTGAACATGTCCCAGTCTGCGTCATCGAGTGCGTCCTGTAACGCGGCCACCGATTGGTCCGTCCAGCGCGCGACCTCCCTCTGAACCGGAACTTCCTGTTTCAGCCTTTGTTTATATTTTGGCATGAGGAAGATGGCGGCGTGGTCGGATTTACCAAACGCTGGACGAGATTGTGCCTTGTAACCGTCGTTGACCGTGGTATAACAATGGTCCAGTGTCCTTTCACGCCTGGTGGGGCAGGTGATGTGCTGATAAAAGTTCGGCGCTGCGCGTTTGAGGTTGGCACGTATTGTGTCTGGTGCGTCTGGTGCGTATTGTGTTGTGTCTGGTGCTGTGTGAGCGCCTCATGCAGCTCGCATAAGGCAGTTTCAGTGTCTGCTTGTGGTGGGATGTGAACGGCACTGATTATGACCGATGTGAACTCCCGTGGAAGATAAAAAGGACGACACATGATGGACAGTAGTTCCAGGTTTGGTGTGCAGGAGCGTGTAAGAGGAACAACGCTCGTGCTGTTGCACCAGCTGTTGTTCACCATCAAACACACGCCGCCTCCCCTTGACTTCCCCGAGTCCCGCGTCCTGTCCATGCGGTGAACCGAGAAAAACTCGGTTGGTTGTATGGCCTGGTCTGGCACCGCTGGGTTCAGCCATGTCTCGGTGAAGCAGAGAAGGTTGCAGTCCCGAATGTCTCTCTGGAACTTTATCCTGGCCCTGAGGTCATCGAGTTTGTTCTCCAGTGACTGGACGTTGGCGAGCAGGATGCTAGGCAGAGGTCCGCGGTGTGCACGGGCTCTGAGCCGGTTCCTCACTCCAGCTCGTCTCCCTCAAGGCCTCCGCTTCGCGTCGCGTCCATTGTTCTCCCTCAGGATCTCACTCGGCCAGCTCGGATCCGGAGTTAAAAACGTTGAATTGTCAGTACATTGTATACCAATAGAAACAAGAGTGTCTCTATCATACCTAATGTACTCAATGGTGGTGATTTTGCCGATTTTAAAACACTGAAAACTAACTTAAATAACAAAAACAAAGAAAAGGTAGTCGGAGCAGTCGTGACGGCAGCCGACCTCACCGGCGCCATCTTGGTTACACGCGCCATCTTGGTTACACCCAGATTCACATACTGGTTTGCATAAATATCTGAAAATGTTATTTCGGAATTCCATTTGAAAATGTCATTCATATTCTCGATTAACTGCATGTAAAGTAAAAGAGAAAAAGAGAAGCTATTTTTTATCTATTATTATGGCTTACGGCTGGATTTACAATACAAAAACTGTACATTAATAAATAACTACATGATGTTGGCTCGTATCTGGCCAATCAAACCTAATGATATCTAGGTCAGATGATGTATCATAAAAAAAAATTATAATTTATCCTGTTAGTGATCAGGGCAAGCTACAGCTTGTGCCAACAACAAAAAAAGGTTTGTTCTACAAAACTTATTGAATTGACCAAGACACAGTAAAATGGTAAAGTTCAAGAAGCTCAGTGCAGATCAGAAAGAGCATGGCGGACTTACAGGAAGGGCTCCTTTGTGACCCCAAAATAGAAACATTGGCTTTGGTCTCCCTGTTGGACGTATAAAGGCTTCTTAATCCTCCTGTGGTGAGAGGAGATGATGAAAAATGGGAGACAGTTTGTGTCTAAGTTTGACATTGATACCACATCGGTAACTGATGACGGCATCTTATCATAGAAACATTCTCCAAATCCATCAAATGCACTTTGTTCAAATGTAGCAGCTATTGTTTAGCTCAGCTGCTAAACTCACTTCAATGACCATATAACAGGAATAAGTTTTATTTTTTTTTATTATTTATTATGTCATGTTTTATTTTGGAAGGCAATACATCAGTGTCAGGTTTTGCCAAAAAACGTGCAAGTTTTGTTATAGACAGCTTGAATGCTTATCCAACATGGAGTGAGTCAGAATGGGATTGTGTCAGGATATCCCAACTCAAGGAACGCCCCTGCCTTGTCCAATCAGTTAAATGATTTTGCCTGGACCTAACTGGTGTATTTACAGTAAAAAAAAATACAGTATGTATTACACACATTACACTGGCTATTTACACTATACTGTAAATATATTGTAAATATACGGCTATAGCCAACATTAACATTAATAATGGAAATAAATAACTGTACTTGCAAAAGTTTTGTTGCAAAGCATAATTTAGTGGTTAAATTTCATTAGACCTCATGTTGTATACACTGCTGAATAAACAATAGAACCCTGCCCAAAAATAATAGAAGATATAATGGATTTAATGGTTATAATGGGAATTGTACTGGTTTTAATGGTAAGTATAACAATGTCTGCTGGTATATGATGGATTGATTCTACTGGTGGGTGGGAAGGTAAATCCTATTGGAAAAGTGCCGGAAACACACTACAATAAGGAATTTTGTAATAGTTTACTGGAACAAGTTAATGGTTCATAATGGTATTTAATAGAAACCATTAGAATTTCTGTGCTGGTTTGTATATTAGGCTTTTATTGTGTTTTTTTTTTTAGCAAGGTAAGCATGACATGAATAACTTAATCATACAGAGAGAACATTTTTGTATATCTTTATCTTTTGCCCGTTTCTCCTCATCTTCTTTTCTTTTTTTTCTAAACTGGGCCCCTGACAGCTTTGGCCTTTTTCTCTCCATCGCTGTGTTTACTTTATAATCGACGATTCGACAATCAGCAGATTTCCCCCAACGCTGTCACTCACGACCAGAAGTCAAGACTAAACCAATTCACCTCCACATCATCGCTTTTATTATCTATTTTTATTATCAATTTCACACAATTAAATAAATGAAAAAAGTGCAACCAGTCTGGATGAAGCAGCGGATAATCTTGTGTGTGTGTGTGTGTGTGTGCACGCGCGTGTGTGTGTGTGCATGCGCGTGTGTGTGTGCGCGTGCTGCTGTATCCAAAAATGTTCACACGCAAACAAATGTACAATCCTCACCAAATGTCAGAAAACTGTTCAGCAATCTGTTTAACTAACTGCTGTGTCCTTGCTGAACTTTTGCTGTGTGTTTGGTTCGGTGTTATCTCTAGTGGCGACAGAGCAGTGCTGCTCTTCTTACAGTTACAGATGAATCGTGTGTAATCTGTAATCAGTAGTTTCATCACATGTGATGTATTAACTACAAGGCTAAGGCTTTACTGCATCGGGAATTTATCTCATCTACATTTGTGAAGTAAAGCTGCACTAAAGCTGCACTAAAGCTGGAGTAAAGCTGGACTAAAGCTGGAGTAAAGCTGGAGTAAAGCTGGAGTAAAGCTGGACTAAAGCTGGAGTAAAGCTGGAGTAAAGATGGAGTAAAGCTGGACTAAAGCTGGAGTAAAGATGGAGTAAAGCTGGACTAAAGCTGGAGTAAAGCTGGACTAAAGCTGGAGTAAAGCTGGAGTAAAGATGGAGTAAAGCTGGACTAAAGCTGGAGTAAAGATGGACTAAAGCTGGAGTAAAGATGGACTAAAGCTGGAGTAAAGATGGAGTAAAGCTGGACTAAAGCTGGAGTAAAGCTGCACTAAAGCTGGAGTAAAGCTGGAGTAAAGCTGGAGTAAAGATGGAGTAAAGCTGGACTAAAGCTGGAGTAAAGATGGACTAAAGCTGGAGTAAAGATGGAGTAAAGCTGGACTAAAGCTTGAGTAAAGCTGCACTAAAGCTGGAGTAAAGCTGGACTAAAGCTGGAGTAAAGATGGAGTAAAGCTGGAGTAAAGCTGGAGTAAAGCTGCACTAAAGCTGGAGTAAAGCTGGAGTAAAGATGGAGTAAAGCTGGAGTAAAGCTGGAGTAAAGCTGGACTAAAGCTGGAGTAAAGCTGGAGTAAAGCTGGAGTAAAGCTGGAGTAAAGCTGGACTAAAGCTGCACTAAAGCTGGAGTAAAGCTGGAGTAAAGATGGAGTAAAGCTGGACTAAAGCTGGAGTAAAGCTGGAGTAAAGCTGGACTAAAGCTGCACTAAAGCTGGAGTAAAGCTGGAGTAAAGATGGAGTAAAGCTGGACTAAAGCTGGAGTAAAGCTGGAGTAAAGATGGAGTAAAGCTGCACTAAAGCTGGAGTAAAGCTGGAGTAAAGATGGAGTAAAGCTGGACTAAAGCTGGAGTAAAGCTGGAGTAAAGATGGAGTAAAGCTGGACTAAAGCTGGAGTAAAGCTGCACTAAAGCTGGAGTAAAGCTGGAGTAAAGCTGGACTAAAGCTGGAGTAAAGCTGCACTAAAGCTGGAGTAAAGATGGAGTAAAGCTGGACTAAAGCTGGAGTAAAGCTGCACTAAAGCTGGAGTAAAGCTGGAGTAAAGCTGGACTAAAGCTGGAGTAAAGCTGCACTAAAGCTGGAGTAAAGCTGGAGTAAAGATGGAGTAAAGCTGGACTAAAGCTGGAGTAAAGCTGGAGTAAAGATGGAGTAAAGCTGGAGTAAAGCTGGAGTAAAGCTGGACTAAAGCTGGAGTAAAGCTGGACTAAAGCTGGACTAAAGCTGGAGTAAAGCTGGACTAAAGCTGGAGTAAAGCTGGACTAAAGCTGGAGTAAAGATGGAGTAAAGCTGCACTAAAGCTGGAGTAAAGCTGGAGTAAAGCTGGAGTAAAGATGGAGTAAAGATGGAGTAAAGCTGCACTAAAGCTGGAGTAAAGCTGGAGTAAAGATGGAGTAAAGATGGAGTAAAGATGGAGTAAAGCTGGCAGGGCATGCTGTTATAGGAAATTAATCAATGTAATTGAGCTTAATGCTGTTACCACCACAAAGTTGATTATTTTACTTATAACAAAACATCCCAACATATTTCTTTTAAACCACTGTAATTTGTTGTAGTATAATTACATTTAATTAGTTAAATTATGACACATTGTGCTTTTTAAAACTTTGTTTATAGTCAAGCTGGTTCTTGTTCTCACTAATAAACAGCTATAAACATTAGTCTCTATACATTACAAAAATTAATACTGTATGGTAAAAAACAATCTGGTTCTCTTATGAAGTGCTGAAGACTCCTTCCACCCTCATGTATATTGATCAGAACTCGATTGTTCAATGATATCTTTACATTTCATACATTGGAGGACCAGAAAACATTCTGTCTGTCTTTAAAATGTAAATTATTTAAAAATAATTGTATATAATTATTGGCAGTGGTGGCTCAGAGGGTTAAGGCACTGAGTTACTGATCGGAAGGTCAGCGGTTCGATCCCCAGCTCCACCGGGTTGCCACTGTTGGGCCCTTGAGCGCGGCCCTTAACCCCATCTGCTCCAGGGGGCGCTGTATCATGGCTGACCATGCGCTCCGACCCCAGTTACACTGGGGATATGCAAAGAAGCAATTTCCCTCTGGGATTAATAAAGTTCTAAAAAAAAATAAAATACAAACTTCCATCCAACCATCTTCAACTGCTTATCCAAAGTCGGGTCGCGGCTAAAATACTTTTATATAATTATATTTATATGATATTTTAATATAATAAAAAAATATTTTTACTACTGTCGCCTTGCACCTCCAGGGTCCGGGTTCGACTCCCGTCTCTGTGTGCATGGAGTTTGCATGTTCTCCCCGTGCTTGGTGGGTTTCCTCCGGGTACTCCGGTTTCCTCCCACAGTCCAAAGATATGCAGGTTAGGCTAATTGGCGTTCCTAAATTGCCCGTAGTGTGTGATTGGGTGTGTGAGTATGTGTGTCTGTGTGAATGAGTGTGTTTGTGTGTGTGTGTGTGTGTGTGTGTGTGTGCTCTGCGATGGATTGGTACGCTGTCCAGGGTGTACCCCGCCTCGTACCCTGAGTCTCCTGGGATAGGCTCCAGGTCCCCGCGACCCTGAACACAGGATAAAGCGGTATAGAAGATGAATGAATATTTTGACTTTAAATTGTAAATAAGATATAAATGAGCTACTTGCTCAATGTAAACAAACACCTGCACCAATTGATATTAATTGGAAATTGATATAAATGTTTACTAAATATTTTCACTACTGAAATGCACTGGGGTTGTTTGAAGATTGTCCTTCATCTTTATCTGATCTACTTTTTCCATTTCTTATCTGTGATTCTCTCTCTGATTACTGAACAGGGAGTGTATATGACTGATGACAAAAGCAATACAACTTGGCGTAAATAAGCCATAAGATACTTAACCTTACAACATTTGATTTAAATCTTTGTATAAGTTAGAGTTCTGCTGTACAGAAAGACAGACAGACACGTACGTGGACTTCAACCGGACATTACATTAAAGCCGATCAGATTATTTTTTATCTTTAACCGTTTAACTATTTCTACAAACTCTTTTCCTGTCAAGTACAGAAACATCATATACTGTATACTGTAATACATTAACGTCTGCTCACAGAAAACTTCATTGAATCAACAGTAACTCACACACATATGCTTGATGCATCTGCCAGACCAATCCCTGTTTATACTGCTACTGTCAAACCTTATTAATATAAAACTTCCAGCTGGAGTTAGTGCCAGAGCTGCTCTTAAAGAAAATTAATAAAATCCTTTCGCCCTGACGCAATCGAAGATTTCAGAAGCATCTTCTATACCGCTTAATCCTGTGTTCAGGGTCGCGGGGTGCCTGGAGCCTATCCCAGGAGACTTCGGGCACTAGGCGGGGTACACCCTGGACAGGGTGCCAATCCATCGCAGGGCACACACACATACACACTCTCACACTACGGGCAATTTGGGAACGCCAATTAGCCTAACCTGCATGTCTTTGGACTGTGGGAGGAAACCGGAGTACCCGGAGGAAACCCACCAAGCACGGGGAGAACATGCAAACTCCATGCACACAGAGATGGGAATCGAGCCTGGCTGGGGAATCGAACCCAGACCCTGGAGGTGCAAGGCGACAGTGCTAACCGTAATATTCTTATATTAATTATAATTCAGACAGGCACTTCACCTTCATCAGCTGCTGCACTTATTTGGACAAAAAAGGCTGAGAGGCGATTCCAGCCTTTACTACCCATCAGCCTCTTGTGTCCTCTGTTATGTTTTCACCTCTATTAGCCTTCACCCATGCAGAGATTTTCAATCAGCATCTCTGCTTGTTGTCACTTGTTTAATGCGTCCCGAGCACACAGCAAGCTGTTTTAGAACCTGCACAGCAGAAACAAATTAAGAAATGACACAATTAACGCTCACCAGGCTGCAAGCCTTCAATCAGGTAAAGACGTTTTGCTTAGTTTTTTTATTATTCTTTTTTTTTTTGTTTACAGTGTCTGTGCAACGTGGGACCGCAGGCGTCGAGCAAAGGGCCGCAAGAAGATGATGAGCCAGTAGCCTTCTCTGCCGTCTCCCTGCCACACATCATAGAAGGGAAGGTTGCCGCTTTGCTTTTATTCAGTTCCAGATTATCTGAAGTCAATTAACTCTGCTCTAATTAAAGGAATTTAAATGACAAGCAGAAAGTGTGAAGATATGGAGCGATATCGCGGACAATATTCAAATGCAATTGCGTTTCCCATATGTAGACGCACAAAGTGTGTCATAATTCAAATGCAATTGCAAACTCTACATTACCGTTTGCTGATTCGCCTTTGCGCGCGCACACTGACTGCCAAATTTCAAATGAAAAAACAAAGTCCATTTGCATTTGTATTTCCCAGGTCTTACACGTCATGAACCTGTCATATTTAAACAGCAAAATCAATCACCACGTTTGCTTTTTCACTTTCTCTGCGCCGCGCGTCAAGCCGCCAAAATTCAAACGCAATCGCTAATCCATTTGCAATTGCATTTCCAACACGTTACACAGAAACCTGTCAATCAGCGTCAGGGGCGGGTCTATACTGTGGGGCGGGATTGTATGGGGAGTGACGTCACTCGCACTCGCCGACCAAGAGGGGGATATTTGAGCACTGGAGGTGAACCGAGATTATCTCATTTGTTTATCAAGAAATAAACACACAAAAATGACAAATCGCATATTTTCTTGCTCCGGAGTGGACAGAGAAGTTTTTACAAATAAAAATATTTTTAGATCTTCTCCTGTTACAGCCTGCTGGAGCTAAATCTTTCAGAAACGCTGCGTACCGGCGCTTTATACCGATGGAGTCACTAAGGGACCGTCTAAAAAGTGCATGACCAAGACCCAAGCGTTTATTTACAGAAGAATTACAGAGAAATACCTCAGAGGACATCAAATATATTACACTGTTAGGCTACAGTATGGATTATTTGTTTATTTATTTTTGTTTGTTTAATTGATTTATAATTATTTTAATGTACATTTTCAAATAAATGATTACACAGACAATACTTGTGGCAATAAAACAGAATTCGTTAAATGAGAGTCGGGGTGTTTTTTATTATTAAAATAATAATAATTGTAAAGATAAAAAAATGACAATTAAATCAACAAAATCCAATAATTTTTTTGTATTATAAACTGTACTATAATACACTCTACCCTTGCTCATAACTACAAACCTTCCCTTTGCAATATTCAGTTTGATATTAATTCAGTTGTTAATTTTTTTAATAATTTTTTTGCAAAAAGAAAAGAAAAATGAAATCAAACTTAATGAGAAAAATGTTGTAGTTATTAGCAGTGATAGAGTGGATTATAGTACAACTGGTTTTACATGTGTAATCCACATAATGAAAAAGCTATTGACTTTTTTTGTAATGTTATGCACTAAAATGCCTCCCTGCCACGGATTGCCCCCCCCCCCCCAACATAACCTCTATCAAATATTATATTACAACGTAAATTAATAGGTTTATGATTGATTAGGTGATGATTGATTATAAAATAAGCTATATAAAAAAACACGTAGTGTATGTTTATATACTATATGGGGAAAATATATTAATTATATATATATTTTCATATACATGTTTGTATATTTCTTATTTATAATAAAAATCGCTTCGTGTAATTTATCATCATAAACAATATTTGTTTAGGGTAAACATTTTTGTATTACATGACAAACCCCTGCAAAATAAATGTGCCACAAAATAAACATTATATGAGAATTTGTATTATGTGTCTTAATTTCCGTGTATTAATATGTCACGTGCCTAGGGTTAATTATAATAGAAATAATATATTTGATAATACTCATATAATATATTTGATAATAATAATATGAATTTTTGATTGTGATGTCCTCATATATTTGACAGAGATTTTGTGGGGGTGCAATCAGTGGCAGGGAGGCATTTTAGCGCATAACACCTTACCGCGGTTCACCTCCAGTGCTCAAATATCCCCCTCTTAGTCGGCGAGTGCGAGTGACGTCACTCCCCATACAATCCCGCCCCACAGTATAGACCCGCCCCTGACGCTGATTGACAGGTTTCTGTGTAACGTGTTGGAAATGCAATTGCAAATGGATTAGCGATTGCGTTTGAGTTTTGGCGGCTTGACGTGCGGCGCAGAGAAAGTGAAAAAGCAAACGTGGTGATTGATTTTGATATTTAAATATGACAGGCTCATGACGTGTAAGACCTGGGAAATACAAATGCAAATGGACTTTGTTTTGTCATTTGAAATTTGGCAGTCAGTGTGCGCTCGCAAAGGCGAATCAGCAAACGGTAATGTAGAGTTTGCAATTGCATTTGAATATTGTCCGCGATATCGCTCCATAGAAGAGAATGGAAGAAAGGAAGAAACAAACAGTCAAATGAAAGAGGGAATGATTAAAAAGGAGACAGTATGTTATGTACAGTACAGTATGTTCAATTATAGGAATAACAACCAACGTAAAATATAAAGATCGGGCATCATGTCATGTGACTATGGGGTGCCAATAGAAAAGATGCTTTACAAATGAACTCATGCAGCTTAGGATCCATTGCATTATAAACCTACATTGAATAAGACCTTGCTAAAAAAAATAATAAAACCATCAAACTTTTATACGTGCAGGTGACAAATCCAGTAACACAAGCTGTGTCTGATGCCTGCATTGTGAACTAAGTGCAATGAGAATGCAATAATCGGAATATATAGTTCCTCAAAGCTGCAGTAACACCCTGTCTAAATAATCACTAATGAGCTGTCTAATTAAAACAACCTTCCACTAACTAATAGATAATTATACCACAGTGCTGTTCAAGTCTCACATCTATTTGGTCAGAAGGTGTTGATTAATTTTCTGCTAACATACTGCAGCTCTGACAGTAGGCCTGGTCGGTCATAAGACGAAGTACAGATTGTTATTAACATGCTTATTTCTATATCTTATTGATCTGATCATAACTCATTTATGATGATTTGCATGGAAAATGATCCATATCATCTAACCCTAATAATAAAGTGATTAAATGTACGGTAGGCGGCGCGGTGGTGTAGTGGTTAGCACTGTCGCCTTGCACCTCCAGGGTCTGGGTTCGATTCCCCGGCCAGGCTCGATTCCCGTCTCTGTGTGCATGGAGTTTGCATGTTCTCCCCGTGCTTGGTGGGTTTCCTCCGGGTACTCCGGTTTCCTCCCACAGTCCAAAGATATGCAGGTTAGGCTAATTGGCGTTCCTAAATTGCCCGTAGTGTGTGATTGGGTGTGTGAGTGTGTGTATGTGTGTGTGCCCTGCGATGGATTGGCACCCTGTCCAGGGTGTACCCCGCCTAGTGCCCGAAGTCTCCTGGGATAGGCTCCAGGCCCCCCGCGACCCTGAACACAGGATTAAGCGGTATAGAAGATGAATGAATGTACAGTTATTTATCAAGTAGGTAATTAACAGTGAAGAGATATTTATGTAACATTTATGCAAAATATAGCTAGTGTCAGAGCTTCATAACAGCTGTTTAACAGGAAATGTGTTTTCATTTACAATCAGCCCACTTTGTTGAAGTCACAAACTGTTCACTGATGGACACTTGGTTGTAAACCTGATTCATGGCGATTTCAGGCAATATACAGTACTGAAACTCGCACATCTCACAACGGGGCAAAGCTCCACACACACGTGTTCCCAGTAGTTAAAAGGAAACTGTCTTGTGCATTTGCTGTTGGACATGTGTCTCTTGACGGAGGAAAAGGTATTCAAAGTCTAGTATTATTTCCACTCATACGGAAGTGGAAACAATGAACAAAGACGGGTTTAAAAAAAATGGCAGGACAGTTCCTTCCCGTAGCCGTCCTGTCCCGTTCCCCTGATCTTACACCACCAGAGCCTGTGTTCAACTGTGGAGACCGGCCGAGAACTTTTCCTTCATTTCACAAGCAAATCGTCTCCTTTTGCAGGAATCTGCAGCAACCTTTGTTCCAGGAATCCGGGTTGAGAACCTGCATGAACGATATGAACACTGTCTACACACACACTTACATTACGCATACTGTGGTACTGTAAATCTACACGCTTATAATGTGTATATTAGTTTCTTTCAGGAGAAATAAAGTCACAGATGATACCAAGGTGATATTGTTTGTCTTTTTGTTTCAGTACTGTATATTTTGGCGCATACTGTACTGTTAACAGCATCCTGCACGTGTTCTATCCTTTAAATAAACCTGAATCTGAATGTTTTCAGACTATGATTATTACACGCTCTGCAGGGTTCATGTGCCGTCCTTGCAGACCTGTAGGTCAGGGGGGATTATAATTGTTGTTATTTGTAGTCTGTGCTGCCTGGCCTATTTAAGACTGCAGTCCAAAGTTTCCAGTTCCAAAAAAATAAAAAGGAAAAGTTGTTTTAGTATGAAATTCTAACGTTGCCATTTTTTAATGAGCTGCATGCAGTGTTCTGCTTTCGGAAGTCTGGTTGGAGATAAAAGTATGAGAAGAAGGGAGGGAAGAAACTAGGTCAGCACTGCAGTCAATTCCAAAACACCAGAAATCTACTTAAACCATAATTCCCTAACAGCATTAGGGCTACAGCTCAAAGGCCATTAGGCAAAGTCACACTTCTACATTAAAAAAACACTATCCAGATTCAACATCTAGCAACTTCCAGTCTTCACATGTCACTCCTAAATCAGGTGTTCATTGTGGATGAGGCCTGGGAACAGTGAAAGCCACGTCATATCATTTCCATAATTAATTTATTTGTATCAAATGACTGACTCAGCTGTCACGGATTGTTAAAGGGGACAGAATTAATTTCCAAAAAGCAAAAACATATACACACAGGAAGTGCATATATTTCATGTTTCAGTCCTGTATGTGTAAGTTTGCTGTGTGGTTCATTCAACCTTCCCAAACATGCCTGTATGGTGTTAATCTCTCTCTCTCTCTCTCTCGCTCTCTATGTGATGCACTGTAATGGTAACCTCACCATGATGGTTAGGAATGAATCAACTGTCCTTAAAATAATAATTTTTAAAATGTTCCTAGGTAAAATATTCTGCGCTATTTTAAGGAAATCTTAAACTAGGTTGCTCCCCGCCTTCTAGTTCTTTAAAAACAACGACGACAACAAAACAAATAGAAGCATGATAATATACTTAATGTGCTCAATTACTTAACAAAATATAAAAAACATTAAAAACATTAATCTTCAGAATGCGTGTGTAATGAAATGTGTAATGAAAGCCTTCTAGATCTAACAGTTGTTATATAATGTGGACCAGACCTGCAGATTTCTCTGCATATTTATACCCAGCAAAATCCACATTCTGTAAATATATAATGAAGATATGAAGGGTTGATACATATTCATGAAGGCCTGTCCTAGGAGGACTCGGGAATACCAAATAACATCCATCGTTACCCTAACAAACAGAGATGAGCACCGAGAGACGGCGTACCTGTTTTAGATGAAAAATACCTGCAATATCTACACCATCATCACTCACTTTTTTTTCTTTCCTTTTTTTTCTTTATATATAACTCGCTGTGCTTTAGCTGGTGTGGATGTGGAGTGTGTATAAAATTCTGGCCTTTCATAGCTTCGGCTTTGCCATGAACCGAGTCTCCTGAGCATGAGCCCGGCCAGGGAAATTGGGTCAAATGATGAGAGGGCATCAAGTGAAAATCGTACAAGACAAGGTTAACCAGATTACAGGTGTGACCTACAGGCACAGCCATTAGCTAGCTGATGACAGAATTCATCAAACATCACTTCCATAACGAGGACCTCTTAGCTCCATTAACTAAACCTCTCTTTATGTTTAATTACTGATCAGGTATTACAGAGGGGGCTCAGCTTACTGGCTCAGCTTTACTGAAGCAGACAGCTGTACTTTAAATGATTTAACTGAAACACCTAAATGTATCATTTAAGCAGAATGTCTGGTTTATATTGAATGATTCTTTAAATTGTTAAAATATTCTCACTCACTCATCGTCTATACTACTTTATCCTGTATTCAGGGTCACGGGGGGCCAGGAGCCTTTCCCAGGAAACCAGGGGCACAAAGCAGGATCCATCCCGGACAGGGTGCCGATACATCACAGGGCACACACACATACAGTACCCACAATTACACACTCATTTGTTACAATATTCCTATTTGATAAAACACCACTTATTTGACCAGAGAAGCCTTGGATATCCATTTCTAAGCCAAACTATAAATCTAATTGCTGCGCTGTCCTTGGTCCCTAAAATAGACAACTCTTTAAACTGTATTAAGGTTTAGGGTCTTTAACCAACAGTTACTTCTGTCCAAGTATTCTGATTGGACAAGTCAATGCCATGAGTGGTGGTGAAGAGCATAACAACACAGGAACGTTTACCTACGAACATGTTCAAAAGTTAGTAAACCCTCATCTTTTAGCGTGAAACCAATAATCATCATCTGATCAAAGCAGTAATCTCAGTAATAGGCGAGTACAACTTCAGACAAACAACACAATGCCATTATTTATTTAACATAAAATTAAACCAAAGAAAAAAAATAAATAAATAAACATACAGGCAGCACTAAGTTCTTACACTTACTGCTTCCACAGGGGTTTAAAAGGGTAAGTTGCAGCCAGGTGTTGCATACTGTATCATCAGCCCTTGATTAATTGAATACTATATCAGCAGGAGTGCAGACCGTCTATAAAAGCAGTCGTTTGGGCAGTTTGCTGGTCTGAAGCATTCAGGTGTGTGTTAACACAATGCCAAGAGGGAAAAGTTTAAGCAATGGTCTTGGTGTTGCTGCAAAAACCATTTCCAAACAATTTGGAGTCCATTGTTCTACAGTGAGAAAGATTATTTACACGTACAAAGCATTCAAGACAGTTGCAAATCTTCCCAGGAGTGGACGTCCCAGTGCATTCATCCCCATGTCAGACCATACACTGCTTAGGGAAATACCAAAAAACTAACAAACAAAAGAACAGATAAACAAAAAAAAAAAAACTACATGCACCAAGTATCAGTATAACCAGTGATGTGTCCGTTTCACACATTAATTAACAAATGTCTTTGTTGGTCTTGTCTCTTCATACCCAGTCTTGACTTGAATGTGTGACAATTTGTACATCAAGGAGATAATGACTTAATTTGAACGTATCCAGAAAATACTGGACATGAATAAGTGTGTGTTCTCAAAAATAAAGGGACTATCAAATGGAATGCGCTCATTTAAAAAATATCACATTTATGTAACTTACAGGTGAAAGAAATTAACTGAAAATATTTTCCCCCTGCAAGTGCTGATTACTTCTAACAAACCGAAAGGAATTCGTTCCTCAAAGCAGTGAAATTTGTGAAGTGTGTGTGTGTGTGTGTGTGTGTGTGTGTCTTTGATTAGATGGTTAGAGGACAACTGTAAGAAAGATAGGAAATAAAAAGAGAAAACACAAACAATTACCACGAACCTTAGCTTCCTGAGTTGGTGTCACTAAATGAGATGGAATCTGTTCATTAAAGAGCAGTTTGGTTCCCACATGCTCTCTTAACCCCTATTCAAGCATGCAAACCCGACAATTACTGAACCCCATTTTGGGATCTTCACTATAATTTAGCTCTGAGAAAGCCCAGTCAGTGATCACCGGCTGCACTGATTTCTACACAATGGGCAGATCGTTCTTTCCTGTCAGAGCTTAAGCCTTGTGGTGTCATGACAGTTGGCCAGAAAACTGTAGAGATTAAAAAGTAGTAGTTAATTCAGTTCATCTCATAGTGATCTACGTATGTAACTGCATTAAAAGAGAGTAAATAGAGTAGAGTAGAATCTTTAACTTTAGGTTACTATAGTAAATATCTTCTTCAGATAGGGTTTGCATTCTTAACTAAAGGTAGGGAATCATTTAATTACTATTTTGGCTATGATCTGTAGTTTTCTCATCACACATGAAAACTCATAGGACAAGGGTTTTGCCCTGCATTGTACTTGAACACGGGTGTGGCTGTACTTCTGGTCTACGTCATGTCTAGTAGTCCGCACTTCAGCTGATGTGTGTAGTGCAGCAGGTGTCAGAATTCAAAATAAAATGCCGGTTATAGTGTTGATGAACAGTACAGTGTGTGTGTGTGTGCGGGGGGTTCAGCAGCTCCTATTAGGGGTCGTCATAGAGGATCATCTGACCTGCATATGTGATTTACAGTAGATCAGGTTTAACACTGCCAATGTCTCTCCTATTTTATTTGGGCTTAAGACCAACATTCTTGTGGCACGGGTCCGTACTGAGGGAATCACACCCCAGTCTTCCACAAGACAGGTGGAGTCCTAAGGGGACAGTGTCATGGCATGCCTGATAAAAGTGTCAATCGTGGTTAGCAGTGTCGCCTTTCCCCTCCACATTTGCATGGAGTTTGTATGTTCTCCCCATGTTTGATGGGTTTCCCCAGGTGCTCCGGTTTCCTCCCACAGTCCAAAGACATGCAGATTAGGCTAATTGGCGTGCCCTGTGATGGATTGGCACCCTGTCCAGGGTGTACACCACCTTGTGCCCCAAGTCTTCTCAGATAGACTTCAGGCCTCCCACGACCCTGTACATAGGATAAAGTGGTATAGCCGATGAGTGAGTGAGTAAACAGGGATTGTGTGTCTGGGTCTCATTCATTCATTCATTCATTTTCTGTACCGCTTCATCCTTATATACAGGGTCGCGGGGGCCTGGAGCCTATCCCAGGAAACTTAGGGCACAAGGCGGGGTACACCCTGGACAGGGTGCCAATCCATCGCAGGCCACACACACATACTCACATACACACACTCATTCACACACTACGGGCAATTTGGAATGTCAATTAGCCTAACCTACATGTCTTTGGACTGTGGGAGGAAACCGGAGTACCCGGAGGAAACCCACCAAGCACGGGGAGAACATGCAAACTCCATGCACACAGAGACGGGAATCGAGCCTGGCCAGGGAATCGAACCCGGACCCTGGCGGTGCAAGGCGACAGTGCTGTCTGGGTCTCCAAATAATTTAATTTAAAAAAATTATATGAACCATATTATGTAATTAATATTGTCATTTTTTTCTGAAAACCTGGGAAAACTCAGGGAAAGCCTGGTGAGGAAATGACATAAAGGACAGAGACTAATTTGTTTTAGGGACATTCCACACTATCTACATATACAGTACCGTAAACATACAGTATAAATCAAAATATGTTAGTGTTGGAAATTTGCTGTGGCATGAAAGGAATAAAGTATGCCATGCTTTGCCATGCAGGACTGGAATATACTAAGCTTAACTGTACCATCAGCAATAACATCACCAACCTGCCACTGATACTTTATTATTACTGTATAGCCTCGTTAGTTTTATTCTTACATAACAATGTAAGGTTCTATTTTAAGGAAGTCAATAGTGGTTGCTGAAGAGAGAGAGAGAGAGAGAGAGAGAGAGAGAGAGAGAGAGAGAGAAGAACAACACTTTAAAAAAAATTCTGAGCACTATAAATAAAAAAATTATAGACACTATGCAATCACTGCCCACTCTGATATATAAATATACAGTATAATCTGTAAAAAGGTGTGTTATTATCAAACCTGATAATGCACTTCTACTATACAGTAGGTAAAACAGCATGTTATTAATCACTTAAAGCAGGCAAACAAATCAAACAGGAAAAACTATGAAACAAGCAATTCAAAACAACAGGCAACCAATGTGCAACACGCAAAAGGGGGCTAAGTGAGGAACAGGATCAAAAACAGGCAAGATCTTACACAAAACGCAATCAGAGAATACTGGGCTTGATAACAAGAATAACAGAGTATATACTTTGCACTAATATAGGATACAGAGTTCCATTTATATTCTGAAATGAGTGTGTAATAGAGATCGGGTGTGCCTCGTTAGTATTCAGTTGACCTTGACAGTGGCTGTCTTCCATTCCACAGGGTACTTAAATGGTACTTTCTGCTCCCTTCTACCTGTTCAGGGAATGTTGTTAAAGGGAATGTCCCTTGAAAAATCTGTCCATTCAGAAAACCTTTGGTGCTCAGAAAACCCTGGGTTACTGCTACTGTGGAAAATTCACACTACTGATATAAAATACAGTCGTACCTCAGCATATTGCAGGAACTTAAGAACTCGCCTCCAGAGCGGATTAATTTCGCAGAGGTACCATTGTATTTAATATATATTGAACAAGAACAAGAACCATTATGTATACTCATGAAACGTACAGCATATTATATATAAAAGTGTGTGTGTGTGTGTGATAAGTAATAAGCTATGTAATTATAATAAATTAAATATATATGTTGATTATTATGTAATATTAATATTGACAAATATCCTTTATAACAATGAATGGTGCAAATGATTAATCCCTGGCATAAACTACGTTTTATTCCACCGAGACTGAGGACTGATGTGTATGTGATCCTGCTTGTTTACTTCTGGTGAAGTGCGGAACCATCATTAACTCACCCCTACACTCTCCACACAGTTTCTCCTTACATTTTGGAATCTTACTTAACATGACCAACTACTTGTCCAGTCCACTTCGCAGGCAACTACTAGCTGAATGGAAAGACAGCCAGATTGTGTTTGGAATTCATCTTTGTAGACAGAGTTAAGTTTGGTGAGTTGATGTTTAGCACCAGTCCTTACAGACCTGACAGTTTTAAAGGGGTTATCCAAGAAGTTTCTTATACTATTATTCTCCTGTCAATTTAAAGCCATGCTTCTCTCCTCAATGTGCAATGTTGTGTGCAATGTTTAACACTCCGCTAAATCTCTTTTTCTACAGTTTCTCACACAACACAAATGTGATAAACATCCACTCCAAATTAAACTCAACCAAGGAGCCTACCAAGGGACTAAAAACATGCTTAACCTCCATAAGTATCTCAATGCAACAGTGCTTGGAGTTACTTTATTGTCAGTATCAGGTGTAGCTTAATTAGTTAGACCACATACATTGTAAACACAATAAATAAATAAAATAGCCAAAAAATAAGCAAGACATGGCAAAAACAGGTTGCATCAAGTAAAATCCATGATGAAATTCTTGTCAGCTGCAGGGCAATCAGTGAGAAAGGCTTTGTGTGCAATAGGGGTTCATCCATTGCATCTATTAAATCATATCTGATTTAGCTATCTTAACAAGACAACAGATAAACAGGCTGGAAAAGGGTCAATCTCTGAACACCCTCCAGCTCTTGTATCCACATTTATATGAAACTCAGTTTAACTTTCAGCACCACGGACAGTGCTATTCCTAAATCTTTAAAGCCAACCCACAAAACTACACGAATGCACCCTGCGGAAATGCACAGTATATATAGTCTGAGTAATCTGATTGGCTGAAGGCCTTTCCACATGTGGTGATAATAGAGCATAACAACACTAGGATGTTTAACTATATGCATTACTCTGTGTCACAGGTGATCTAACAACTGCTAATTTCACTAACCGTCAGCTACCTGAAAGTACGTCTGTATGGTCAGCAGTGCTGAAAAGAATAGAGAGCAGCTACCTGCAAAAACCCTTATTCAAAACTGGTTACACAAGAAAACATGTCTGACAAAGTCATTTTAAACACTTCATCTCCTTAATAATTGCTTCTAAGTTGTTCAGAATTGTTACTGAACTGCCCATGTTGTTCTGTTTATGGTTAACGCAAATTACAAAGCTACAGTAACTAGCTTCTAACACAAGGTTGAATCCCAAATTTCTCTCTAACTACTGATCAAGAGCACTATTTGGTGTGTGGAACAAGGGATTGTACACCCCTTCACATTAGTTTTCCATTTAACACTAGCTGGGATTCAACCTCAGAACCTGAAGCTTATATTATAAAGCAGACTAAGTATAAATATAAAGTAAATCGCATACGTTTCTCACGACTGTTCAACACCTCCATTGTTTAGTCTCCTTAATTACTGGTAAGTACATCACAACCATGCTGATATCAAGCAAAACAGCACTTCCTGTTCTTGGGTGAAATACGTTTGGAATAGGAAACTGGATTTTACTGGGCCAAGGGACAGAAGAGACCACATGAAATCTGAAATAATTCGGGACTCAGACACAGTCTCAGTGTTTAAGTCTAGGCTAAAAACCTATTTATTTAACCAAGCATTTTTATAAATAGATTTGCCATAAGGTAAAGGAGCAGATCTGGGGGACTCATGGACGTAGAGTATTATGGTGAACTGGTATGTTTAGATGCTGTCTTCCTCAGTCTCATTTGATCACTCAGGTTTGTTGACGGTGAGGTGATTGTTTGCTTTACATCTCAGGGAGCCCTCATGTTTGTGTTTCCTTCTGGCTCTCCCTTTTAGTTATGCTGTCATAATTAGTCCTGCCGGAGTCCCTGCTTGCACTCTACAGTAAATATACATTCACGTTAGACATTGTGACTGTGACCATACCTAATTGCAATCTCTCCTCCTCTTCTCTTCCTCCCCCTCTTTCTCTTTCCTCTCTCCCCCTGTCTCCCCCTTTCACTCTTTCTCTCTCTCTCTCTGTCGAGCTACACATGTGGTTCCTGAGCTGCCAGTGATCCAGACTCCCTCTGCCCTTCGGACCTGTCTGATCCATCCTGGTGCCCGGTTTCTGGTTGGAGGTCTCACCGCATGGATGCCCCGTGTGTCTCTTTAGGATGCGTCTGGTGTCTGGGGATGATTCTCTATACTTAAAAGACGGTTCTGGCCTCGACTGGTGTGGTCAGCTGTTTCTCTGAGGACTTGACAATTCGATAGTTCAGGACTGGAACTTTCTACAAGTCTATCTGAGTCTCGAATAACTACTGGACTCCATTTTACATCAAGTATTATAACATCAATTAACATCAACTATTATAGCTGAACCTAACACTTAACACTATATAAATGCAGATCATTTCCTGCTATCTGTTTCACCCAGATGAGGATGGGTTCCCTGTCGAGTCTGGTTCCTCTCAAGGTTTCTTCCTATTACCGTCTCAGGGAGTTTTTCCTTGCCACTGTCGCCCTCGGGCTTGCTCGCCAGGGAATATCTGAACATTTTGATTCATACACATTCACATTCCATACAAACTTAAATAATTCTTTTGATTGTGTAAAGCTGTTTTGAGACAATGTCAATTGTTAAAAGCGCTATACAAATAAAATTGAATTGAATTGAATTGAAATAAGCAAGGCAAAAGATGGGCAAAGGGGAAAATTACATTCTTGAAGCTACTGTAGGCTTTAGAACAGACAAAGGTAGGGTGTAGAGTAAGCACAATGGTGGTGACACTAGAGTCTGCAGCAAGTATGACATCAAAGTAGCTTGGGTACACAGGAGCAGAGCAGAACAAGGCATAACCTTGTGAGACAATGTCAATTGTTAAAAGCGCTAAACAAATAAAATTGAATTGAATTGAAATAACCAGCCATGACTCTGGTGGAAAAGGGCATGAACCTGGGCACAACTGGGTCAACAGAGCATAACTCAAGACTAACATGGCAGGGCTCAGAGATTATAGGGTTTAACTTCAATTTAACATGGCACAGCTTGCCAAGCTCAGCATTATATAACTTGCGCTCAGGAGGCTCAAAATAACTTTGGGTCCATGTGGCATAAGGCTGGCTCTTCAGGACATATCTGTCAGCAGGACATAATTGTAGCGCATAACTAGTATAGGGCATGACATGACTGTGGCATATCTGGGCAAGAAGCTGAAACAACAGTACATCATTCAAAAAAAAAAAAAAAACAAGCATGGGAGTTCATTCTGTCAACCTCCACCTAGAGCTGGGCCAGCTGGACCTCAAGTCATGCCACATTCTGCCAAATGATGTGCAGTAAGTGAGCCTCAGCCTGACTGACCTCTTCAGCAGTTGAACTTTGGAGTATGGCCACTTGGGACTTGGGTGGCAATTGACTAAGTAAGTTACTCTGGATAAAGGTGCGTGCCAAATAAGTGTAAATTAAATTTATCTTGATGCTGCTGAATTGTGTATAGGCAATGTTGGACTGCAAATCTTCAGCCTCCCCGTCCTGGACACATTTAAGCTCTGTGCACTTGGCCCTTGGTTGGCACACAGTATGGGCATTCATCTTACCCTGGACACCTTTGCACTCCTTCCCTCCAGGTTTGCTGCATATTTCAAACTGCATAGCTGAATTGGTTTGCTCTTTCTGCATTGTTGGCTTCTCATCAGAGTACCATAAAAAAATGTGTGTATCTAAAATTGTATATAAACACTACTTTATGACATCAAGCACAGAATAAATGAACAAAAAACAAACATTCACTAAGGCTCCTCTAGCTCAAGGCACAAAAGTCACCATTTTTGCCTACAACAGACTATAGATCATACCACAGCTAAAAGCAAAACACAATGTCCTGTTATATAGTTTGGTTTAAAGAACACCAAACTCCCATCTTTTCAGGGAATAAAGAAAAAGTGGAATTATTTTATTTCATTAAACATTTCACTGAAAAATTATTTCTCTAACTCTTTAATTTTACTAAACATTTCACATGAGGAAAATGGGGGATATTGGCTTCCTGACCCATTTTCGCTTACTGTGTTCTAAATCGCTACTAATATGCACTTTTGCAAAGTGGTATGGATGGTAGCTCATCATCATCATCATCATCATCACTACAACCACATCCCCAACCTCATCCTCATTATCAACATCATCCAAATCATCACTACCATCACCCTCAATAATCATATCATCATCCTCATCATCACCACATCCATGTCCTCATCTTCCCTTATCATCATCATTAGCACTACCATCATCATCACCATCTACACCACCCTCATGATGATAATGATAACCATTATCATCAGCATTACCACCACTACTGCCACCACATCCTCACCATCATCATCATTACCACCATCCTGAACAATCATACCATCATGATCATCACCCTCATCACTTCCACATCCTTGTCATTATCTTCACCATACCACCACCATCATTATCATCATCATTACCACTACCCTTATCATCAGTATCTACACCACCCTTATCATTATCATTACCTAGGGGTGGTGTACATCTTATCATCATCGTCATCATCATGACCACCACCACATCCTCATGATCATCATCATCACTACCACCACCCAGAACAATCATATCATCAGGATTATCATCATCGTCTTCACCACCACATCTTTGTCATCATCTTCACTACACCACCCTCACCATCATCATAATCATCATCATTACCATCTTCATCATCATCACCCTTATCATCACCACTATCCTCATCATCACCATCTACACAATCACTTATCATCATCATAATCACCACCACATACGTACAATCATCTCTAGCACCAGCAACACTACCCTCATCATCATCATACTGTATACCACTACTACCATCATCACAATCATCATCATTGCCATCTTCACCACCAGTGCCACCACACTGGTAATTCATCATGACCCTCATTACCACCACATCCTTGTCATTCTTCACTACATCCTCTTCCTCATCATCCCCATCACCCTCATCATCACCATCATCACTACCACCACCATCAGCAATCATATTATCAATATCATCACCCTCGTCACCACCACATCCCTGTTCTCATCTTCCCTCATCATCATCAACATCATCATGATCACAAGGGATGAACTGATTTTGAAATTCTGGGCTGATATAAATACAGAAAATTTGGTCCATACACAATACAGATCATTTTTTGTTGTTATTTATTACCTATTTTGTGCTGGGGAAGCAAAAAAAAAAATCAATATTATAAAATAAATACAGTTTTCAAATTTCTTTAAAGGTTCATCATTTAATCATTCAAATGTATTTAACATCAAAAGTTCTTTCAGCTTCCTATGCAGATACTTATTCAATAAGAATATTTTTTAATACTAACACAGTCCAACAAAACCTTTTTGTTAAACATAAACTAAATGCAATTTTATGTAAATGTAAAAGCAATTACTGTTGGAAAACAAAAAACTGGAGCTATTCTATATCAATGATCTTCCCGGATAGCTGACATTTACTGACCGGTTGTCAGTTATGGAATGACTGGTGTACACTCATCATCCCCTATGATTGTGATGCACCTAATAATCTTCCTCCTTCTCATCATAATCATCATCATCATCATCTTATTACATTCCCCCCTCCGCCCCCCCCCACAATCCCCATTCTGCTCATCTGTCAGTTCCCACTCACCAGACACCTCTTCCATTATGAAACCTTCCAAGCAGGGAGAGTTAAGGTTCACACAAAACTCACAAGAGGAAGCGTAACCTGCTCTTCATGCTGCATCACAGGGCCACATTACACACATCATGGGAAGTGCAATCTACTCTACTCCACACACATGAGCTCACAGACAGCCATTACTAGCTAGTATAGATTGCCAAGAGAGTATGCCAAACCATCCATCCATAGAACATCTGCTCCTTTGGCTCCCATCCAAGGATTGCTGTGGTATCATCAGGATTCAGTCTTATGATCTCTTGGTGATAAGGAAACACTTTTTTGTTGCTGCCCTTGAGTCATTAAAATAATATGCTTTAAAATTGCGTTAGACCTATATAGACTTACTGACTGATTTACTCGGGACACCTACAGTACAGACCTGCTCATTCATGCATCTAATCAGCCAAACATGGTGTTGCAGCTCTTGCATTAAATTGTGCAGGTAAAGGTCAAAAACTTGAGCAGATCTTCGTGAAAATACTCTGCACTGTTCAGAACGGGCAGATCCACAGGCTGCTACTGTACCATGCAGATTTCTGAACAGGGCTACTGTAGGTGCGGTCATCTTGACGCGCGGTTGCAAGGCGACGCTGTGTCTATTTAGGGGTCCTGATACCTGCGCACTTTGTGTGATTATTTCAGAGCCCTGTATGGTCCTGAGAAGAGAGTGGAGCTGTGTTTTGTTCCAACCCACACCACGTAACACAAATAGAAAATGTAGGAAACGTGATCTCAGTGGTGCCAGACAGCATGATTTGAGTGTTCAGGAAACTGCTGATGTCCTGGGTTTTTCCATGTACAACAGTTTCTAGTATTTTTTTTTTTTTTACAAAGAAAGAAACATCCAGTGGTGAGAGGTTCTGTACGCTTAAAAAAATGCAAGAAGTCAGATGAGACTAGTTTGAGCTGTCGAGGCAGCTATGGTAACTCAAATAACAACTTTTTACCATAGTGGTAGAAAAACAGCTCAAAAAGAATTCACAAAACATCAAACACTGAGGACTGATAGTCTAAAAACGCAGATGACCGCATCAGGATCCAGTGCTGCAGAACTGCTGTAGAGTCTACAGGACAACTCGGCTTCCCCAAAACTGTGTACATACAGGATGATACAACATCAAGTCACAAGGCACGAGAAATTCCTTCATGCACGCTGTAATGAGTTTCGTGATCTACAATAGCCTCCTCGGTCAGCAGATCTGAATTAAACACAGCACCTTGGGGATGTAATGGAAAAGAGATTCACAGCATTGATGTGCAACTGACAAATCTACACATATACAGTATATGGCAGACATCCTTCCTGAATAACCAGAATGTCAATGGAATATCAAAGGCTGTTCTGAGAGCTAAGATGGATCCCACCCAGTATTGCTATGGTGTTCTTTATAAAGTATACTGTATATCAGCAGGTGACATTCAGGTCAGGTGGCAGGTTAAGATATACTGTACAAGCCTGCTTGCGTGTATATTGCACAGATGATAACCTGAGCACTTAACACCATGCCATAAAGCTCCTTATTAATGCAATAATTTAATAAAATCTTTTATTTTAATAGATTGTTTTATAGTTGAAAGACATAGGGGTCAACCCTTTCTATCTCCTTTAAATCAGATTTCCCTGTAAGTCACCATATGGTATATAAAAGGGAGCTCACAGACAGCCCCTGAAGAGCGAGGCCACCAGGGTAATGACTATCGATTGATAGAGGAGAGCTGCAATCTGCCTGATTGGCATCAGTTCACAACGTCACATGGAGGAGACGGTAAAGGCTTCAGTGACAGGATATTTGAGAATGATGAAGGAGGACATGTGCAAGTACATTTAATTATTAACATTTTAGGAATTACCTTTGTCCAATAATTAAATGGTGGACTGCGTGATCTAAGGACGAATTTTAGTTTAAGGCATCACTCATGCTTAGAGTTATTGAGATCGCAAAGAAAGAGACTGATTAGCATATTCAGTGTGCTGTCATTGGGCTTAACAATGCAGAACTGCACAATTATGAATTATGAATCACAAAGTAGAAGAATGAAACTATATGTTATACATTTTTATTATTATTTTCTTAAAAGGGCTGTAAATATTAACACATTAATGCATGTGATTAATCTAAAAAATTTTAACATGTTACTATATTTTTCAACGCAAATTAATCATATGATCATGTTTGACCTTAATGGCTTCCCATAATCACAATGCAGTTACTTGAATGTGCTGAATAAGACGACTTAAGAATTATGAAATATTTTACATTATAAAAAGATTCCAGATAAAGGTTGTAAAGTTGTGTGCTCGAGCTACATTCGAAGGGGGACTATTTCTTACAAGAATACATTAAATCTAAGTGTCAGGGGCGGGGGAAGGCAGGAGAGGAAAGAACCCAATAGCAGACACAGATTCTCTTAAAGGAATTTATTAGGGTACTAAAGGGTTAAATAAACAGCGACAGGAGGAGTGTGTATGTGCGGGTGTGTGCGTGTCTGTGTGAGTGAGAGAGTCGGCGCGCAGCAGGGAGCAGCGCGTATATGTGTGTGTGTGTGCGTGAGTGAGAGAGAGAGAGAGTCAGCGCACAGCCGCGATGGGGGGGCGCGTGTATGTGTGAGCGTGTGTGTGTGTGTGTGTATGGGGCGAGAGAGAAAGTCGGTGCGTGCACAGGATGCTTCGGGGAATACCTCGTGATGAAACTAGGGGACTGGGTGAAGACGTCAGAGAATCCTCCGTGAACCCGGAAGTGGAAGCGCACGAATTATCCTCGGTTGTAGCGGGAGGAACGAGCGAGCGCTATGCGGTCCGGGTAAGGGTCGATAACCAGAAGATCCAGCCACGTGAATGAACAAATCCAAAGGGTGAGTCCAGAATCAGATTCCTAATACAGGCAGGGTCATACACGAAAATCAGTCCGAGAATCAGGCAAGGTAACAGACGGAGAAGACGAAAGGAAAATCCAAAGGGAGAGCTGGGTCGGCAACGAGTCAAAATCCAGGGAATCAATAACACACTAAGACGTAAGGCACACGAGTGAGACACTGCGGCAAAGACAGGTGCGCTCAGCTTGCTTTTAAAGCCTAGGGATGACGCTTAATCAGATCCAGGTGTGCCGTGATGAATGCTGGGCGTGCAAAAAACTCCGGAGTGGAGTTAGGGTTGCGAGGTGCTTGTATGAGGGAGCTGGCTCGTGACAGTACCCCCCCTCCTACGGACGCCACCTGGCGGAATGGCCGGTGCGTTGGGGTGTTGACGGTGGAAGTCATTGATGAGGGACTGGTCCAAGATGAATCTGGAAGGAATCCAGCTCCTCTCCTCGGGGCCATAACCCTCCCAATCCACCAGGTACTGGAGGCCTCTGCCTCGTCGTCTGGCTTTCATAAGCTTGCGCACGGTGAAGGCCTCACTACCATCGATGAGTCGGGGAGGAGGAGCCGAGCGGGAGGGTGGATTCAGTGGGCATGAGGCCAGGGGTCTTATCTGGGATACGTGAAACGAAGGGTTTATCCGACGCATGGTGGAAGGCAGATGAAGTCTGACGGTGCAGGGGTTAATGATTCTGGTGATGGTGAATGGGCCGATGAATCGGGGAGACAGTTTGCGTGAGGTAGTTTTAAGGGGAATGTAGTGGGATGACAGCATCACTCTTTGGCCCACGCGGTATGACGGTGCCCTGGAGCAATGCCGGTCAGCTTGTTGTTTGAAGATTGAAACGCTCCGGCGAATCCTAGATCTTGCCTTCAGCCATGTTCTTCGGCACCGGCGAATAAAGGCTTGAGCTGAAGGAACTTCCACTTCCACTTCCTGGGACGGGAACAGAGGAGGCTGATAACCGAGGCAGCACTGAAAGGGGGAGAGACCCGTGGCTGATGTGGGTAAGGAGTTGTGGGCGTACTCGATCCATGGTAACATCCGGTTCGAGGAATGGGGTTCCTTGGTGATCATGCACCGAATGGCTGTTTCTAGGTCCTGGTTGGCTCGCTCCACCTGGCCGTTTGTCTGTGGGTGATAGCCGGAAGATAAGCTGGGGGTAGCGCCAATTAACTTACAGAAGGCCGACCAGAACCGGGCGGTGAACTGGGAACCTCGATCCGACGTGATGTCTGTGGGGAGTCCATGAAGCCGGAAAACGTGCATGATTAAGAGCTCGGCCGTCTCCTTTGCTGTAGGGAGTCCAGATAGTGGAATGAAGTGGACTGCCTTAGAAAAGCGATCCACCACCGTGAGCACACAGGTGTTACCCTCCGAGTCCGGAAGTCCCGTGACAAAATCAAGGGCGATGTGGGACCAGGGCCTGCGAGGAATCGGGAGAGGTCTAAGGAGGCCAGCGGGGGGTTTATTGCTGGTTTTGCTTCTGGCGCAAGTGTCGCAGGCGTTTACAAAGTGGCGAGTGTCCTCCCTCATGGTGGGCCACCAAAACCATTGTCGGACCAGAGCCAGCGTGCGTGTTGCGCCGGGGTGGCAGGCCAGTTTCGAGCTATGTCCCCATTTCAGAACGTGGGGCCGTTCCGCCTCGGGAACGAAGAGTCTGCCTTCTGGTGTTTGTGAGGGGCGCGGTCGTTGATGAAGTGCGTTCTTAACCCGTGATTCAATTTCTAGTAGCGCCGCACCCACGAGGCAGTGAGGGGGCAAGACGGTGGCTTCAGGTGCCCGATCGTTAGCTGGAGAGAACTGGCGAGAGAGAGCGTCCGGCTTTGTGTTCTTAGATCCCGGACGGTAGGACAGGGAGAAATTAAAACGTGAGAAGAACAGGGACCACCTTGCTTGACGAGAGTTTAGGCGTTTGGCTGTCCGGAGATATTCCAAATTCCTATGATACGTCCAAACCAGGAATGGGATTTCACTGCCCTCTAGCCAGTGCCTCCATTCTTCCAACGCGAGTTTGACTGCCAGTAGCTCCCGGTCGCCAATGCTGTAGTTCCTCTCGAAAGGAGAAAGTCGGTGGGAGAGAAAGCAGCATGGATGCAGCTTGTTGTCCTTGGGAGACCTTTGGGACAGAGCTGCTCCAATACCCGAGTCGGAGACATCTACTTCGACCACAAACTGAAGGCATGGGTCCGGTTGAAGTAGAACAGGAGCCGAGGTGAACCGCCTCTTCAGATCCTGAAACGACCTGGCCGCTTGCTCCGACCAAATGAATGGGGTCTTGGCTGAAGTTAGGGAGATGAGTGGGGCGGCTACCGAACTATAGTTGCGGATGAATCGCCTGTAGAAGTTTGCGAACCCCAGGAAGCGCTGAAGTTCTTTGCGTGTCGTTGGGGCAGGCCAGTCAGTGACTGCCTTTAGCTTTGCGGGGTCCATTTGTATCCTCGACGGGGCGACAATGAAGCCCAGGAAAGAGACTGTGCTGCTGTGGAACTCACATTTTTCGGCCTTAACGAACAGCTGGTTCTCAAGCAGCCTCTGGAGTACCTGGTGGACGTGCATCTTGTGTTCTTCCAAGGAACGCGAGAAGATGAGGATATCGTCTAGATATACGAAGGCACAGATGCTGATGAAATCCCTGAGAACGTCATTGACTAGGGCTTGGAACACGGCCGGGGCGTTGGCCAACCCAAACGGCATGACCAGATACTCATAATGCCCTGATGGGGTGTTAAAGGCGGTCCTGACCAGGTGATAGGCGCTGCGAAGGACCAATTTTGTAAAGAATTGGGCCCCCTGCAGGAGGTCGAAGGCTGTGGACATCAGGGGCAGTGGGTACCGATTCTTTATGGTGATGTCATTGAGCCCCCTGTAATCAATGCAAGGACGAAGGGTACCATCTTTTTTGGCCACAAAGAAAAACCCCGCCCCAGCGGGTGATGAGGATGGTCTAATGATGCCGGCGGCTAATGACTCAGAAATGTATTGGTCCATGGCCCTCCTTTCATTCTGGGAAAGTGAGAAGAGACGACCTCGAGGTGGAGCAGTGCCGGGCAGGAGGTCAATGGCGCAATCATATGGACGATGAGGTGGAAGAGAGATGGCCCGAGACTTACTGAACACAGTCTTGAGGTCGACATAGTCATGTGGAAGCGTGGAGAGATCGGGAAACTCCTCAGGGGGACCTGAGGCTATGGTGGGACGAAGAGCAGATTTCAAGCAAGAGGCCAGGCAGAGAGGGCTCCATTCGAGAATAGCATTGTTTCTCCAGTCCACACGCGGGTTGTGTCGGACCAGCCATGGACGTCCAAGCACCAACTGGCACTGAGCTCTATCCATGATGAGAAAGGAGATTTCCTCCAAATGATTCCCAGAGGTCCTGAGGGTTACTGGAACGGTGCGTCGGGTGATTGGAGGGAGTGGCGTTCCATCGAGCGCGTGGACGGACAATGGGGCGTTCAGGAGGCAAGTGGGAATGCCTAGTTCCTTGACCTTTGTGGCACAGATCATATTCTGGTCGGAGCCGGAGTCGACGAGGGCATGGGCTACGTAGGGCTGATTATCTAAGAAAAGCATGACGGGAAGGACTGGACGGCCTCTAGGCAACTGCTCTTGGGTGTGCCCCTCCAGTGTGCCTAGGTTCACTGGGGGGGCCTGGCTTTTAACGGGCATTGCAGACACAAGTGCCCAACCTGGCCACAGTAGAGGCACGCTCCTGCCTGAATCCGGCGTTGCCATTCCTCTGGCGAGATCCGGGTTCGTCCAACCTGCATGGGCTCAGCAGGAGCGATGACTGGCATGGTCAGTGCGGAAGGGGTCCCTGCCCTGTGCCCAGGCTGGCTAAAGGTGCGGTGTCTACGCCTGAGGCGCGAATCCACTCGTCCTGCGAGATCCATCAGCCCTTCTCCAGGAAGCTGCTGAGACACCAGCTGGTCCTTGACCGGCTCAGAGAGCCCATTCAGGAAGGTATCATAAAGCGCTTGAGTGTCCCACTGAGCGGTGGCTGCCATGGTTCGGAACTCAATAGCGTAGTCATAAGCAGACTGGGAACCCTGACGGAGCTCCAAAAGCTGCCTAGCGGGCTCCCTTCCCACGTGGGAGCGGTCGAATACTCTCTTCATCTCCTCTGTGAAGGCACTGAGGGTGGTGCAGCAGGGGTCGTTAGCGTCCCAGACGGCCGTTCCCCACTCCCGGGCTCTCTCCATAAGCAGCGTGATTATGTATGCCACCTTGGAGCGCTCCGTAGGATAAGCCGAGGGCTGGAGCTCAAGTAGCAGAGAACATTGTGATAAAAACGACCGGCAGGTGCCAGGATCTCCACCGTAGGGTTGGGGATGGGGCAGGCGAGGTTCATGTCGTGCTGGGGGTTCATGCCGCGCTGGGGGTGTGAGTGTAGATGGGAGAGCTGAACAAACCTGCTGAAATTGGGCTGACAGCTGTGACAAGCTTTGGGATATCTGTTGAAGGCTTTGCTGCTGGGAATTAATAAGAGCACCCTGTTGGGCGACAGTCTGGCGAAGCCTAGCCTCGGATCGGTTACTTGTCCTGGATTGGAGGTGAGTGCGAAGACCTGACCTGGAGGAAAAAGTATCTGCTGGGTCTGCCATGGCCGCAGTGTACTGTCAGGGGCGGGGGAAGGCAGGAGAGGAAAGAACCCAATAGCAGACACAGATTCTCTTAAAGGAATTTATTAGGGTACTAAAGGGTTAAATAAACAGCGACAGGAGGAGTGTGTATGTGCGGGTGTGTGCGTGTCTGTGTGAGTGAGAGAGTCGGCGCGCAGCAGGGAGCAGCGCGTGTATGTGTGTGTGTGTGTGTGCGTGAGTGAGAGAGAGAGAGTCAGCGCGCAGCCGCGGTGGGGGGGCGCGTGTATGTGTGAGCGTGTGTGTTTGTATGTGTGTGTATGTGTGTGTATGGGGCGAGAGAGAAAGTCGGTGCGTGCACAGGATGCTTCGGGGAATACCTCGTGATGAAACTAGAGGACTGGGTGAAGACGTCAGAGAATCCTCCGTGAACCCGGAAGTGGAAGCGCACAAATTATCCTCGGTTGTAGCGGGAGGAACGAGCGAGCGCTATGCGGTCCGCTTGTGATTAATCAGCGTCTTTAGCCAGGTAAGGGTCGATAACCAGAAGATCCAGCCACGTGAATGAACAAATCCAAAGGGTGAGTCCAGAATCAGATTCCTAATACAGGCAGGGTCATACACGAAAATCAGTCCGAGAATCAGGCAAGGTAACAGACGGAGAAGATGAAAGAAAAATCCAAAGGGAGAGCTGGGTCTGCAACGAGTCAAAATCCAGGGAATCAATAACACACTAAGACGTAAGGCACACGAGTGAGACACTGCGGCAAAGACAGGTGCGCTCAGCTTGCTTTTAAAGCCTAGGGATGACGCTTAATCAGATCCAGGTGTGCCGTGATGAACGCTGGGCGTGCAAAAAACTCCGGAGTGGAGTTAGGGTTGCGAGGTGCTTGTATGAGGGAGCTGGCGCGTAACACTAAGGCACTGAAAAAGGCTGTTAACGTGAGTCAGTTGGCAGAAGTTACTTTTATTACACTTATTGGAGACCACTGGACATCAGCATGTATCCAGAACTACCACGGTGTAACAGCACATCTAATTACTGACAAAAGGCACCTGCAGCCCCAGACACTCTGGTCATGTTGAAAAGACAAGAAGGACATTTAGCATGAGCATGTGCTAGCCAATTGCTCTCGCCAACATGTAAAGGAGATGACGGACACTATAGTCATCACTACTGAAGCAAGAAGAAGTTCACCATTCAAGAGATTTAAATTTATCATTTGTTAAATGTTAATGTTTGAGATATTATAAAGCTGCATAATCTTTCCTTACCTTTAACCAATTTGTTATGCATTTCTTTATTCCAGCATTACACATTTATAATGCAAGTAAATCTGAGTATTTTAAAATTGTGATTAATATGTGATTGACTAGATAATTGTTTTATGGATTGACTGCACTAGTGCTTAATAACCAGATAATAATCTTAGATAATAATCACACTTCAAATGTAACACAGATGAAATGCAGTGGGACACATCAAAATCTACATATTACATTTTTACATTTAAAGAAATAATAAAAAAGAGAAAGCAATATGAGTGTACTTACATTTTTTAAATAAAAATAAGATACAGATTCACCAACTGCATGCAGCAAATATTATTACTATTATTACTATTATTATTATTATCATTATTATTTTGAGATAAATAAAAATACAATCAAATTAATAGTTTTCATTTACCCATTAAAACATGGAAATGGTCTTTCCAAATTTAATACCAGCTGTTTACTCATATTAATTTGCACATACAACTGCTGCTCCGAAAGTGGCTTCAAGCTTCATTAAATCAACCTGAAAGCATGAAATTAATCAATTTGCACTGACATCATCCTGTTTTTCTGCATTTTTAAGGTAAAACACCTGAAACTGCAAATGAAACCACATGTTTATTTGACTCACCCCGTGTATACCCAGGCTTTCTCTGCTAAAACTACAGATCAGTGACTACAAGTTACAGTAGAGCTTCAAGTCATGATGAAAATATGCACTAGTGGAATTAATTTGCACATGTGTTACCTTATGGCAGTGCAGCTGATTCATAAGCCTGAGCGAGATACATTTATGTAGTGTAATTGTTATTGGAAACCATTGTAGAGCATCATACTGTACATGCATAGTGACCAACTAAGTGATAGATACGATTCATCTTGTGTTAAGTCAACCTTTAAGCCACGACTAAAGACCTATTTGTTTTATATTTGTGTTAATCACTTCCCCCCTCCAAAAAAACAACAACCTTCCCAACAGTGTTTGACTGATGGTATTTAGTTAATAACCCAGTGTAAGGATCTATCCAAGATACTTCAAAGCACTTTTGTGAGTGGCTCTGGATGAGATTTACATCTCAATGTGTAAATGTACTGTAAATGTATGTGCATACGCATGTCAATCTAGCGCTAGCTCACTCAGAAAAAAATAATAGATTTGGTAATAGTAGACTTGGGGAAAAAAATAGATGTGGTAATAATAGATGCGAAAATCTACTTTTTCAGAGTGAGTGAGCAAGCGAGAGAGAGTATACGCATACCGATTAGTCTTGTGGTGGGCAGGGTCGATGTCGGGGATTCTGTATATGATTTGTGGGCGTCGGGGAGCTGCTATCAGTACGCAGGAGGCTCCCGGATCTTCCGGGAGACGTTTAATGTTTTCGTTTTCAATACTTTGTTATATCACAAAAGAGCACTTTGCTGCTGTTTACTTGTGGGTTGAGTTATGGCATGTGCAGGCAATGAAATCTCCCTGGCTCTTTAGTCAAGTGTATTGATAACACTCATCCAAATTAATCCAAGTATGAAGTATACTGTCTGGAAATAATCTAATCACTCATCATGGACAACCAAACATTAATGCACGTTATCCAGGTGCTCTTAGCGAATTCTTTAGCTTTTGCAAAGTACTATTGCCGTAGCAAGGGCAATAGTGGTGGCAGAAGATTATTTTTCTTCCCCGGACTAAAGATGTGCAGATACAACAAAAAACCTTCATCTCAGTGCTTCTTTGAGAACTAAACGAATACTAAACATCAGTGCCACAAACAGTCTGTGACAGTTCGGCTTTGCACATACAGCTGCAGCTGTAAATAACTGTAATTTATTCTCAATAACTGGCAGAAAGGTTTTTTTTGCCCTCCACTACTTCCTTTGTCATGTAGTTCTTTCTTTCTTTGTAGAACAGCAGGCATCAATAATGTAAAAGTCCTCTGGGAAAAAGCATTCTAGTCATTAAGAGCCAAAAGACTGCATTGGAAAATTCCTAGATACCAAGATCAAACATAGGCGAAGTTATATTAATGTATACATTTTTTTCTGACTTATTACATGTAAAATAGATAAAGAATGAAACAACATGCAATGCTGTTATATGAACGTAAATGATGACGAATATGGTATTTAGGCTTTATTGAAATAATGCACAAAATGTAATACTGTAGTACTGACAAGAGGAGAGAGAAGCTGCCTGCCAAACCTCACATTTATACCCAGTCACGGAAACGGATTCAGCAATGAAACACATCCGATAACGTTAACCATCCATGTTGCTTTGTTCATGTCCAACAGAAGCTCCGGAGCAGACTAGCTTGTAATACAAGGTGAATCCCATGCCGCTCTAACACCAATCAAGGGCACTAATTGGCATATGGATAAAAGGACGGAACAGTAGCTTTTCATTTAATGCTATGTGGCATTCAAACCCGAAACCTGAAATTTAACAGAGCTGATAGTCTAAAGTGGAATAAGTGAACATATACAGCAAATCCTGAAAGTTTCTCAGGACTGTTCATCACCTCCATGGTTTATTCTTCTCATCTTTTGACTACATAATACCGGTAAGAATTTAAAACTACTTCTATTCCATTTAATTACACTAACTGTACTGTACTGTAGGTCGCCAGCAACTAGTTCTGCCAGTCACAGTTAGGTAGTATCTCAGAAGGATATGTGTTAGCAGAGTAAAACAACTATTTATTATAATTCATTATAATCTGTTCACAACAAATAGGTTTGTGAAATTGTTGTATAAAAACAATATAACACTTGAACTTGTGCTGTTGTGATGCATATTAGCACGGCTGTGATATCGGCAGGACCCAGACTGTACCCTTGTGCATACAATTGCACTACAGCCATGCTGATATTCAATGTGATATTGCTTAAATATTCCGGGCTCGATTCCCATCTCTGTGTGCATGTTCTCTCCGTGCTTGGTTTCCTCTGGGTACTCCGGTTTCCTCCCACAGTCCAAAGACATGTAAGTTAGGCTAAATAGCATTCCCAAATTCCCCGTAGCGTGTGTGTGTATGTCCAGGGTGTACCCCTGCCCCATGCCCTAAGCCTTCTGGGATAGACTCCAGGTTCCCGCGACCCCGAATACAGAATAAAGCGGTATACAGTAGACGATGAGTGAGTGGGTGTTAAACACATGGACATTGGAGTCTCCATTCATAATTATTTATATACATTTTACAATAAGTATATTTCAGATAGCATGGGCTTTGACCACTAATAGAGTCAGAGGCACAGCTGATGAAGGACTTTTGTCTGAAAAGTTTTGTCTGAAATGTTCCTCTGGTGCTTTTGCATCCCTTTTAATATGTTTAATAATTAAAAGGGATGAATATATATATATATATATATATATATATATATATATATATATATATATATATATATATATAAATTACTACGAATATAATAAATGAGCAAACTGAAATGACTCCAATTTACTTCTGAATCAGTAGGAGCTAAAACCAATTAAATTAAAACTAGCTGATAAATGACCTTATCATGACATGTTGCCATGGATACTGTTTACCAACCCGCAGTTTTTACTCAATTATTTTTTCGTTAATTTAGTATTTTACTAAATATTTTATTATTCAAAACATTTCCATGATTTGGAATGTAATGTATTTTTAATACGCATATGAATAAGAGTTTTTTTTTTCTTTCAAACAAACAGAATACAATATAATACCATATGAATAAGAAGTGCACTATTCCGTTTCATCTTTTATATAAAAGGCACAAAGGTTCACATGAGGCTACAGGTATGCATGTATGGGTATAGGTAGGCCCGGGTCGTGCAGAGCACAAGAGTCAACCATGCAAGGCTAACCGGTTATTTTTCTGCAGATTTGAAAAAGAGATAGAAAGCTTAGGGAACAAGCCAATTGCATGGGTCTTTCATTACACCTCAGTAGCTATTTACAGAAGTACTTTGAAATCTCTTTCATCACAGACACAAAATATTATTCATATAAACAAATCTGTTGAAGTGGTAATATACAGGGTGTCTCAGATGTCCAAGCATAAAATATCACTCTTTTTTGTCAGAGGCATAAAATCTCATTCATTCTCTAAACCTCTTATATCGTACAGAGTCGCAGGAGACCTGGAGCCTATCCCGGGTACTCGGGCATTAGGTGGGGTAAACTCTCCATGGTATACTATCACATGGCACAACCACACACTCACACACTTTGGGCAATTCAGAAACGTCAGTTAGCCTAACCCTTTATGTCTTGGTCTGTGGGAGGAAACTAAAGTACCCCGAGGAAACCCACCAAGCACGGAGAGGACGTGCAAACTCCAGAAAGCGGGACTTAAACCCTCGACACTGGAGGTGAGTCCACAGTACCAACCATTATGCCACTGTCCCACCGAGGCATAAACTAAGTATGACAAATTCAGGAAGAGGTCTTTAGTCATGTCTTGATGATTGCCAATGACTCGGCCTTTCAGACATCTGAGACCCCACCAGTGTTTACTGCAGCAGCAGAGCAGAATGGTTCTTTTGAAAAACAACCAACCAAACTAACTAATAAATCACTTGAAGCACTAATCAGATACACATCTGGCCCAGAGAAGACATCTCAGTAGTATCCAGATCTGAGTCTACACTTAGTCTCACATATTTTATGATATAAGAAAGCTTGTCAAAGTGGTGAATCATGTCTCAGCGTATAAGAACATAATAGCTATCAACTGGGAAGAGTGTTTCTATAAATATGATATCATAAAGTAATACCTTAGTATCTAATCTCAATTCTATGAAATGCATTTTGGCCATTTCTGTAAGAGATATTACCTCATCATGAGCCTCATAAAAAGTGTGTTTTTCTTCTTTAGCATCAGCATTCAAACATTAGCTCATTTGACAGCCATGGATTGCACACGCAGCCTTGTAGAGTCTAAAAAGTGAAGAAATGACTAAACGAATCATTCTCTGAGCAGGACTTAAGGTCACTGCAGACTCATCATCCCTGGGCATCACATTTATTCACCGTGATGCATCTGTCAATAACTGTTTCAGAGAATAACAAGAGCTTGATTACTACAAAGGCTCTGAGCTAAATTATAGCTTGTCATCTTCCCCATAACTATGAGCAAGTGGATGGTGAGGTGGGGCAGTGGGCGGGTACAGTAGGGTGTATGTGCACAATAAAAGGGGGTGGGGTGGGTGGGGGGGGGGGGAGGATGAGGTTGGAGTGAAGAAACAGGTTTTCAAATGTACCATATAACACCGTTCAATAGGATATCAGAGGCAGAACTGCTCAGCCTGCATTCAACACTGCAGCCATTTTAAAGACAATGCAAAGGGAAAACAAAGCATCGTAGATTTCCCAACAGTGTGAGTTCTCCCATAAGGGTGTAACTAGCTGATACTGTGCTCCGGTACAACAAGAGATTATTTGGTGTACAGTACACACTGGACCTTCCTCAAACACACAGAAAGAGAGAGAGAGAGAGAGAGAGAGAGAGAGAGAGAGAGAGAGAGAGAGAAGTGCTCCAGGTACATTCATGCTCCAGGTCTCTTTGTGTTTATTTGCTCCATCACTAGCAGGACATTTCTAGCAGGCTCTTTTGCACCAGTCTGATGCTGTTCAAAGAGCCAGAGTCTCCAGTCTGAAACAATCTGCCTCTCTTCCATGGTTGCTATTGCCAGAGGATTGTCTTTCAATATAAATTAGGATCTAAGACTATGAGGGGAATTTCTATTTTAAAACACAAGGAAATATTTTAAAGGGTGAATTACAGTTAGAGTATATCAGTGTTAGTAGTGTAGTGATATATGGTATATATATGTACACTTGTATATTAAATGTGTAATGAAAAAGGAGTGGATTGTGCTATGGATGTTAGCTATTGAATAATATATGCTTTGAAGGTCCCAACGAGCACAGTGGCCTCCATCATCCGAAAGTGGAAGAAGTTCGAAACCACCAAGACTCTTCCTAGAGCTGGCCGGCCATCTAAACTGAGCGATCGGGGGCGAAGGGCCTTAGTCGGTAGGTGACCAAGAACCCGATGGTCACTCTGTCATAGCTCCAGAGTTCCTCTGTGGAGAGGGGAGAACCTTCCAGAAGGATAACCATCTCTGCAGCAATCCACTAATCAGGTCTATATGGTAGAGCGGCCAGAGAGTCTCAGCAGACCCGAGGATTTTGTTTCTCATGGTCTGAGAGTCCTTCAGGTGCCTTTTGGCAAACTCCAGGTGGGCTGCCATGTGCCTTTTACTAAGGCGTGGCTTCCATCTGGCCTCTCTCTCTCTCTCTCTCTCTGTGTGGAGTTTGCATGGTCTAGCTGTGCTTGGTAGGTTTCCTCTGACACTCCAGAAACAAGCAGGGTAATTGTAATTGGTATTTCCAACTTGCCCATAGTGTGTGTGTGTATGTGTGTACGTGTGTGTGTCCTGTGATTGATTAGTACCCCATCCAAGGTGTAACCGGCCTCGTGTGCCCTGGGGTAGGCTCCAGGCCTCCTGAGACGCTATACCGCTTATCCTGTATAGTAGTAGGAGTAGAGATAAAGGTTAATAGCAATTGTGGTAAATTGTAATTGTTGTTTTTTTAAACTATTGTCCAGTACCAGAATACACAGAATACAAAACCAAACATACAACTGCCCTGGTCACAGCTTGCCCCTAAAAATAAGCAACAGACAGTATTTTGATTATACATCTTAAAAGCAGATTTTTCCTTCGGGTGTATTTGCATGAAAATAAATGTAACGTTTATTGCAAACTTTTCTTTAAAGACAAAAGTCTAGTTATGATTTGACTCTGGATGTACTCTTGCATTCTTTATATAAATACTTCACAGTCCTGATCTGTCACCTCCTCTCTGAACCATCAAATGTTCTCTGTGTGCTTTTGTCCACAGTGTTACTTATTATTATTATTATTATCATTATTATTATTCTCTTTCCGTTCCCACACAAACTTCCTCTCTTGTTCGCTATGCTGTCTGTCCTTATGCACCAAAGCTGTTTGTTCCAAGCTGCTCGTGCCTGTGTTGTAATCTGCACATCAATACTGTTTTATGTAAATATAAAGCTGCTGTTCTGTGCACAGCTACATCCTATAAAATAATCTCCGAATGTATAGATCAATCTTCGTCAGGGGTCACGGGGGCCAGTACACTGTGGTGATTTCTCTACTCGAAAGCATTGTTCAGAAAGAGCCACTGTGGGTGATTTGCTGTCAGATAGGCAAGAACCTTTAATACTTCAAGACTAAAAGAATACTTCATGACAGATCTCTTACAATATACTAATATCAATATATATATATAACCACATTATATAAAAAAGTAGCTTTGTACAAAATCTAAATATGTTTAAATTTAGATGCTTAACAGCATTTTCCAATTAAACTGCTGAACGCCCAGACTGGTTGTTAAAACACACTGTCAGTGGCAGACCGGGTTGTATTTTTTGCAGTTTGCCTAGTTAATTACGGTCCGTACACTTTCGACAACCACACAAATAACTAAAAGAACACAAAGTGAAAACGGAAGTGAAATTTAGTCACCGTGTAGTGGGAGCATGGGTGTTTATTATTGACCGCCAGTTATTAAGATAATTACTTTCTCACCAACGCAACTCTAAAAAAACAAATAAAAGTGCACAAGGTCACAAACTCAGTCTTATTCTATTGTTAATGAATTTAATAAATAGTGTAAATCTCATTAAGCATCATCACATTTTTTATAGTTCATAGATTGTAACGCTCAGGTTTTATTTTAGAGCTAATTACACAAATTCGGGGTCTTAAATCTAAATACGGGTTAATATTACTTACTCCAGGTGTAAGTGCCATATCGCACTTGTTATGAATTTGTTGTTGTGCTTATTTTATTTTATTTGCTGTTATTTCATTTATTCTACCTTGTTCTATTCATTAGTAAAGCATTAAGCCTTAAGTTTGTTACATAAGCCATAAGCTTTAAATTTCTTAGTCATGCATCATAAGTTGACAATCGTAGGTTGGTCTGTGATGTCATTCTACTATTACATGCATTTGGGTGACTGTCATATGATTGAGAGTTCTGTCTAGATGCACACAAGCTTTTGACCGTAAGCTCGTCAGCTAACGTAAGCCCGGTAAGCTAAGAATGTGAAATACAGCAACTAGGTTGTTGTAACCGTAAGCTAACGTAAGTGGATATATACAGCAAGAGTGTTATTATATTCGTGAGCTAAGACTGTAATTTACAAGATACAGCAAACAGGTTGTTGTAAAAGTCAGAGATTTGCAAGATGCAGCAACTGGTGTCTGTAATCACAGTGGATTTACTCAAGATGACTGTATGAAGTGTTGATTCTTTGATGCTGACAAAATAAACTACAAGAGACAAAGAGATCGGACTTCTGTCGTGTGAGTGAAACCAAAGCTACGCGTCAAAACTGGTGAAATAATATGACCGCATCTACACCAGGTGTTGCGCAATCTTCACGGAGCAAGTAAAGACACGCGACATCAACAATTACAAAACTAACCCAAAGTGTATTAAAGTGAAAAAAAAACATATAAAGTGCACCAAAACCAAACAATATACAAAATATAAACAAATATAAACAAAGTGTGTAATGTATGCGTATGAGTGCATATGTATGAAAGTCCAAGTCCGTGTTATTGTGAGTGTGTAATGGTGATCGGGAGAGATGGCTCTGTCTCACCGGTTTAAGATGGTAAATCCGGGAGCACGAGAAAATGGAATGAGAGGGGCTCGTGGAAAAGTAGTCCTCGGATACACCAATCAAGCTCTCTCTCTCACAAAATTCAGTCTCCACATCTCTCCCTCCCGAGTCCTTTGCCGGTTCCGGCTTTATACCAGCACTCATGACCCGATACGTCATTGGGGTTCGCCCGCGGCACCACTGTGCATGGGCGCGAGAGCTTAACCCTGGAACCAATACACCGTCATCTTGGAGACAAAAATAACCATATAGGGGTCGCTAAAAAGACCAGGGGCCTCATGTACAAAGACTTGTGTTGAATTAATACTAAAATATTGGGTCCGGACAAAGCTGTAAATGTGCGTACGCAGTAAAAAAAATCTGATGTATGAAACACTGCGTACGCGGAATCCCACGCATATTCACTTTGTACATCCGAATTAACGTGAAATTGAGCGCACGTGCACGAGCGCAAAACCCCTCCCTGCCTCCTCCCCCGTATAAATATGGTAATGACTCCACTTTGGCAAAACCAAACGAAAAAGCAATGGCAAAAGTAAGCAAGAAGAGAAACTTCACAGAATGTGAATTGGAGGTGCTCCTATCGGAGGTAGACCGGAGAAAAAATGTGTTATTTGCAAGTTTGTCCTCCGGGATTAAAAACAAAATAAAAAAAAACGTAATACTTAAATACATCACTCACCAAGAAGCAACCCATAGCGCACCCTGCCACCTTGGAGCCTCATCCCAGCCATGCTGTTTGTGAGGATGAATGAATCATGGGATGACCCAGGACACCTCGCCACAATATTTGTTAGGCGTATTTGAGCATCACATATTATTTGCACATTTATTGAATGGAAATGTTTCCGATTCACGTATGCAAATTCGTCTTCAGATGGCGCCTTTATAGCAATGTGCGTGCAGTCGATCGCTCCGATTACATTAGGAAAACCGGCGATCACTGCAAATTGCGCTTTAATGTTTGGCTGGTCAACTGCATGGTATGGAAACCTTATATATCTGCTAGACATGCAGATGATTCCTCGTGGCTCCTCGCTGTCTCTCTTTCCAAATTTGGACCCAACTCAGCACAGAGCTCCAGTAGGATAGCTCTTGGAAATCTGAAACGGCTAATAAGCCAGTCATCATCGTGGGCCAGAAAATCACTGTGATCCCTAAAAACGTGTTCCCTTCGGATTCGGCCATTGACAATGTCCTCTAATAAGGCCAACACTGCCATTAGCATAGACTAAGGGTTGTTTACATTTGCAAATGCTTTTATATGTTCTAAATCACATAATTGGTAGAAAAATATTGTGTCAATTAACCCATTTTCATTCATTCATTCATCTTCTATACCGCTTAATCCTGTGTTCAGGGTCGCGGGGGACCTGGAGCCTATCCCAGGAGACTTCGGGCACTAGGCGGGGTACACCCTGGACAGGGTGCCAATCCATCGCAGGGCACACACACATACACACACTCACACACCCAATCACACACTACGGGCAATTTAGGAACGCCAATTAGCCTAATCTGCATATCTTTGGACTGTGGGAGGAAACCGGAGTACCCGGAGGAAACCCACCAAGCAGGGGGAGAACATGCAAACTCCATGCACACAGAGACGGGAATCGAGCCTGGCCGGGGAATCGAACCCAGACCCTGGAGGTGCAAGGCGACAGTGCTAACCACTACACCACCGCGCCGCCATTAACCCATTTTATCAATTATAAATGAATAGCAATGTTTTTCACATGTGTTGGTGCGTTACTCTGTAGTGTGCAATTTAACATAATTGCCTCTAGGAGTCGCCAACGGAAATAAAACAAACACACACAAGAAATACACGTACGCCAGACAGGAAGTTGGCGTGGAAGAACGCACATTCTCACGTTAATTTCACTGTACAGTAAATCCGACCGTGAGCGTGAAAACTGGCGTAAGCAACTTACCACTTTATTTGTGGCCTATAAAAACAACCCCTTATGTGGCTGCGCTACAAGATTCCTTAAAAGATTTATACCTAATGATAACAATGGGCCTCATGCAGCAACATTCTCTTAAATTTTCTATTAATTTTTTGTTAAGAAAATTTGAAAAAGTAAGAGTCAATGCTAGATGCACCAAACATTCTAAACCAGTGCAATGTGCTCTTACACAGGTGAGCTGAATGATGATTCTCATTTGATTTTACATTCAAATGGCAGAAAATTTGCATGTAATTAGCCTATTTACGACTCCTTAAACTGCGTGTAAGGACAGATGCATGTTGTGCCGTGTGCAAATCAGGTGCTAGAAGTGGCACCAAAGAAAGGTAGTAAGGAACAAAAAATCTAAGTACTTTGCAATAAACTTACAGTAAAGCATTACAGGTAAATGAACCGTGATGCCAAGTCAGCGGAGGAACACACTGTTAAAGGAATACAAAATAGGGGTCTGATGGCACATGGAGTAAGGGCACAACCTCCCTCACCCATGTTAGTATTGAAAAGGTTTAATTGTATTATTTTGTTTCAAAATGCTCGTGGCAATACAAAATGTCTCAGCTTCCTTTCATCTGTCTCATCAAGTCTGTGTGATGTCTAAAAGCGTGCCTGTGTGTAAGCCTCGGATGGCCAAAGCATCTAACAGCAATCTGAAAGCCACTCAGAAGCAGTACACACACACGCATCCAAGGTTTTTACAGTAATAGTCTTAATTGGGATCAAGTGACCAATAATATCACTTTATCCCATGAATTAAATGGTCCAAAGATTATATTTCCTTTAAACCATACAATAATCTAAATTTGATTATATGATTATATGTAATCCCATTAATGAATACTGTAGGTACAAATGGAATAAGAAAAAATAACAGATACGGTCTGAAATAAGAAAAAGAAAGTGTACATCACATCTTGTATGAGGTCCATTGTTCTGATATTGTAGCTATACATGTTGTTTCAAAGTCGCAGGACCAGATAAAAGTAGAGGGTTGCATCAGGAAAGCCATCTGGTTTGAAACGTGTGCCAAATGAAATGAAAGGCATTTCCACAGTGGCGGCCCCTGATGTGAGCCTTCACAAGGAGAAGTGGTAGTTTCTAAACAGACTTCAAATCTGGAATGTAATTTATGTGCTTTTTGCTTTAGCAATTCGGTCCAACAATATGTTTCCTTTAACAATGCCATATGATGATGACTAGACTGGTTATAAACTGTATACACCAAGTCCAACATGAAGACCATCAATGTACACTGTGTTTTAAAACCTTTTGTTTTAAACAGTAATGTCAAACAGCATTTATTAACAAAGCAATATAAAAGAAAAATGGATACTACACATACAGCTACACTACACGCCTGTTTATTTTACAAATCACTGACTTTGTTTTATAATCTGGAAGATGGTACGCTTTCAATTTCTTCTAATGTTTTATTTTATTATGTTATTTAAGGTTTTATTTTAACCTTGTAAAGCACTTTGGTTAACTGATAATTGTTTTTAAAGTGCTACAAAAATGAAGATTTTTTTCTACATTATAATGTACAGTATAATGAGTGATGTAAGCCCATTAGTGCCCCTGCTTTGCCAGCTCCATATTACAGTATCTGTGCTAAAGAGCTTCAGATCAAGTTAAAGTACCGGTAGTACACAGGTTCCGGTGGGATACAGGTTCTCACAACTGTGCTGATGACTGTAGCTGTGATGTGTAGGTGGGCAGGGGTGAATAAACATGCATATAGAGACAAATAGAGAAATGGCAAATTGCATTTTGGGTAGTGGTGACTATGTTTTAGAACATACTTTTTTAAGAGCAAATCAATATATAAAAAAAATCAAGAATACACATACTGTACAAAAATCAAGTGAAGCATTCTTTACAGAGCAAAGACAAAGTCCATACAGTTTATACACACAAACACATTTTCATTCATCTAGGAACCTCTGTAGCTCTACTAGGATCTGTGGAGGCCAAAGGTAAGCTTTGTGTTTTTTCCCCAATTCTAACGAACATGGTAGGACCTCCAGTCAACATTCACACACGACGGGCAATTTGGTAACGCCTGTTAGGCTAATCTGTATGTCTTTAGACTGTGGGAGGAAACCGAGTACGGAGAGAACATGCAAACTCGCAGGAATATATATATAAAAGAAAATAAACAAAACCAAAAGTTTGCTTTCAGTAATAAACTTCTCTGTGCTGTTGCAGACCATCAGCTGCCCGGGTTCGGGTTCTTGAAAGCTTCTTATCGCTAAGTAGTCCTTAAGTCGTACCTTAACCTCTCTCTTAACGTTATGGCGCAATTCCCGAAACGTTCTTACGCTAAGTATCTCTTAGCTAAGTCACACGTTCGTCAGGTTGGTCTGGACCAACCTTAACTCATACTTAGCGTAGTTTCAGCTCAAGACCCTAGTGGCCGCCACTGAGCAGCAGTCTTTATAAATCAGCGGTGTATGCAAACACATTATGGCACGTTATCAAAGTCATATTAATGATGGAATATACTGTAAAATTTTATTTTATTTTATATCAGAACTAATCAGACTTTTAATTAGCCTATTTTATAATGTGACTAATGCAATAAAATTGGCAATCACTATTAATATTAAACAGGTGGCGAACAATTAGGCAGCGATACAGCGTGGTGTTGTGTTAAACTGAAGACCGCGGAGCCGTGTGGTTCATGTAAATGTTTACTTTAGGCAAAACTTCAGCCCTTTTCATATTTTGCCTGAGGTGGCTATTTAAAAAAAAAAGTTTCGCCTTCCAAGGCAACAGATTATGGAGCTTCTTGAGCTGCTCAGACCTGCACTTGCCAGGCCAACACATCGTACTTACTGTACACTCCCCGTCCCGATGTCCAGCTGCTCGATGCTTTTTGTTTAAAATATGTTTCATTGATCTTTAACCGTCATTCATGACTGGATGGAGTTTTCTTTCGACACGTTTTATTTTATGATGAAATTTGATTTAGTTAAATGAGAAAATAAACTTGGTAGTTTCAAACCCCGCATCTATTAATTTTTCTGAGTGATTGTAATGCTTTATACCCCTATCTCACCTCGCGCTGTATGGTTCAACATGATGCAGCGCGAGTTTTTGCGCTGTGATTATGTTTCCATCTTTCCATGTGATAAATTAAACATGTTTAATTTTTTGTCGGTCCTCGCGGAAGCTTGCGGTCCTTACAGAACTTCGCAGAACATCAGCGGAACGACGGCGGGCAATCGCGGCGACTCACGGTGCCTAACTCCACATCTCACCGTGATAGGTGAGATAGGGGTATTAGGCACTGTGAGCCGCCTCGAGTGACCGCCCGACGCTCCGCGAAGATCTGCAAGGTCCGCCAGGTTCCGTGTGTTAAACATGTTTAAAACTCGCGCTAAATCATGATGAATCGCACTTACTGTACAGCCACCGCGCGAAACCGCGTAGGTGAGATAGGGGTATTAAACCTCCACTCTGTCATCTCATCGTATTCATTCCATAAGTGCGCTATACAACCCCAACAACTGACAGGCTTCACATTGTTTCTGAAGCAGGCGAAGATTGTTGTCAGTTGTTTGTCAATCAACTATGATTGTATACCCGGTTCGTTTCAGCACCAATACAGGTTACATGAAAATATTAGAGACAGTTTGGTGATTTAATTTATATATATGTCTATTATGGAATGCTAATCCATGTCGAAGTAAACGTTATTGGAAGAATTTTGTGCAATGTTTAATTTGCATAGAAAGTGCCGTCTTTCTTCTTGTCATGCAAAAGGAGTGAAAAATCGATTGCTGAGCAACTGATGTCAGCTAATTCAGGACCTTCACTGTAGACAGCGCCTTGAAACGTCGGACGTATAGGCAGTTAAGAAGCGACTTAAGAAGACTCCTAAGGGACAGTTCGAGAAACACACTTAGAAAAGTAATCACTTTACGTAAGATATATTGTATTCTTATTGTATATAAGTGTATTCTTATCGTGCGAAGAGTGTGCTTTATCGAGAAACCGGGCCCAGACCGTTAGTTGTTTTGTGCAGAGGAAGGATGAGTACACAATCAATAGGCTTAGTGCTACTACAACTACTATACAAATCCATATTATGGCTGGAAACACTCAGGCCTTCATGGTCAAATTGCAGTAAAGAAGTCATTGCTTAAGAAGGACAACATGAGAAAAGACTTGCTTAGGCCAAGTAATACAAGGAATGGACATTAGATCAGTGGATTTATTTTTTTTGGTTCTAACCTCCATACAGTATCTTTGTTAGATGTAGAGGTGAACAAATGGCTCCTGGATATGTGATTCCCACTGTAAGTTATGGAGGAGGACGCGTGATGGTGCTTTGCTGGTGACACTTTTGGTGACTTAGTCAAAATTGATCGCACACTTAACTAGCATGGCTGCCACAGCATTTTGCAGTGACATGCCATTCCATCTGGTTTGTACTTCCATCATTTGTTGTCCAACAGGACAATGACCCCAAACACTTCTCTAGGTTATGTAACTATGCAGTAATCTAGTTGAGCTGATCTAACTGCTGAACTAAATTAGCTCAGCAGCAGCCCTACACCCCATTCATGTACATGTGGTAAACACACAACAAAAATGCATTTTGATTATAATTTACCTGTGTGAAAAAACGGTTGAAGAGGTTACATGTAGTAACTTGTGCAAATGGGAAAGCATGTATAAGATCATTTTGATGAGGTGGTCCATCTTGAATCATATTGCACATTTAACTGCTGCTATTTCTCTTATAGCAAATTATATGTCTGTCTGTAAACACTTATGTCATGCTCAGGAGATTCCCACTGTTATAACTTGTATTAATAATCCCAATCCTCAGTAGTAAATATTTTATCCTCTGTATTTATAAAATTCATATATTACATACATATAAAATACATATTTGTAAAATATGCTGAATTGCGTGACTCAAACCTGCTCTCACTGGATTAAAACTAGCTGAATCCATGAAGCAAATTCAACAGGATTTTTTTTTTCATGTCAAAATATCTTTTTATGAGCAATCACCCAATGACCTGAGTCTGACTCGAACCCTGGTCTCAGTGGTTAGAGCACAAAATGCTACCACTTAGCAGTGCACCTCTTGGTCTGTCTGTGTCTAGATTGCTTGCCTGCCACTTCAAGGGCTGTCTTCTGTGACTTTGTAGCTGACGAAAGTGAATGAATAAAAGCTAGTTATTACGTTTTATAACCGCAAACGGGTGATGGGGTTTATACACTTCAGACGCTTGGAGACGATAAATGCCTCGATTGTGCACATGCCTACAGAAATGCAATATACTGGACCTGTATAGACATATAGCACCGGCCACTTCATAAGATACACCTTGCTTGTACTGGGTTGAACATCCTTTCATTCAGAACTGTTAAAATTCTTTTTTTAACATAGATTCAACAAGGTGCTGGAAACATTCCTTGGAGAGTTTTGGTCCATGTTGACCTAATAGCATCAAGTTACTGCACTGTACATACATGATATATCAGCTGTACATACATGATGCGAACCTTCCATCTTACCGCATCCCAAAGGTGCTCTATTGGATTGAAATTTGGTGACTTGTGGATGCTAGTTAAGTACAGCAAACTCATTGTCATGGTCAAGAAAACTACTCTGAGATGATTTTAGCTTGACACATGACACATAAATCTGTGATCATACAGTAGATGGACATGTTCACCAACAATGCTCAGGTAGGCTGTGGCATTTAAACAATGGTCACTTGGTACTAAGGGATAAGAATACATCCTCCACATCATTACCCCACCATTAGCAGCCTGATGTGTTTCGTCATAGTCTCAGTCCTGTGTCATGTCCTAGAGCCTCTGTTTATTGTTGTTTTTGTTTCTTCAGTGTTCATGTTTTTCCTTGTGTCGTGAGTCTAATGGGATAGGCTCCAGGTCCCTGCGACCCTAAATACAGGATAAAGCGGTATAGAAGATGAAATGAATGAATGAATGAATGAAAAAAGACTTATTTGGTTAAACACCCCTCTTCGCCTATGCCTGCCCGTTTGTGCCCAGGGCAACTACAACAGCCAATACCACCCAAATCATGACACACATATGGAATAATATTATATTATATAATATTATAAGACACTGAGGTCAGCTGTTCTAGAATAATTCTTGTAAGAACCCATCAAGCACCATGATGAAACCAGACCCAGGAAAGCAAGACCAAAACCCTCTGCTGCAGAGAAGTTCATTTGGAGTTACCAGCTTCAGAAATCATTAATTAACAAACAGCACCTCAGATTAGAGCCATTATATATATATATATTTTATATATATATATAAATACACATAGATGTTGTATATTTTGGTCACCTTCCGTATTGCTTTACAATGTACTAGTATACTATGTATATAGGCTACATATGTTTTAACAATATTTGTATATATGTACCTTAAACATAAAGTACCAATTTCATACAAGCACTATACAGTATGTGGCATACTCCAGCTTCAGCTGGATTCAGCTTTATGATGGTTGGAGCTACACATGCTGCTCCTGTGCTTCCAGTGATCCAGACCTCATCTGCCCTCTGCACCTACTGACTCGTCCCTATGCTGAACTGGTCTTCATGTCAATTTAAATAATTTCTGTCATATTGAATTTTCACCTGCACAACACACAAGATGTTATATCATTTCTATCTGTTATCGCCCAGATGAGGATGGGTTCCCTGTTGAGTCTGGTTCCTCTCAAGGTTTCTTCCTAATGCCATCTCAGGGAGTTTTTCCTTGCCACCGTCGCCGTCACCCTTGGCTTGCTCATCAAAGAAATTTCATTCATTCGTCTCATTATTATCTGCACATTTTTCTCACACATCCACACTTCCAATTATTTTCTCTTCTATAATTATTATTATTATTTGTTTTTATTTATTTATTTTCTATTATAATTTTATTTATTTATTATTTTATATATAATTATTTTATATATAATATATATATAATTTTTATTTATTTATTTTTTTTTTGTTAAATTTCTTTAATTTTTGTGAAGCTGCTTTGAGACAATGACCATTGTTAAAAGCGCTATATAAATAAAATTGAATTGAATTTAATTGAATACTGTATATGTAAAATTAATGTCAATGTATTAAATATATTGGAAATTCATACACAATCCTGGGCAAAAGTCTTGAACTACCATCATTTACATCATTTATTTTAATTTCATATCAAAGAAATGGAACGAGATGTTATACTGCGAGTGACTACAAATTGCCTAAAGATACTATATATATAAAATAATTTTTTTGTGCATGTAACATTAGCAGCAACTTCATTTCCCCTCTTGTTTGTTCCAAACACTGTGTTTAATCACCGGCCTGATAGTCTGTGAGTCACTCGTTATCTAATAATTTGTTAACTCTGTTATAACTACTGTTATGACTACTCAAATGTCATATTTAAAGACATTAATCATTAACACTATGAGGGGATGGATAGAGGTATTCATTCAACATTATCCCAACTAAAACATGTCCTGAGGTTGTGTTTTGGATGGATAATGTCAGTAGAGTTCCTCATGGGAAGTTACAGTATGTAACATTTTGTAAATGTTTCACAGCTATCCAACACAATGAAGAAAAAAATATACATTCATTTGGTTTATTCACATGTTAGTATCTTGATTGCTACACAGTGGATATAAACTGTTATTTAGCCACAAGTTATGTTTATTAACTTTTAGTTTAAAAGTCCTTAAAATGTCCACTCTTACTATTAAGTTTCATATAGTACTTAACCTTCAACCTTCTCTCTGCACCTCCTTCTTCCCAGGCCATATGCTGTGCTATAGTAAGAGATATATGGGGGGGGGGGGGGGGGAATCTGATGTCATTCTGTCACCAGCAGATCACATGTCTGAATCCCATCAATGGCACATCCATACCCACCCCAGCTCTCTAGATAGGCAGACTGACTAGTGACAAACACATTGACAGTGAAAAGATAAGGGCAAATTAGGGGATGGAAGCACTACTCTTTATTAACAGCAAAATATGGGTTGGCCATGCATGCGTAAATATGACACGCCACAAGGTCAAGTTTTCAAGATATCTTATTAGAATAACTATTAGAATGTCACAAGGCATTTACCTTTTCAAATCATCTGTTTTACTGGCATCAAACTGCTTACTTGAAATTATAGCTAATAAAAAATAAAAAATAAATAAAAAACAAGAAGATATTTGCCAGACATTACCTAGCTCAGAGTCCCTGACCATCAATCATCAAAAATATTCAGATTTATGTACGTATTGTACATACAGCTGTTGTGAGGGTGAGCTAAAAACTGGTTACTGCAAATGGGGGGACACAGCTCAGAACAAAAAGTTTTGCAACTCATTTTTATAAATCTCCATAGGGTTTCTATGTTAGCATGAATATATGGCATATATCCACTCATATATGCTCTCTCTCTCTCTCTCTCTCTCTATATATATATATATATATATATATATATATATATATATATATATACTGTTCAAAAGTTTTAGATCACTTTCTAACTCCATGATGGTTCCTGATGTTTATTTCTTTCTACATTGTAAAGCTGAAGGCGTCCAGAAACTGCATGAATCTCCTTTGAACAGTTGATATTGAGATGTTTCTGCTACTTCTGCTCTGTAAAGACTTCATAACGCCTCTAATCTGAGCTGCTGTTAATTGGTCATTTTTCAGGCTGATAACTCTAAATGAACTTCTCGTCTGCAGCAGAGGGAGGTTTTGGTCTCGTCCTCCTGGGACGGCCTTCATGAGAGACAGTTTCATTATGGTGCTGGACGGATTTTGCAAATGCACTTGACGATACTGTTCTTGCAGGAACTATTACAGAAAGGCCGACCTCTGTGTCTTACAATAACAACTAACTGCTGTTTTTCTTGTTGTTACGTAATTACCTAATTCCATATGTGTTATTTTATAGTTTTGAAATCCACAGTATTGTTGTAGAATGTAGAAAATAAATCACTAAACAAAAACAAAGACATTTGCAAGTGACCCCAAACTTTTGAACGGTAGTGTATATATAATAATTAGTATTAGATGCTAATCTAATAGAGTGTAATCCTTAAAACTATGTACTGTACTTTCATGTGCCGTAGTCATGCTACACTGAAAAACAATCTCTTTCCTATCAATGCCTTGTGGTTGATCATTGCTTCTCCATTCTCACAGCATTAATTGTTGAACACTTAACCATATTCACAATGGCTATTAAAACCTTACAAAAGACTCAGCACTGAAAACATAAATACCAAGCAGGACCTATGAGTTATTTATAATTATTGTCATGTCAATGCAACTGACCGATTCCGATAAACTACCCAAAGTACAACACAGCCTACAAACATGTACCATATGCTGTGTGTTCGCAGCAGTTATTAGCCATAGCATGGTCATTGTCTACCTGGTTTACAAATCTTCTTCAGAATCACAAAGAGTTTTATTGCCAAGTACGCTTGCACGTATAAGGAATTTGTTTTAGTGACGGAGCTTCCAGAACAAAAAATACAAATGACAAGACGAAACAGCACGACACAAAAGAAAAAAAAAAGAAAATGGTTGCCATCAAATGGAGTAGGGTGTGAGATACTTTTAAATAAGTTACATAAATATCTGAAATCTGTGGTATTATACAGTATATTGCACATATATTTATTGACAGTTAGAATGATGTTTATCTGTTCATGAGGTAGATCGCCTGGGGGAAAAAACTGTTCTTATGCCTGACTGTCCTGGTGTTCGGTGCTCTGTAGCGTCGACCCGACGGCAAAAGTTCAAATAGAAGGTGGCTTGGGTGTGAGGGGTCCAAAGTGATATTCCGAGCCCTTTTCTTCACTCGGGATATATACAGGTCCTTCTCAAAAAATTAGCATATTGTGATAAAGTTCATTATTTTCTGTAATGTACTGATAAACATTAGACTTTCATATATTTTAGATTCATTACACACAAACTGAAGTAGTTCAAAGCCTTTTATTGTTTTAATATTGATGATTGTGGCATACAGCTCATGAAAACCCAAAATCCCCATCTCAAAAAATTAGCATATCATGAAAAGGTTCTCTAAACGAGCTATTAACCTAATCATCTGAATCAACTAATTAACTCTAAACACCTGCAAAAGATTCCTGAGGCTTTTAAAAACTCCCAGCCTGGTTCATTACTCAAAACCGCAATCATGGGTAAGACTGCCGACCTGACTGCTGTCCAGAAGGCCATCATTGACACCCTCAAGCAAGAGGGTAAGACACAGAAAGACATTTCTGAACGAATAGGCTGTTCCCAGAGTGCTGTATCAAGGCACCTCAGTGGGAAGTCTGTGGGAAGGAAAAAGTGTGGCAGAAAACGCTGCACAACGAGAAGAGGTGACCGGGCCCTGAGGAAGATTGTGGAGAAGGACCGATTCCAGACCTTGGGGGACCTGCGGAAGCAGTGGACTGAGTCTGGAGTAGAAACATCCAGAGCCACCGTGTACAGGCGTGTGCAGGAAATGGGCTACAGGTTGCAAATTTTGCATGTCATTGGGAAATCAAGGTGCCAGAGTCTGGAGGAAGACTGGGGAGAGGGAAATGCCAAAATGCCTGAAGTCCAGTGTCAAGTACCCACAGTCAGTGATGGTCTGGGGTGCCATGTCAGCTGCTGGTGTTGGTCCACTGTGTTTTATCAAGGGCAGGGTCAATGCAGCTAGCTATCAGGAGATTTTGGAGCACTTCATGCTTCCATCTGCTGAAAAGCTTTATGGAGATGAAGATTTCATTTTTCAGCACGACCTGGCACCTGCTCACAGTGCCAAAACCACTGCTAAATGGTTTACTGACCATGGTATTACTGTGCTCAATTGGCCTGCCAACTCTCCTGACCTGAACCCCATAGAGAATCTGTGGGATATTGTGAAGAGAAAGTTGAGAGACACAAGACACAAGAATCTGCAAAAGGATTCCCGACCAAGTATTGAGTGCAGAACTGAACATAATTATATGAAGGTTGACTATTTTTGTATTAAAAACACTTTTCTTTTATTGGTCGGATGAAATATGCTAATTTTTTGAGATAGGGATTTTTGGTATAATAAAAGGCTTGAACTACCTAAGTTTCTGTGTAATGAATCTAAAATATATGAAAGTCTAATGTTTATCAGTACATTACAGAAAATAATGAACTTTATCACAATATGCTAATTTTTTGAGAAGGACCTGTACAGTTCTTGCAGCGTGGGCAGGGGGGTGCCAATAATTCTTTCAGCAGTCCGAACCATCCTTTGTAGTCTTCTGATGTCTGCTTTCATATCTGAGCCAAACCAGACAGTTATTGAAGTGCACAGGACGGATTCAATGACGGCTGAGTAGAACTGTGTGAGCAGCTCCTGTGGCAGGTTGAACTTCTTCAGCTGGTGAAGGAAATACAACCTCTGGTGGGCCTTTTTAACAATGGAGTCAATGTGAATGTCCCACTTCAGGTCCTGAGAGATGTTCGTGCCCAGGAACCGGAATGACTCCACTGCCGTCACAGTGCTGTTCATGATGGTGAGTGGGGGAAGTGCAGGTGGGTTTCTTCTGAAGTCCACGATCATCTCCACTGTTTTGAGCGTGTTTAGCTCCAGGTTGTTGTGACTGCACCAGACAGCCAACTGCTCGACCTCCCTTCTGTATGAAGACTCGTCATCGTCCTGGATGAGGCCGATGATTGTAGTGTCATCTGCAAATTTCAGGAGCTTGACAGTGGGGTCTGTAGAGCTGCAGTCGTTGGTGTAGATGGAGAAGAGCAGTGGGAAGAGAACGCATCCCTGAGGGGCTCCAGTATTGGTGGATGAACTTTGGACATGAATTTTCCCAGTCTCACTAGCTGCTGCCTGTCTGTCAGAAAGCTGGTGATCCAGTGACAGATAGAGCTAGGAACAGAGAGCTGGTTTAGTTTGGTCTGAAGCAGTGCTGGGATGATCGTATTAAAAAACAGGACAAACTAACAAAAGCAGTAAGACAAATGTAGAGCTCCACATCGAGGCAGCCATCCGCGGCGCCATCAGTAATGTCCTCTTTTAGTTTTCACAACTGTCTACTTCATGTGGTTTGTTCATCACCTTGCCAGTGCCTGTGTCTTGACCAATCTTCAACAATCAAGTTTTTTTCTGCATTTACATCCATATCTGCTACCTGATAAATAAAAGTGCGCAAGGTGTGCTGAAATTTTTTTTTTTCATACACATTGTTAAAGAAATATAAACAACCAAAGATAAGACTGACAACCTTGTTGTTGGTCTTTTGGCTGCTCCTGTCAAGGACCATCAATCCGCACAACGACTTGCCACAGGCTTTACACTAGATGCAATTTCTGATGCAACCCTACCATTTTATACCAGCACTGCATGCAGTTTCTGAGTAGTATGGGGTGTGGCAACCCACTGACATTGGGGCTCGAACCTGGATCCTTAGAGCCCCAAAACAACAACCTAGCGCCTTAGCAGCCCACTTCCCCCATAAGGGTGACTACCATAATGGAATAAATTCAGGCAGAATCAATTGGAACTCTATTAAAGTAATTTATTCATTGAATATGCACCTAAATCCTTTAAACAGTTATCAATCCCAGATTAAACAACCCAGCCTTTGTCTTGTCTGCTCTATAGGCCAATACCAATATCCCCTCTCCTCCATCTCCAAGACCCTAGAAAAGTTGCAGTTCAGGGATTACAGTCATGAAATCTAGGCCTCATCACAGTACTGTGCCAGCACAGGTTAAGCTGGTAAATTACCTTCAATTGACTTTTAGTCAGTTTTGTTTCTGCTTGCTTTTTTTTTTTTTGCTTGATTTGTGTAGCTTTCGATACTATCGATCATAATATTCGTGGCGCTGAGTGGGGGGGGGGGGGGGGGGGCAATTGAGTATAGAACCGCTACTGAGTAGATAAATAATACAGTATTTGTTTAAAAATAAATACATTTTAAGATAATTCCATTTTGCGGGAGTCCCGCGATTAATGTTATTCTCCCGCATCCCGCACATACATGAGGACCTTCCCGCCCGCACCCGCATTCACCCATCAAATTTTGTCCCGCGCCGCACTCCATGCGCTGGGTCCCGCGGGAGTGCAGGTCTCTAGTCCCAAGCAGTGACATTTTGGGAAAAAAATTTCAGGCTGTACTTGTCATTTAAATAAAAATGACATAAAAACACAGTTTCATTCAACAGTTTTGTTTTGGTAATAAACGCCCCTGTGCTGTTGCTGACTGTTGTCTCTTCTCTATTATTTTACAGTGTGTGAAACAATTATCTTCATAGTGTTGTCAAACTGTGATTTGTCAGAACCATGCCAAGGACATTTTATTGCGAAAAAGATTTTGTTTGCCAAGTTCATATAAACATGATATAAGTTTAATACATATAGCCTACTGTTTGTTTTGATACAAATATAAATGAAATGTTTACTGATTGAGTTTGTAATTAATGCTATTTTTATTTTTTATTGAATCTTTGCTGCACATTCAGCATCTGGTTCTGTATTTTTGGAGGCAAGGTGCATAAATTAAATGTTGAGAGTCGACTAAGAGTGTGCGTCGGTAAACTCAAGCATCGGCTAGAGTGTGTGCGAGTGTGTGCGTGCATGCACAGATGTGTAGCAGCAAGATTCCGATAACAGACATCTGCATAATACAGTTTTGTGTAAAATCATACCGGCACTCTAGAAGTTCACCTGCTTACATTTCATTAGCTGTTAAAAGCAGCAATAAATAACGTACAACATACACGGTGATAAAATAAGGACTTGAGGTCATTTCAGTTGGTTTCCTCAAAAGTTTTCCCCAACAACATTACTATGACGTTCAGGTCACTGGTAAAAGCTGAGAATCAAAGCAGGTCTTGACAAATCATGAAGTGTAGTACTGTAGGTCCTGTACTTTGTAATAGTTGGTACGTAATCATGACATGTCCGGCACAGTTCATAGTGGAGTACCGGGTCATTTATAAGTACATCTTATCATTTTGTAGCTAATTACATCATGTGGTATTGCAGAGTCATGTGACTAAGAACTATCAAAAATTTCAAGAATGTAAGAAAGGCCCCTTATTCATTACTGTACATTGACTACAAGTAAAATGTTGCATTAGTTATAAAATACTAATAATGACCTATAAAGCATTACGCATATTTGTGCTACAGTAACTGAATAAACTTTTTTATAAGATCTTTTATAATCCACCACTTCTGCTACAGTCAGAAGATGCAGTCTCTATGTTGGTACCTAAAATAAAAAGACTACATTGGAGACAGAACTCTTTCTTACAAACGCTCAAAGTTATAAAACAAGCGTCCAGCTGGTGTTTAGGTCTCAGACACAGCCTTTGTCAGTTTTCGAGTCTAGACTAAAAGCCCATTTGTTTTCTCAGTCCTTTTCTTAATAGCTTTTCTCTTCTTTAATTAAAAGGTACACATCTCAAGCAGTGTAGAAAGTTCTAGTAAACTGCAATGTTTGAATGCTGTCACGCATCCCACACACACACACCCTCTTTCCTACATTTACTCGTTTGTTGAGTTTCACATCAGGGTGTCCTCATGCCTGTTTAACGGTAGCTTTTGTCCAGTCCTTTGAGTTATATTGTCATGTCTTTCCAGAGTCCCTTCTTCACTTTTAAATTCACAATTTAAAGCTTCTTAAACTGTTACAGGACAAGAATATGCTGAATAGTCTCCCACTGTGCTGGTGAAAGATCATGTTTAAACTGCTGTCCTGTTCACCTTCATGGTCTTTCTACAACACAATACCTCTGTATCATCCTCCTTGAACTTAGATAAAGTAATGGACACACAATTAGATTTGACAAAAGTGGTTTAAATTGACTTGTGGGGACTGGCTGATTCGGTTTTGATGCCAGAAATCACTTTAATTTTATGGGATTGCTGATAAATGAAAAGTACAAATCAAAATCTAATCCATTTTAAAGTTATCATCTTTCCCGGTCATTACAATCATACAGTATCTCCTTTGCAAACAATAGACACAAATGTAATAAGAAGAACAGAATGCTTGACTAGGGAATAAAATTAACTCCAAACTATGTTCCTATGTCTCTGAGCTCTCAGTCGTTCAAACTAAATCCATTTCCCAAATTGCTGTTTAAGTAATAGAATTTAACGATCAGATCTTAGAGCTCAAGGCTTAAATCCTAATGGATAATCGAAGAACAATTGTGAAAGAGTTTAATAATTATATATATATATTGACAATAACAACATTTATATAGTCTGGTAGAAAAAGGCTGATGTAGTGAAATTAAAATTAGTTTGTGTGAAATTATGCTTTTTAGTATGATTATGGTTCATAAATACAGTATATAAATTGATTTTAATTAAGGGGTTATCTAGCTCTTAAAATGTAATCTTGCATTCTGATCACATGAATCTGTGTCGGCATTAAGCTGTAAATATGCTGTTAAAAAGCAAAAAGGGGGAAAATACAAGATCTCTTAATTAAGAAACTTATTTAAAATTAAATTACTTAGGCATAGCATTTCTTTAATCAAAAACTTTCATTATTAACTGCAAATGATGGTAATGATTAGTGACTCAGATTTCAAAGGGGTGGAGTTTTAAAATAGTTTACCTTCAGGCGATAACTGGGTTTAAGAAAAGCGTATTAATTAACGACATACAGTAGCAGAATAAAACACCGCCGAGTCACTGAGGTGCTTTGGAATTATTTTTAATAAGACATGACCATGAATTAGGATCTCCATTGTCTTACAGCCACAAGTTTAATGTTGTGGTCATGAATAATGTAAACCACATAACATAATATGTTCTCATAAAATGTCATACTTAATACATGACCTCTAATTAATTACTTGGTGTGAGAGGGTGAAAAAAATCTACTCACAAGAGAAGTACATCATGGAGAGAAAAGAAATGTACTTTACAGTGTCGTCCTGTCTATCTCCTCTGACTCAATATCAAAACTAGAAATAGAACAAGTCAAATATATATATATATATATATATATATATATATATATATATATTCTACCAATATGTTGTCATGCTAATGAAATTATGAATTTTGAATGCATTTGTTTATTAATATAGTGCATTAAACAACGGTTACTGTAGCGAAGTTTAACAGAAAAGTCTTTACAGAAATCAATCAATCAATCGATCATCTTCTATACCGCTTTATCCTTCTATTCAGGGTCGCGGGGGACCTGGAGCCTATCCCAGGAGACTTCGGGCACTAGGCGGGGTACACCCTGGACAGGGTGCCAATCCATCGCAGGGCACACACACATACACACACTCACACACACACTATGGTCAATGTTGGGAACGCCAATTAGTCTAACCTGCATGTCTTTGGACTGTGGGAGGAAACCGGAGTACCCGGAGGAAACCCACCAAGTACGGGGAGAACATGCAAACTCCATGCACACAGAGACGGGAATCGAGCCTGGCCGGGAATCGAACCCAGACCCTGGAGGTGCAAGGCGACAGTGCTAACCACTACACCACCGCGCCGCCTCTTTACAGAAATTCTAACATATATTTAAATCCTTAACAAGCAAACCAGAGGGCAACAGACACTATGAGAGAAATCAGACTTTACTGGGTGACATAGGAGAGTGTGATTGTAAATTATTACAACATGTTCAGTATGAGTAGCCTGTGAATAAGAGTCTCTGAAAATAAGAATATTCTCACAATTATACATTATATAATTATAAATTATACAACTCATTTGGATTATGATTAAATTAGCATGTTTGTTTTGGCGTCGGTACAGATTTAACCAGATTTGGGTCCGGATGCGGACTGGAGTCCGCCTATTGAGTACCCCGGGTATACAGTATACTGTACTACTGTATGTGGGGCGTTCAAGTGAAACCCGGACTTTTGATTGCGCAGAATAACTCTAGTTTCGAGAGTGAAAACTCTGTTTATTTCTCTAAATATTCCCCTCCTACACAATGCAACATACGTTTACTTCTTGCTCTTTAATCTATTTTGGAAGGACATGCAGTCCCTGGTAAGGTCACAACGGTGCCCCATTTTCTCCACTTGCTAATGATGGCTTTCATAATGTTTTGTATGCTATCTATTGTATTTCTCTAACCCTCTCATCAAGGCTACAGTTTGACAGTCAGATCCTGTACAAGCCTTAGAAGCTGTTTGATGATGACAATTTCAACAGTTGGATAAAATCAAGAAAATCCTACAACAACTGCTACGTTTAATTTGGGATTAATCAAAAGTCAACTCATCATGAGCAGCAAATGATAATTACTTCTGAACATATACTGTAAGTACTTATAAAAGGTGTTGTTTTTGCTGCTTCCATAAAAGCAGAACCTCTGATCTGCATACAACATACACAGGTTTTATCGAACCCAGGCCTTTCCCATGGCAGGGGAGAAATCTACAACTGAGCCACTAAAGAACATATAAAAGTAAATATCTAAAATAATTTTTGCATCACTATCCAACTTGCAAATGAGCAAACAGCAAACTTCACCATTTCCAGAGGAATTTACTCGACATAACGGAAAATCACGCCACCACAATAACATCTTAACATCAACAGCTTTACTGAAAGTTGGAATAAAGTTACATATAGTAAAGGCAGTACAATTGATTATAACTGAATCTTGTGGCATTACTTGTGAGCACGCTGACACTGCAAAAATAAGACAATAAAATAGATAGCAAGATCCTCTTGTGTAACTACGCATGCAGCACAGCCAGCAAAAGATGACTATCATGGTGATGTACATTCTAAAACCTTCTCATAACCCTTCTTATTTCTTTGGTTCAAATCACATTCAATGATGCTATACAAAGTACTTACAACTGCGAATCCTTAAATAAATGTCTCCTAACAAAAAAACTATAAGACAACCTTTTACAGTCGACTTATTATAGCTGTAAGTTGTGTGGATGCCACCATAAGTTCATGTGTTTGATCTTTTACTGGAAAAACACTAATGCACTGTATATATTCAAGCATAATATTATAACATTCATTTATAAAACATCTGGAACTACTTTTGAGCCATGCATTTTTGGAAAACATTGCACATTTTGTAACCAATCAGATTCAGAAATTCAGCAGCACTTGTGGTAGAAGGAGATCTTAATATTCAGCATTCTGGCCCTTACTGTAAACACATTTTTCAGTTTGCACTTACTCTGGCTTATGCGGGTTTAACACCTTATGCATTTCAACCTTTGGTTTTCAGCATCATCATCATCATCATCATCATCATCATCATCATCCACATACAGATACACAAATCCATTTACAGAGTACTGACTAATTCTCTCTCTCTGTCTCTCTCTCTCTCCCTCTTTCTTTCCCTTTATGGCCTAGAGACTAAGTAGATGGACTAAATAAGCACAGCAATGCCTCAAACAAACAATAAGCATCCCCTAATTGAGAGAAATTATGTAATATTGATCTTTTTTACAGCTCCCAGTGGCTGCAGCTCTATGTATTCCAATGCCTTGACATTTACAACAATTTAGCAACAGCTCTCGACTCCGGTGAAATGCTGGGAATTCACATCTATGTTCTACTCGAAGCAGGTCCACAAAAATAATAATAGTTATAATAAAATAAAACGCTAAGAGATACACACTGGATTGGATGTCATCACATACAACCAAATATAGACACACGTTCATGCACTCAATCATATCTATAGGCATTTTAATGTAGCCAATCCATCTACTTGAATATACTTGATATGTGTGTAAACTAAAGATCTCAGGAAAAGCCTTGTGTATGCCAGGAAAACATACAGATCTTCACATAGACGATACCCAGAGCTCTGAAACAAACCATGTGTACCCTGGAGCTGGAGATGCTGCAACGCCTCCCACTGCAACTGTGTACAATCTTTCACTATACAACAATATCAGATTTATACTACTTGTGTTATTTCCAAAAGCAGGACAAAAGACATGAAGACACAAGCTAAGACACTGAAGACACTGTAGTTAAGGGGAAGGAACTCTAGTTAATCCTGAACCCTACTGAACTCTGCTGAAGTACTGTATGTGATATACAGTAAATGGGTCAAGACTCGTAACCATAACAGACCTTAATGCTCTAACTACAGCCTGATAAACATTAGAGAGGACAAGAAAATCTTTTTCCACCAGGGCGAACTGTGCAGGTGTTACAAGCATGTCATTCAGAGTGGAACAGAGTAGCTAGAACGTCTGCCAGTGACCAGGGGAACCAAAGGTTACAGCCTTCCTGGTCATAATAGTTCCTGAGACATACAGTAGTTGTGATTTTAACACTCTCTCTTTGACATTTATTCTTGTGATTTATCTCTTTATCATGATGGGTACAAAACAAAAAACAGCATACCTGGCATACCAGTCTATCTCATCTGCCTAACATTCCTGCTATATATATATATATACTGTATATGTATATAAAATCTCTGACCTCATGCACATTTCACATGAATAATAATGAAGCGAAACCTAATACCAAAACCCTTCCTTAAGAATTTTCTGAACCAGATGCCGGTTAAGTTGCGCGTACAGTATGTCACAGTGCAAAACGTGTCAGTGAAAAACCAAGCAAACCAAGCAGGGTCAAAGCCCTGACCCTGTGTTTTTCTGGTGTGCTGTATCATGGCTGACCCTTTACTCTGAACGCAGCCTGGGATACAGTACTTGACCCCCTATTTCTTCATATTCTGCTTCCAAATAGACACATTTCCTTGCATTATTAACACTGTCTTGAGGAATAGGGCTCCAGGCTTCGTAAAAATTTTTATGACTTCCATGTTTGCTCATGTTTTTGGCTCTGATTCTTAGTCCAGTCCCTGTACCCGAGACACACAGAGTGACCTAGTAAAAACATCCAACTTCAGGCATGAACCAGTGAGAAATACTGTAGGTGCTGATGATGACAGATGATCAGGCCGGTGATTAGTCCACTGACGATGCTGAATGCTGAGGGATAGGAACAGACGAGAGGGGAAATGAGGTTGATGCTGAGGTTGTAACACAACCAATTTTTAAATCTTCTGGGCCAGGTGTTGCTCAGTGGTTAAGGCATTGGACTACGGTTCGGAAGATCCCAGGTTCAAACCCCACAACCACCAAGTTGCCACTGTTGGGCCCTTGAGCAAGGCCCTTAACCCTCAGATGTGTAATGAGGTAAAAATGTAAGTCGCTCTGGATAAGAGCGTCTGCCAAATGCCTAAATGTAAATAGCATCTTTGCAGCCTGTCACAGTAAAACATTTGTTGAAAATGGGTGACTTTTGCACAGTACTTTATGTGAAAAAAACAAACAAACAAACAAAAAAACTATTCACTGCCCTGCAAAAAAAAAGTTGCAGTTTGGATTTAAACAAGTGAATGCTTAAGATTTTAATTAGATCACTGGATGATTAAGTCTTAAATTAAACACTGCAGTGCCTAATCTGCTTGATAATAATGCTTGTATCCCTAATGGAAGCAGTGAGTAATTTTTTATTTCTTAAACAACCAAATAGATTGTGAAAAAGATTTAACTGTCTTTCAAAAGTGTCAAATTATTGGCCTGAAAAAAGCAATGAAAACAACTAAGGTGCTGAAATGATGGTGATAAAGTGCTTTTCTACAAGCACAATGTGACATAATCTTTTGGGATTGAGAATAAACAGGTGTACTGTACATAAGAAAATCTGTTGATAGTGGGACTAATCAGAAAAAACAGTGTTTACCTTGATAGGGAGCACAGAGATCGGACCTTGGAGCAGTGGAAAATAGTCATGTGGTCAAAAATGAGTCCAGATTGAAGCTATTTCAGAGCAATGTGTTTGTCAAGGTAAAAAGAGAGACACATGAATCGAAGCATCCATCCTGCATAGTGTCCATTGTACGAGCCTCTGGAGACAGAGTTATGATCTGGAGTTGCTTCAGTTGGTCGGGTCTAGGCTCTGCAACATCATGTGGCAATATGCTGATGACCTGAACGTACTGAAAGACCAGATTATCACATCTAAGGAGTTTGGTGACAGGGCCATATCGCAGAACAACAATGTCAAGATTTATCAGTCCTGATCTTAACCCCGTGAATGAGTAAATGGTGTGACGTTGCATATGGATGTTGAAGCAATGCCATGGCAAATACACACAGTAATCAAAGAGAAATGCAGTCCAATGAAATATTAAAGTGTGTGACTTTTTTCTTCTTCTAAATCTTCTTCTGAATCAAGTGAGAGGAGCGTGCATGTACAAAATCCTTTCTTCCTTTCTTGCTTTTATGAATCTCCCATGGCACTAACATGAAAAACCATTCCCACCCCTATCTGGTGCACTTTGTCACAAATCACTGCCGGAGCTGAATGTCAGGTGTCACAGGGTAGAGAGCAGGTGCTCTGGGTATTAGCCAAGAATGACAGCATCGAGACAGAGAGGGTTATCTGATCAGGGAAAGCGGGAGAAAAGGCAAGTGGGACACAGAAAGCAGAAAAAGAAAGTGGGGATTTGTGAAGGACAGAGCATAAGAAAAGAGAAGGAAACATTGCTTTTGTTGTTTTAAAGTCCAAAGAACAAACAGGGTGAGTTTAAATGATAGAAAAACCGATTTTTATTATTTTTATTAGCCCAACTCTCTCTCTCTGTTTTTGTTTTCTTCATTTTTTCACACACACACACACACACACACACACACACACACACACACACACACACACACCTACACACAAACACACACACACACACACACACACATACTAATGTAGTGACATATGTGCAAAAGTTTTGTTTTTTTAAACACATACATACACACATACCTTTATACGTGCCTATGTACACATACATTCGCTAAAGTATTAACATTCAATAATTCATAATTCTTTTCATTTTTTAATATTCCTGTTTGTTGTTTGTCTTTTTGGGTTTGTTTTTCTTGCTGCTCTGGCCCTTGGCGTGAGTGCGTTAGCTATGCGTCTTGTTTTAACATCAGGTATCTGTAGGTGTTTTAAACGCTCTCTATAGCTCAGCCTGTGTGTTTGTCTGAGCCTATAGCATTGTGCCTGTTCTTCTATGTCTGTGTGTGTGTTTGTGCCTATGCGGGTGTGTGCTGTGCTGCACTCTGCTCCCTCACTGTCCTGTGCTGCTGTACTCAGAGTTTGACTATGTGTTTTCCTTTTGGTGATGGGTTCCGTGATGGGTTCTGTGAGGAGTTCCGTGATGGGTTCCGTGATGGGTTCCGTGATGGGTTCCGTGATGGGTTCCGTGATGGGTTCCGTGAGGAGTTCCGTGATGGGTTCCGTGATGGGTTTTGTGACGCGTTTCTCTTCTCTTTTTTTCCTGAGTTTAGCTGCGGTTTTGTCTTTGGGTGTCTGTGCTTCTTTCAGTGTCAGTGTGTCAGTGTCTTTTGGTGTTTCCTTTGGTATCGGTGTGCTGATTTGTTGCTCCTGTGACCTAGAATGCCCGGTGGGCCGACGCACATGTTTGGGCCGGGGCTGTCAGTCATAATTTTATATTTTACATTATAAAAGTTTATTAGGCCAATTTATTTATTACCGCAACGGTAGCGTATCTGAGACACGAATCGCGGCACATTGGTTGACAGTCTTAAAGGTAATTGAGCTCCAAAGAAATCTCAGGCCACGCCCCGCCTCCCTCCTGGCCAGCCCTCATCTCCCCTTGACAAAGTCTGCTATTTAGAGTTCGACCGGAGTTTCAGATGAGTGAAAAGAGCAAGGGGGGGTGCAGAGAAGCTGCGGGAAAAAAGACGCAAAAGTCTACAAGTGGAAGCAGCAAAATGTGCGAAAATCACATTTAGGGCCATCAACATCTAACAACAGTGCAGAGGCAGTGCAAAGTGCTCAGGCTGCCGGAGCGGCGCAAGGGAGTGTAGAACAGAGTAACGTCAACATTAGTTACACAGATGAAGAGGAGGAGGAGGAGGAGGAGGAGGAGGTGGTGAGAGACGTGACCCAGCAGGGACAGATTGAGGAAGGATTCAGAATAGCTACGAGTCCGGTAAGAAGTAGCTGAAATGTTGGCAGAGTGAAGGGAGGGACATTTATGTGGAGAAGACAGAGGGCTTTTTTGTGGTGTGTGTGTGTATGTGTGTGTGTGTGTGTGTGTGTGTGTGTGTGTGTGTGTGTGTGTGTGTGTGTGTGTGTGTCACTCGTGCATTTGAGTGTTTGTCGACAACCTGCACCACTAGCCTACGTAGCTGCTATTCCCTAATGAACCGTCTGCCAATTAGCCTAGGCTACATTGCCATCCACATCAAATGAACGAGTGGTCTTACGTCTGTCACGATTGATTGAAATTGTTGTCAATTTTCACGCAGTACAACAAATAAACCCCCAGAGTTATATATACATGACATGGCTGACTATCAGATTTCTAGGTAGACACACGTAAGCCTACACACATGCAGAATGATGATAGCCCATGGAATTAACAATGAAAATGTTAAGTGTAGCCGACATCTTCACTAAATAGTAAACTATCTGGAGGATTTGTAGGCGAACACTGTGCAAATGCTCAAATTATTGCAGTCAGACTTATAAACATTTAATAGTATGTAGCGCGGCCACATAAAGGGACATTTTTATATACAGGGAAATGATTGAAGAGCTAATGCTGCTCACCTGTAGCCTAAGATGTGCCCTAGCGGTTTGATATTTTCCCCTTTTGACAGTGTTGGTCACCGGGCAAGCTCCCACGCGCATGCGCGATCGCGACGCGAGGGAACCCGGATGTGAATCTGATCACGTGTCCCGGAACTGGCAAGGAAGCCGGTACGGAGAGATTACCACAGCGCGCTGTTTGTTTTGAGAGTGAGATTGTTTGTTGCTTCCTAGCAGATGATCGCCATTATTTGGATCTATCTCTTGGACACTCACAATACGCCTCTCGTTCCTTTACTCGTGCCCCCGGAGTTGTCATCTTTCCCGGTGAGCTCGAGAATAATCTCTCCACTTATCATTCCATACACGCAATACAACACACCCTGGACTTCCACTCATACTCACACACACCCCTGCATACACCATACACAGTGTTTATATTTGTATTATAGTTGTATATATTGGTTTTTGGTGCACCTTGTTTGTTTGTTTGTTGGTTTGCTTTTGTATAATACACTTTGGTTTATTTCACTACTTGCTCTTGTGTCGCGTCGTATATTGTCCCGCCGCGGTTGCGCAACCGCGAAGTGTTGTTTACCCGCACATATTTAGATTCCCGAATCCGTATTTTTGTAACTAATGGTTTAATAGTAATCGAAGCGTTACATAGTGGTGGCCCGTACGGGGAATCTGTATTTTGGATATTTTCCGGTTTTGTGTGACGTGGCTGAACAAAATGGACGCTAACCCTACTGCTGAAATAACATCATTGATTAGTTCACTGTATATATCTGATAGACATGATGATAATAATGATGATGATGATATTATTGCTCATGTGTCTGATATTAATGTTGTACACACGATGAACACTGAACTAACTCAATGCAAGGCGGATGTGGAGGCGCTCACAGACAAAGTGAGCAAGTTGGAGCAGGATTTCAATCCGTAAACAGCAGTCTGAACAGAGAAACCAGTTTCCGTGAGGCAGTGGACGCTGGCTTAGAAGGGCTGGAGCGCTACTGCCAAGAGGCCCTAGAGAAACTGGAAAGAGCTGTCACTGACTGTTTTCTCCAACGGGACGTGATCTGGGAAAACCAGATGAAAAAACGTCTCGGGTTACATTTCTGTAACCCTGTTCCCTGAAAGGCGGGAACGAGATGCTGCGTGAAAACGCTATGGGAACCAGTTTGTCGCGTTGCCGGTCGTTGAAGCATGCTGTGAAAACACGCCAAAGTTTTTGGCTATATATAACCTCCACAGGTGACGTCATCTGATTAGATGTAGGTGGAGGTTATAAAAACAGGTGAGCCGGCAACGACCTCAGATTAATTTGTCTGAACAGCCGTCCGGTCACGTGGTAGTGCGGCATTGCGACGCAGCATCTCGTTCCCGCCTTTCAGGGAACAGGGTTACAGAAATGTAACCCGAGACGTTCCCTAGCAAGGCTACACTCGATGCTGCGTGAAAACGCTATGGGAACGAGAATACCAACGCCGCCACACTACAGGTGTCTGGACCCCAAGGTTGTGTAGCGTGTGCGCACAAAGCCAAGAAGGTCTCAGAGCTATGCCTGGGCAGCTAACTCAGGGGCAGTGAGCCCGGAGTAGCATGAACATCCAGATTTATAAATGTAAGAAATGTGTGCGGGGAGGAACCAACCCTTCGCGCCACACAATTACTGCAGGGGATACCTCCTGCTGGTGAGACTGGGATGATCACCCTGGTTGGGTGAGCCCTGCTTCCCAGAGGCGAAGTGAACCCACGCGCCTCATAGGAGAGGGCAATATGCATCTCTCACCCAGTATAGTGGCGCTCTGACTTACGCCACTAGCTGATGCGGTGGACGTGAATCTGAAGAGCACATACTGGATAGTAAGTGAAGTTTCTCCTGCTCCGAAGCTGTAAAAGGCGGAGGACAGAAGGCTTCAAACAATGCAGCTAAGAAAATCCTGAGGGTACTAGGGCACAAGCCCAAGGACAAGCTTTTACTGCAGAAGCTCCAGCACTGAAACATTTTGGCAGTGGACTGGGTCTACCTGCTTGGCACACACTTGTTGCAGGGGAATACCTCTTGCTAATCCAATAGCTGAGGCGATCCCCTGGTTGAATGAGCCCTGATTCCTAGAGGCGAAGTGAGCCCACGCGCCTCATAGGAGAGGGCAATAGCATCTGACCTACGCCACTAGCTGATGCGGTGGACGTAGATCTGAAGAGCACAAGCTGGACACAGCAAGTGAAGTCTCTCCTGCTCCGAAGCTGTAAGCGCGGAGGACAGAAGGCTTCAAAAGCAATAGGGTGCCTGTTGGGTTTATAGTTAGCTTTTGGAAGATAGTTGAGAGAGGATGCAGTTACGCACGTCCTGAAAGTGCTAGGGCATAGACCCGAGGACGGAAACTCCAGCACTGAAACAATTCGGCAGTGGACTGGGTTTACCTGCTTAGCAGACACTTGCTGCAGGGGAATACCTCTTGCTAGTGCAATAGATGAGGCAATCCCTTTGGCTGAAAGAGCCCTGATTCCTAGAGGCGAAGTGAGGCCACGCGCCTCATAGGAGAGGGCAATAGCATGTCTCATCCAGAACATGTAGAAACTGCTCTGACCTACGCCACTAGCTGATGCGGTGGACGTAGATCTGAAGAGCACAAGCTGGACACAGCCAGTGAGGTCTCTCCTGCTCCGAAGCTGTAAGCGCGGAGGACAGAAGGCTTCAAGAGCAATAGGGTGCCTGTTGCGAGGAGGGAAACTCCAGCACTGAAACAATTCGGCAGTAGACTGGGTTTACCTGCTTAGCAGACACTTGCTGCAGGGGAATACCTCTTGCTAGTGCAATAGATGAGGCAATCCCTTTGGCTGAAAGAGCCCTGATTCCTAGAGGCGAAGTGAGGCCACGCGCCTCATAGGAGAGGGCAATAGCATGTCTCATCCAGAACATGTAGAAACTGCTCTGACCTACGCCACTAGCTGATGCGGTGGACGTAGATCTGAAGAGCACAAGCTGGACACAGCAAGTGAAGTCTCTCCTGCTCCGAAGCTGTAAGCGCGGAGGACAGAAGGCTTCAAGAGCAATAGGGTGCCTGTTGGGCTTATGGAGCTTTCTGAAGATAGTTGAGAGAGGATGCAGTCACGTACGTCCTGAGAGTACTAGGGCACAGACCCGAGGAGGGAAACTCCAGCACTGAAACAATTCGGCAGTGGACTGGGTTTACCTGCTTAGCATATACTTCCTGCAGGGGAATTCCTCTTGCTAATGCAATAGATGAGGCAATCCCCAGGGTTGAAAGAGCCCTGATTCCCAGAGGCGAAGTGAACCCACGCGCCTCATAGGAGAGGGCAATAGCATCTCTCATCCAAAACATGTAGAAGCTGCTCTGACCTACGCCACTAGCTGATGCGGTGGACGTAAATCTGAAGAGCAGTAAAAGGCGAAAGGTCCGCCTTGCTACATGAAAATCTCTCTCTGACTACTTCGGAGTGGGGTTACCATTCCCCGTGTGTCAGAGATAGACTGGACAGTACTACTGCTCCCGCATCCATGCTGGAATGTAAATCGCTCTGAGGGACAGGAACCTGGTGCGCTAGCTGTTAGCGGCGCGAGCACAGTCCGCCCTGGCGATAACATATGAGACTGCCATAGTGTTGTCCCCCGCACTAGGACATGGCAGCCTCTCAACTGCTGGAGGAAGTGCTTTAGGGACAGAAATAGAGCCATCATTTCGAGGCAATTGCTGTGCCATGCGAGAAGATAGCCTCTCCAGCTCCCTTGGGCTGGACAGTCATCAGAGACCGCACCCCAGCCTATGAGGGAAGCATCTGTCGTTAGCCTCAGCGACGACAAGATGAACTTAGAGTGGGACCCAGAGTAGAGACCGGGGTCTGAACCACGAAGAAAGGGTACGAAGCACCTGGCGCGTAACCCATGTCGGGGATTGGCCCTAGTAATATCCCCTGGTTCTTAGCCACAACTTAGAATGCTCTCATGTGCAGAAGGTCCAAAGGTGTCACCGTGGATACAGCTGCCATGAGAGCTAGGATGTCTGAAAGTGATGGTCACTTTCTGGTCTAGCTTGTTTTCCTTGAGGGTGTTGAGAATGGGTTCGATACGAGCGGGAGACAGCTGTGCCCGCTTACGACCGAATCCCATATAGCACCCAATGTGTTGTCCTCTGCACAGGAAAGAGCACGCTTTCGTGGCGTTGGGTCCCAGTCCTGAGAACAGAGATGAGCTAGGACGACATGCTGATGTCGAAGCACTAGCCACCGGATGCCCTGGGACTCCCGTAAGAGCCAGGGCTAAATCCGTGCATTTTGTATGTGTGCGGGTGAGCTAGACCAATGGAAGGACCCGATACTGGTAAGCTTCGCCCCCCGAAAGCGAACCTCAGGATCTCCCTGTGTTGTGGCAATGTTTCTGTATGAAAGTAAGCGTCCTTAAATCGATTGTCAGAAACAATCGCTTGGTAGGGTTGAGAGCAATCACCTTTACAGTCAAGAACTGAACTGTATTAATTGATTTTCAGGTAGCGGGAGAGCCCGCAGAATCTGAAATATTGGACGCAGCCCCCGTTCCTCTTGGGAACCAAGAATACCGCCTGTAGTAGCCTGACTCACTGTCTGGTGGGGGAACATGTTCCATGGCCCCCTTCCCGGCAGCCTGTCAGCAGATGCGCACTTTCTGGTTTCATGGAAGTGGAGGCCACGCCATTGAAAACACAGAAGGTGAAGTGAGAACTGAATCCTGTAGTTCCTCTCTCCAGTGCTTAGTACCCAAGGAGATATTCTTGGCAGTAGCTTCCACGCTGCCAGTTTCTCATAAAAGGGCAAAAGTTTCGGCAGCTTGGTTAAACAGGGGGGGGGGGGGAGGATGTTAGATGTTCGGCATCCTGAAGCATGGCAGGAAAAACCCAAGAACTAACAGCCTATTGGAGACTGGTGTTGCCCGAACACCAGTGGTGGCGGAGCAAACACCGACCTCCTGGGGGTGCCAGGGAGAACACATATTCGTTAAAAAGGAATTCTGGGTGCCTTCCCTATTGGGGGGGCCACCCCCATTTATTTTATTTTATACACACATGTATATATATATATATATATACATATATACACACATATATATATATATATATATATATATATATATACATATATACATATATATATTATTATTATTATTTTTAATCAGTCTGACCTCCTGTGTGCAGTAGAGCACCAAGCTGACCCACTGCCTGAAAAGCTTTTCCCTCTAGGGCAGATAAAAGTCTACACAGCTAGAAAGGAAGTATAAGCCTACCAGGGAGGATGATGTCCCAGGAGAGAGATAGCCTGTGAAGCGTCTCTGCTATCTGGGCGTCATCATACAATCCCGCGTTTCCATATCGACTATATTTAAATAAACAAATAAGTCGATGGCATGAAAAACACAGCATGAATACAGCCTACTCCATGAAAGGGTTAACTCATATGAAGAGAGCTGAGAGGGGGTGGGGGGGGAGAGAGCGCGTCATTGAGGCTCCGCCCCCCAGCCACCCGACAGAAGCTGCCGTCTACTGCTTGTTTTAGTGCTTAAGGCTATTTTCATCTCCGGTAAAAAAGAGAGAAATCCTCGTGATGACGACGTGGAAGAAAGGAGTTTTCTTACCTCCGTCTGCCACAGCTCTGTCAGATGCACGAGTTTTAAGCCAGGAACGCGCGGCGGCTCGCAGCTTCTCACGGAATGCGCGGCGCGCGCAGCACTAGTCGGAGCAGTGTAGAGATCGCACTCCGATATGGATTATCACACACGGAGGGATTAAACTCGTCAAATCGGTGAGTTAAACACCTTCTTATTTTGCTGGTTTATCACAAGCACGCTTCACAACTAGGCACTGAAGACAAATGATCTGAGGTCGTTGCCGGCTCACCTGTTTTTATAACCTCCACCTACATCTAATCAGATGACGTCACCTGTGGAGGTTATATATAGCCAAAAACTTTGGCGTGTTTTCACAGCATGCTTCAACGACCGGCAACGCGACAAACTGGTTCCCATAGCGTTTTCACGCAGCATCGAGTGTAGCCTTGCTAGGGAACTGCGCTTCACAAGTACGCCCACCATCCAAAGGTTACAGGCCTACACCCCTGCATCTCTCCAATCTCCTGCTCTACATTCTCCCAGCACTCCAATCACGGCATCTACAACAAAGGTAAAGCCATCCATTGGTCACGAAACTTATGACATTCCTCCTGGTGTTCCACCACACTCTTCTGCTCAGCTTACCTCCTTCTCCCTCTTCTTCTTCCTTTTATGGTCGACCACCCATCCGCCTGGAGTTTCCAGACTTTGGCGAAGCTTCAGAGACAGCAGATGTACTCCACTTCATCGAACAGTGTGAGAACTATCTGGAGATCAGACCACTGCTCAGCCCAGAACTGCTAGGAACCCTCAGCACTGTTCTAAGAGGACCTGCTCTGAGCTGGTGGAAGGCAGAGAAAGGCAAGGTGAGGGACTGGATGTCTTTCAAACAGGCTTTTATGGCGGCGTTCTTACCTGATGACTATCTCACGGAAGTGGAGGAAAATTTGAGGTCGCTGGTACAGCAGCCTGGTCAACGCCTTAGGGACTTCGCCTATGACTACCGCGCCCTCTGTCTGAAGTGGAAGCCGGATATCTCCGAGGAGGAACTAGTGGGGCGAATCCTGAATAATATCAACCCCAGAGTGGCAGGATGTCTGAGGGGAACTGTGACCACCGTGGAACAGCTCGTGAAGATAGGTTCCAGGGTGGAAAAAGACTGCAAAAGCTCCAAAGACTACTGGCAGAAGGTGGACTCTCAGCAGAACATGGAAAGGAGTCATAAGAAGGCAGGTGAGCGAGCGCCTTCAAAGCATGCAGCGGGACTCTCCATTGCTCAACCTCTACCAGCTCCATCTCTCCTCCTGGTTCCAGTGACAGTGCAAGGAAGGAAGATGAATGCGGTGGTGGACACGGGAAGTTCTTTCACGCTGATGAGGAACCATCTATGGCAGACGCTCGGCGATCAGGAGGACCAAGCGGGCCTCCCATCTCCTCAGAAGTTCGTCATGGCTGATGGAAAAGTACATCAAGCTCAAACGCACGCCATGTTACAGTACAAGTGGCACACCACCAAATGTGAGATAAAGACCTTCATCATGAGGGACGCTCACCTGGCCTTCTCGCTGATCGTGGGACTCGACTTCTTAAAAGCCACGGGAGCCATCTTGGACGTCGCTAGGGGAGAGTACGCGCTGACAACAGAGGAAGGGATCATTTATCATGCATTTATAACGTCCCCACCCAAACCTGGGGGAGCGTCCAAAAGCTAACTACGAGCTACCATCCACAAACCAACCTGACTGAGCGAGTAAACAGAACTTTAAAGATGATGATCGCTTCATACATTGGGGACCACCACCAAAACTGGGACCAATGGTTACCTGAACTGAGATTCGCCATCAATACAGCCCAACAGGAAACCACTGGGAAAACGCCTGCAGAACTCACACTTGGTCGACAGCTTAAGGGTCCACTGGAAAGGCTCATAAATCATCCTCCAACAGTCAACCACACAGCCTATTCACTTCTAGAAAGGCAACAACGGATCACGGAGGAGGTGAAACAAAGAGTGAAACAGCAACAATCCAAACAAGCCAGATACTACAATGCCCGGAGGAAAGATGTGCACTTTCAACCAGGAGATCTAGTTTGGATTAAAACTCACCCACTCTCCTCCGCAGCAAAAAGATTTTCAGCTAAGCCACATAAAGGGACATTTTTTTATATACGTGGAAATGATTGAAGAGCTAATGCTGCTCACCTGTAGCCTAAGATGTGCCCTAGCGGTTTAATATTTTCCCCTTTTGACAGTGTTGGTCACCGGGCAAGCTCCCACGCGCATGCGCGATCGCGACGCGAGGGAACCCGGATGTGAATCTGATCACGTGTGCCGGCATAAAGCCGGAACCGGCAAGGAAGCTGGTACGGAGAGATTACCACAGCACGCTGTTTGTTTTGAGAGTGAGATTGTTTGTTGCTTCCTAGCGGATGATCGCCTTAATTGGATCGATCTCATGGACACTCACAATACGCCTCTCGTTCCGTTACTCGTGCCCCCGGAGTTGTCATCTTTCCCGGTGAGGTCGAGAATAATCTCTCCAATTCATCTTTCCATACACGCAATACAACACACCCTGGACTACCATTCATACACTCACACATCTCTGCATAAACCATACACAGAGTTTATATTTGTATTATAGTTATATGTATATGTTGGTTTTTGGTGCACCTTGTTTGTTTGTTTGTTGGTTTGTTTTTGTATAATACACATTGGTTTATTTCACTACTTGCTCTTGTGTCGCGTCGTATATTGTCCTGCCGCGGTTGCGCAATACCAGAAGTGTTGTTTACCAGCACATATTTAGATTCCCGAATCCATATTCTTGTAACAAACGGTTTAATATTAATCCAAGCGTTACAAGTAGACTGAGTTTTGTGCAGAACTTCATCCTTGCTAGGTTGGAGGTCACTCACGTGTGTGTGTGTGTGTGTGTGTGTGTGTGTGTGAGAGAGAGAGAGACACAGAGGGAGAGAGAGAGAGAATTGCTAATAAAAGACTGTATAATAACAATAATAATAATGAAGAATAATTTTTTACCAAGGTTATTCGCTTCCATGCAGGTTACTGTGGTTTAATGTTTGAAACTAAACAGTGAGCGTATATATCCTTTGATGTGTCATATGCCTCAGCATATTGTTTAAATGATCATGGTGGGCCGCTATGGACAAAAATGCCAGGGCCATTTTTTGGTCCTAGTCCAGTCCTGGCGTTGGGGGCAGGGTCACTGTCAGCAGCAGATACTGTACTTGTACAGTTTACAGTGGTGTTGGTGTTGTTATCCGCTCCGTGTGTCTCTATGGTCGTGGTGTGCGCAGGGCTGACCTGTTCGAGTCGCGGCTGCGGTGTGTCGCTGCAGCCCGCTGTGACCTCCGCCTCCACAGTGTTTTCCGGCTGGCTGACCCCGCACCACTGCCGCTGTATGCTGGCCGCGTCGCCGTGCTCTGTGCGGACAGCTCCGTGCGGACAGCTCAGCCTTTTGTGTCCCACGTCTCCACACTCAAATCACCTCAGCGGCTCCGGGGTGGCAGAGACGGTGTAGCCGCTGTTCCCTTCTTTACATTTAAAATTACCGTTTAGTGTCTGTTCTCAGTTGTTGGAAAGACAGGACGTGCCGCGTATTGGCTACTGGCTACCTCTCCAATGTAAAAAGTGCATACATACATGTGACTAAATCTCTTCCTCACTTTTTCTTTAAGGACAACGAAGTAAGTAACTGAGCATTAGAAATTCTTGGACAGAGGCATTGAGTCACACCAGCAGCAGCAGCTTCTGAACTAATGCCTCTGAATTTCAAGGAGCGTATTTCTATGATGTTTTTGCACAAGTCAGTCCAAACTAATTGAACTAGGTCATTGTTGGATGATTCATTATATACACCGCGTTCCAAATTATTATGCAAATTGGATATAAGTGTCATAAACATTAAATGTTTAGTTTTTAAATTAAACTCATGGATGATGGTGTGTCTCAGGGCTCTTTGGATCACTGAAATGAATCACAGACACGTGCAGAGGTGTCAAGTAACGAAGTACAAATACTTCGTTACCTTACTTAAGTAGAAATTTTGGGTATCTATACTTTACTGGAGTAATTATTTTTCAGCCGACTTTTTACTTCTACTCCTTAAATTTTTAAGCAATTATCTGTACTTTCTACTCCTTACATTTTAAAAATAGCCTCGTTACTCTATTTTTATGATCAGAACGCCCAGTCCCCTCCCCCCCCCCCCCCCGCCCCGGTCGCATGATACAGTAAGAACGCGCACAACGCCCCCGGGTCGCATGATAAGAACACGCACAACGCAACCCGTCCCCCCCCCGCCTTCCCTGTCGCATGATAAGAGCGCGCACAACGCACCCCTCCCCCCCCACCCCCTGTCGCATGATCAGAAAGCGAGACCATAATGCTTTTTTCCCCCTCACGGTACTTTTACTTTTATACTTTAAGTAGTTTTGCAACCAGTACTTTTAACCTTTTACTTAAGTAAAAAGCTTGGGTTGATACTTCAACTTCTAAAGAAGTATTTTTGAACCCTAGTATCTATACTTCTACTCAAGTAATGAATGTGAATACTTTTGACACCACTGGACACGTGTGATAATTAGTTTGCCAGATGAGGGCAATTAAAGGGAAAGTACTGAAGAAGGTTGTTCCACATTATTAAACAGGTCACAGGTTTCAAGCAATATGGGAAAGAAAAAGGATCTCTGCTGCCGAAAAGCGTCAAATATTGCAATGCCTTGGACAAGGTATAAACACATTTAATATTTCATGAAAACTTAAGCGTGATCATCGTACTGTGAAGACATTCGTGGCTGATTCAGAGCACAGACAAGTTCGTGCAGATAAAGGCAGAATGAAGAAGGTTTCTGCAAGACAAATTAATTGGATTAAGAGAGCAGCTACTGAAACGCCATTACAAAGCAGCAAACAGGTATTTGAAGCTGCTGGTGCCTCTGGAGTCCCGCGAACCTCAAGGTGTTGGATCCCTCAGAGGCTTGCAGTTGTGCATAAACCTACTGTACTATTCTGCCCCTAATCAATGCTCACAAGCAGAAACGGTTGCAGTGGGTCCAGGCATACATGAAGACAAGTTTTTAAACAGTCTTGTTTACTGATGAGTGTCGTGCAACCCTGGATGGTCCGTGGGTCAACAAGGAGGTGCCGGAGTCATGTTTTGGGCCGGAATCATGGGGAGAGAAGGTGTGAAAATGACCTCTGCAAAGTATATTGACTGACCACTTTCTTCCATGGTACAAAAAGAAGAACCGTGCCTTTCGTAACAAAATCATCTTCATGCATGACAATGCACCATCTCATGCTTCAAGAATACCTCGGTGTCATTGGCTGCTATGGGAATAAAAGATGAGAAACTCATGGTGTGGCCACCATCCTCCCCTGACCTCAAACCCATTGAAAACCTTTGGAGCATCCTCAAGCAAAAGATTTTTGAGGGTGGGAGGCAGTTCGCATCAAAACAGCAGCTCTGGGAGGCTATTCTGACATCCTGCAAAGAAATTCAAGCAGAAACTGTCCAAAAACTCACAAGTGCAATGGATGCAAGAATTGTGAAGGTGATATCCTATGTTAAGATGTAACATGTAGCCCTGTTAGGATGTTTTTGATTGAAATAGCTTTTGATTTCTTTAAATATGACCTCATAATGCTGCAAATTCAACAAAAGCCCATTTTCAGTTCCTTACAACCTATAAAATGTTTTAACTCTGTTGTGCATAATAATTTGGAACAGTGCGTTTTCATTTTTTTTTTTTTAAACAAATATTGTTATCATTAGGAGGTTTGTTCAATACAATTAAAATTATACCCTAATAGTTGATGACTTGAAAATTATACTGACTGTCATTTGCATTGACTAATTATGAAAATCAGGGAAAGATATCATTTGCGTAATAATTTGGAACGCAGTGTATATCATTACTCTACACATTATAGTAATGAAATAGCAATGCAAAATGCAAAAAAAATAAATTTTTGCATATCACAGTTTGTTAGGAAGCCGAGATCAGAGTGCAGGCACAGCCATGATACACGCCGCACCCAATGACCCAACAGTCAGAGTTCTGGGGGGCGGTGGCTCTGTATACTGTAGGAATGTCCATCCTAACAGTAACATAGGCTTACCAAACGTTAGACTTGTTTTTGTTCATTGTAAATAGTTAGTACCATTATTTGTCAGACAATTCATTAAAAGTAAAAAGTCTCACTGCAGACCCATCTGAATGTTTAAAAAGACTAGAAACTGAATTTTTCCATAATACTGTCTCCTTTAAGGTTCATTACAAATGGCAGGAGTTGTGACTATTCTTGTGATTCTCTATCAAATGATCAATTGCCCTCTCCTTTCAATGTTCTGTAAAGCACGTGCCATGATACAGTGCCATGAAGATACAGTGCCATGAAAAGGTATTTGATTTGTCTTTTTTTTTTTTTTTTTGCAGATTTGTTAAGCTTAAATGATTCAGGTCATCAAAATATTCTTATAACACAAAGATAAACAGGTAAATACGACAAAGTAAACAAAGTAACAGCTCAAAAAAAAAAAAAGAATTAAGGTTTTGGAGTGGCCTAGTCAAAGTTCGGACTTAAATCTGATTGAGATCCTTAAACAGGCCGTTCATGCATGAAAACCCTGCAGTGTGGCTCAGCTAAAACAACTCTGCATAGAAGAGAAAGAAATTCTTCCACAGCGATACTGTATGAAAGTCTCGGTGCCAGTTACCACAAACACTTGATTGCAGTTGTTGCCGCCAAGGTTGGCACAACCAGTTAATAGGTTCAGGGAGCAATTACTTCCCCACATACAGTAGGGCCAGGCAGGCTTGGACAGCTTTTTCCCCTGAATAAATGAAATCATTGTTTTAAAAAATTGTTTCTTATTTATTCGGGGTTATCTTTGTGTAATGTTAAAATTTGTTGTTGGATGATCTGAATCATTTAGGTGAGACAAATATGCAAAAAAAAAATAATCAGGAAGGGGGAAATACTTTTTCACAGTACTGTATGCTGTATTATTGTGACTATGGGGTAATTTGTATGAAAAAAAAAATGAAAAAAGAGAAGTTTGCTCATCAGCTCTATTTCAGTCAGAGCTTCTTGGTGTTCAGATCAGATAATCAAGCTTCACTCCCACAGCGGGGTTAAACAGTGCAGTACTACCAAACACATGCTTATTCCATAACCCGCAGACACAACCCACATATCAACTCTTGCCAGGTGACAGGCTGGAAGTCGGCGTAACTTTACGGTACTTTCCACTTGATCTATTGCAAGGCGACAGAGCCTGACCGATACAGGATTTGCTGCCATAAAGTCCATTTGAGGCAATCGCTGGGGATATATATTGCCCTTCAGGGGCAAGGGACACTTGGTTGAAGGGTTGTCATTCATCATTTTGGCAAGTCCAGCTGAGACCAGCCCAAATTGAGCATGCCTCAGGGGCAGACACCAGGCGCTAAAACAAGTCACTGTCGCAGAATATTTGCTGTCAACAAACAGTGGCGCTTCATTCTGGGCAGCGCACCAACACGCTTAGCAGCAGGTGAGGAGATTTCTGAGATACAACTACTTGCAGTAATCATGCAGTGCGCAAAAGTTCTTGCAAGAGCCTTAGGCATTGGGTTTAGCTGATCTATTGACAATAGCTTCCCATTCCTGTTTATTTCTAGCAACCAGAATGTTCACAGACCTCCCATGCACAAAGACAACCAGAAGCACAAAATGTCATCAGAGTCCAGACACCTGCAGTTTATGTTTTTCCACCAAATCTCACAGTTTTTCTACCTTGAAAACGGACACTCAGACATCACGTTTGATTTATGATGATCTGAGTTGGTTATTCTGCAGCTCTGTGCTCCTCACCTGAACTTAACCAGGCTTGCAATTAAGAGAAAAAAAGGATACCATAATTAATCTATAATGTACATCAACTTTAACTAACAGCATTCAGAATTTAGCTCCATGCCCATCCCTTGTTCTTCTCTCTCTTTCTGTTGATTTATTACCTTTCTCCTCTCCATCTCTTATGCATGCAAACACACACACATACTGTATGCATGCACAAACTTTCTCTGTGGTAGCTACACCAAATTAGCTGAATTTGGCATTTTGCTATGCATTGGTGGAGGATGAGCACCAAACTGTGTCCTGAGCAAGTGTAAAAGAAAAGGAAATGTAGGATCTTAACAAGCACACATCAATACCATGTTGAAAAGTGAAAGAAATGTGCCAGTCCCTTTAACGTCTCCATATGTGCAATATGCTTGTTAACGGGGTGGAAATTAAATGCAATGTGCTCATGTTCTCAGGATAATATTTTATGAGTTTATTTTGCAGAGAGAGTACTGGTGAGAGGGCAGGGATGCAGAAGGAGCTGCCATTCATAAAAGCTTCTCGTATTTTGCCTTTAGGCTGTGTGTCATTGCTCAGTTGTTTCAACTACAGCTAAATGAATCTAAATCTAAGCTGCAGCTGCAGTAGCTCATGTTATGTCACTAATGTTCTGAATTGCAGCTAAACCTTTAAAAGGATTCATTTCATTCACAGGGATATTTACTCCCCAAATGGTTTTCTTTGATGTCACTGACCATGACAAACTCATCTTCAGAGAGGAATGTTATAATGGATGTTTATCTATTATAATCAGGTTTTTGCCCTGTCATTGCTCAACAAGACTGTTCCCATACGTCTGCAGTGATCGAAGCTTAGTTAGGTCCTCAAAATCCATAATGTATATTTTATCTATGGGTTCGATTTGCTGTCCTTGCCCCTCGAGCAGCAGGGCATTGTCTCACAAACAGTAGCAATCCTGTGCATTATACAGGTAATATATCTATATTCTGCCTCCTGACACATAGAACACACCATACACGATGCAACATCGGAGAAATGCAGGTAACTTGGAATATGCCCCCAAAAATACATTCAGGTGTCACCATTGCCTGAGCGTTCAAACACAACACCTTCACACAATCATTATGAATCCGCAGCATATGCATGACATTACAGTCCTGCATACAGAGGAGTTACTGGATCTTAAGAGACATACTCTAAGGATTTCTCTGATTCTCAGTCAGGTAGCGACGAGGTGCTTAAAGAAACCCCAGGGTTCTTACCTAACTGTATCTCCATGATACTCATCTTGTTCTCAGCCGGAAAGAGGATCTTTGGAGGTTTGTCGGTCAAAGGAGCTGAAAAAAAACCAAGAAAAAATATCAATATTATTTCTGTCAACACTCAAAAAATACATTTCAGCATTAAAGAAGAGTAAAATAACTATGAAGAGTAAAATAGCTCAAAAACTCAAACCACTGAAGAGAGAAAATACAGACATGGTAAAATAAGCACCATGGGGATGGTATAAAACTCTCTCTGTTTACCATCTTCCCCTCGCTTTCAGTCTCTCTCGCTGTCTCTCCCTCAGTAATGGGCTTTTCCATACATGGCCTGACAACTATTTCAAGTCAACTAATGGCCTCAGTACCTTCAGGGAATCATAGTGTCAGTGATTAAGGCAAAGGATGTGCCACCAAACCAACATGGATTAAGGGCAGACACTGTGCGGTACATGTCCAGTGCAAACTAGGATTGCACCGTAATATATGCCCAGGAGAATCTTTACTATTATTTATAGTGGTGGAGAACTGAGGAGAGCCAATGATGCATTATTCTGCATAGAGGATGCTCTGAAGACAAATCTCCTATGAGAACATGGAAGTTCAGACATTTAGATAAAATAAAGTACAATAGTGAATAGAAATATTCTCTATTTTTGCAGTCTTTATCTTAAAAGGCAAATCAAAGTATTAGCGAGAGTCTGTGTGAGTGTTGGAGATGATGAGAGAGACTGAGGGGTGGGAAGTTAGTTGTATCTTATGCACTACCAGGGGTGTTCAAGTCAAATCGGAACTTAAAGTATAATGAATTTTCTGGTGAATGAAGGCACAAACCAATTGACATTTACAGAAGATTTCAAGCACAGACTCTTAGTCTCAGTAAAACATTTGAATGGTGCAAATATTTTAAGGAAAGCCGAACGTTCTTTAATGACGATCCCAGTCTGAAGTCCACTGTAGTCGTTACCGTGAACATTCAGCAATTTTCAGGAAAATCATTGGATAATCATTGGAGTTGTTGCCAACGTACAGAAGAGACGCAGCTGTCTGTTGAAACTGTAGCAATACCACTTTCAAATTACAAAAACTCTGCCGGGAGTTATTGCCACATCCCAGTCCAGTCCTGATCTCGCTTCAAGCCATTTCCACGTGTTTGGGCCATTAAAGGAGTTCCTCCTGGAAGGCCAGCATTTTACACATGAAGCAATCGGTCCGATCATACTCAGAAAACATCTCAGGTTACTTTGCTTTAACCCTGTTCCCTGAAAAAGAGGGAACGAGATCTTTTCATGTTGCCGGTTGTGAAGCATGTGTGTATCAAACACGCCAAATTTTGGCATATATATATCCTCGGTCAGGTGACGTCATCTGATGAAGTGCACCTGCAGGTTATAAATAGGAGTGAACCGGAAACATTCCTCAGATCAATTTTGTCTGAAAGGACGTCCAGTCACACAAGCAATGCGGCGTTTGAGCGCAGCATCTCATTCCCGCTTTTTCAGGGAACAGGGTTACAGCAAACTAACCCAAGACATTCCCTTTCAAAAGCTGCACTCGATGCTGTGTGAAAACGCTATGGGAACGAGAATACCAACCCCGCAGTACTGCAAGTGTCTGGACCCCCAAGGTTGTGTAGTGTGTGCGCACAAAGGCCAAGGAGGTTGCAGAGCTAGCTTTCAAAGACAACTTTCTTGCAGAACTCCAGCATTGAAACAATTCGGCTGTGGACTAGGATAACATGTTTCGCCATGCACCACTTTCAAATACCCTCTCCTTGAGGGCATAATTTCTTCTAGTGTGAAGGTTCCAGGGCTCCCAACTTCATATGCCCTGGAATGTAAATAGCCATGAGGGACAGGAACTCTTCCTGTGCCCAAAGCAGAACCTGGTGCGCTAGCTTATTCAAGCGGCGCGAGCACAGTTCGCTGTGGCAATTATGTACAGTACGAGACTACCGTAATGTTGTCCATCCTCACATGGTAGCCTCAACTGCTGGAGGAGGTGTTACAGGGCCAAATAAAGCCATAAGTTCGGGGCAATTGATGTGCCACATGATAAGATGGCCTCTCCAGCTCCCTTGGGCTGGACGGCCATCTAAGACTGCACCCCAGCCCGTGAGGGAAGCGTCTGTCGTTAGCGTCTCGCGACGACAAAAACGCACATAGAATGGGACCCAAAGTCAAAAACCGGGGAAAGAACCACATAGAAAGGGTACAAAGCCTCTGGCGCGTAACCCTTCTTGCCTCCCGGGATTGGCCCTGAGATAAATCCCTTTGTCTTTAACCACAACTGAAACGATTTAATGTGCAGCAGGCCCAAAGGTGTCACTGTGGATGCAGCTGCCATGAGCCCTAAAAATCCCTGAAAGTGATGAAAAGTCACTTTCTGGCCTAGCTTAGTTTCCTTCAGGGTGTTGGAAATGGATTCGTCACGTGCAGGAGACACCTGTGCCCGCATTGTGATCGAATCCTACGTGACACCCAAATATGTTGTATTCTGAGAAGGAAAGAGAACGCTTTTATGGCGTTGAGTCTCAATCCTTGAAGAATCAAGATGAGCTAGGATGACATGCCTATGCTGGAGCGCTAGCTTCTGAGACTGAGGCAGAATCAACCAGTTGCCTGTGGTGGTTAGAAGTTCGGCAGGAGATAACCGAAAACTAACCTCATAGATGTGGCCGTTAAGAATACGCGACCCCGCAATTTAGACGCATGGCTTACCGCGACTTCCCGTAAGCAACATTCGGGAATTTAAATAAATGTGTTGTGCTTCACTGAATATCCGCCAGATGGCGCATGGAAGGACTTTATCTAAAAGCCGGACCAAACGAAGAATTGTTTATAATTACTTAGCCTAAAACAATATTGTTTCCAATGCTGAAGCAAACATGAATTTTATTTTGTTTTACAACAGATCTTTCATGATGAATATGTGTATATGTGCTTCATATTATTTTCATAATGATGAAATGAGATGCCCAAATTTGTGCTTTAAAATTCCTAATAAGTTTCTTATATATAGTTTTTGTAATGTCTTAACAGGGACCAACAGTGAAAGACATGACAATGCCTCGGTTTAAATGGTCTTGAAATAAATTTAATTTCCTGATAGTAGGCTATGTGATAGTGTTAACTATGCGAATGTCCTGATTCGTGAATATGCCAACATGTCTTATTTAAAACGTAGAAATGTGTCGACATCATCAGAAGACATGAATGAACAATATATATAATATCATATTAAGTAAATATTATTTTATGAATACGACGTTCTTCTGGCTTTTTATAATAATCATCCTATTTGCTGTTTGTGTCCAGCATTGAATAATTATTTCATCCATTATTTAACCACGGCTGAAAATAATAGCTGGAATGTGATGTGATTGTGAATTTACAGTATGACTGAAATAAAGTTGTTCGTCTTTTATAAAGTACTTTCACTTTACAAAAGGCAGCGTTTTTATCAAAAGGTTGATAAACGCGTGTTGTACAGTATATACAACGCGACAGCGCGCTCAGTAATCCCACTTCACACCTTTCATTTATCTGCTCGGACTTATTAATTAGTTTTAAACCCCTCAAAAATGTGTGTGTATACAGCTCAAAACCTGCATCAGTTATTAAAGATAGCGTCTATTTAGAAAAAATGCCCCAGCGATTTCGGAGCTTCAGGAAATCTCCGGGCGCTCTGCGCATAACACTGGGCCAACTCATGTTGGAAATAATTTATAAACCTTTTCTAAACGTGGGCTATTGTTTTGTTACTTATAATATTTGTTAATTTAATTTAAATGAGGTTTGGGCTCAGGACTGCGATTCGGCATCGTGATTCTCCTTTTTAATTTACTACATAGTTTTAATCAGTGCTCAGCGCTATTCCTATTAATCCTGGTAGCTCAGTGGTAGGTGATTCACCTACCATGCAGAAGACCCGGGTTATATATATTATATATTATATTAGAACATAAATTCATAGGTTTATTATTATCATCAAATATGATATTACTATTATAATGAACCCTAGGCACGTGACAGCCATCAAGAGCATTAATACAAATTCTTGTATAAAAATAGACGCAGGTTAATTTTTTTTATAGTCTAAATAAAAATCCTCCTCTTTAGTGCCTCCTTTTACAATGCCAGACAGCATTCAAATGCAAATTATTCACTCTCCCCAAGTGTGAATCAGCTGTTCTCACCTACAGTATACATTCAGAGGAACTGTAATGCACCTCTTCACACTTTAAAACCTCTTGCATCTGAGGCTCTTCTGAAGACTTTCAGTGATTAAGGCCTCTTTTTAAATTTGTGTAAATTTAATCTTCTGGATTCTAGATTCTAAAGTTGACATTGTTACCGTTTTTAATCCTTGGAATGGAAGAAAAAGGACATTGGAATTCCGCCCTTTTAGGACAGCGCGAGAAAGAGCTGCGCGATGTGTATAAATCAATGTGTGTGTGTGTGTGTGTGTGTGTGTGTGTGTGTGTGTGTGTGTGTGTGTGTGTGTGTGTGTGTGTGTGTGTGTTTTAAAACCCCCAATTCTGCGAATTCCCCCAGCAGCGAAACCGGTTTGATAACTTCACTTCTCGTAAATGAAAGGTGAGAAGAGGCTTTACAGAGCGCGCTGTCGCGTTATACTCAGAGACTAGACTAAAACAAAAACATGTTTGCATCAGTATTGGAAACAATATTGTATTAGGCTAACTTTATTAAAGATTATATTTGAACAGAAAATAATAGTAGGCTGGTAGGCACGTTATTTTTCATATAACTTAAACTGAATGAAGTTAAATATACACAATAAATTAATAATTGCGTTTGCTTTACATTTGAGCACTCATGTGTAAATAGCTTTTTCATTGCATATACTACCATATCATATATTTGTGTCTAATACTGTTTTATTCATATTTTACAACATTGCATGCGGTTTGTAATTTACTTGCGATTGTACTTTTAAAATGTAACCTACGTACGTATACAGACAGTATAAGCCTATTTAACTACTTCAGCAGTGAATGAGAAATTTGGTCGGTCTGGCTTTTAGATAAAGTTCTTATTTAATATAATTTTATTATTTAATTAATTATCTTATTATAAACATGATTCTTATTCTCTATATTCTTGTCGAGTATAGTCCTTCATGTCTGCATTTTTTCGCACGCATTTATCATCCTTTTGATCAAAACGCTGCCTTTTGTTAAGGCTGTCGGTTTATACAAGCCGATGAATGAATTTTAGATGAATTTTAAAACATCTTTTCAGGCCTAAATATTTTTCTTCAAACGTGTTTCCAACCAACCAACTCTGGAATGTAGGATCTCCAATAAAATTTCCCTCTCGCATATTAAATGGCATAAACCCTGGCTTTTGCCTAATAAATACTGCATCTCTAACATCTCTGTTCATTTTAAGATTCTCCACAAAATTTACCCTGTAAACTCAGCTTTATCTAAATACCTGTACTTGGAGGTACAGTAGAGGATAAATGTTCTTTTTGTGATACATTAAATTAATCTCTGATTCATTTGTTTGTTGAGTGAGAGAAAACAAAAAAAGATCTTAACTCTTTTAAAAGACCACCTCTTGATCCACCTTAATGTATCTCACTCTAATCTTTTATTATGAGAATGTGGAAAATAAACCGCTTGAATTTGTTGTTGTTTATTTTATTTTACATGCAAAATACTTTATACAAAAACAGAGAATTAAAAACGAACAATTGTACTTCCATCTTTTCCTTCTAGAAATGACCTCAATTTTAAACTCTCTTAAATTAATTCAATTTAATAAAATAATATACTTCTACATTATTATGATATTATTTTTAATTGAAGTGTCTCTTGCTACATCTTTTCATGGTTTATACTTAATTTCAATCCTCATGTGTATTTTAACCTTTCTTTGGACAAATCTATAGTTCTTTGTCCCTTATATTTTATTTATTCTAATTAATGTTTTTTTTTTCTGTATAAATTGTAACGGTTAACCGCTAGATGGCGCCAGAGCGCCATTTATAGTTGTGTGATGTTTTGAGTTGTAGTTTTGTTTTTCGTTAAAGTTTGACTTCATTTCCCGGTTTGCACCTCGGTCAGGTGACGTAGAAGATCACCTGAACCGAGGGAAGTTAATTTGATTAGTGTGTTTATGTTTAGTGCTATAAATAGCCTGGCTGGACTCCAGTCAGGCGTCTGGCAACCGTTAATATACGTTTAGTTTGTGTTGGAGTGCTTTTTGTTTATGTTTATTGAAAATAAAGGACTTTGTTAACCGTCAGCTCGCATCCGCATTCATGCCTCGCAAACACGGCCGACACAGACATCTAGGGAAACGTGACAGATTGCCAGACCCACCAAGAGGCATGGCGGAGGATCCCCTCCTGAAGTTTTTTGGGGGGGGCGCAGTGGCCATCTCGCCCGAGCTGGCGAACTGGCGGGACAGCGAGGAGGAGTACTACGGCTGGGACTACAACATCGGGCTGGTAGAGGACGAGGAGGAGATGTACCGCAGCTGCGAGTACAGATTGCTGGAGGAGCAGGAGCACCTGCGAGAGAGCAGCGAGGAGAGAGAGAGAGAGAGACACCACAAAGCTGGGAGGGCTGCAGGCTCGCCATTCGGCGGACGCCATTCAGGGGCGACGCGGCACGGGGTCACGTGGTTCCCCGCACCGGCCGGAAGAGAAGGGCGAGGAAGCCCAAGTACGGCGGTGACGAGGGGGAAAGAAAACCCCAGGCAGAGCAGCAGCAGAGAGAGGAGGAGCTCATGTGGTGGATTCCGGAGCCGGAGCGGGTGAGTGAAATGCTGGAGCATATTAAGGAGCTCCAACAGATGATCCTCCACTTCCGGGATGACCGCGAAACGGGCTCGGAGCTTTCTCCTCTCTCGCAGACACTCAGCAGCGAGCTAGCGTGTCAGCAGCCGCTGACCGACGTACCCGTTCTGCCGCCGCCTTTCAGCTTCGAGGACAGCGAGCCAGCATGTCAGCAGCTGCTGTACGACGCACCCGTTTTTCCGCCGCCTTCCAGCTTCGAGGACAGCGAGCCAGCGTGTCAACAGCTGCTGTCCGACGCACCCGTCTTACCGCCGCCTTTCGGCTTTGAGGACAGCGAGCCAGCGTGTCTACAGCTGCTGTCCGACACACCCGTCTTACCGCCGCCTTTCGGCTTTGAGGACAGCGAGCCAGCGTGTCTACAGCTGCTGTCCGACGCACCCGGCTTACCGCCGCTTTTCGGCTTTGAGGACAGCGAGCCAGCGTGTCAACAGATGCTGTCCGACGCACCCGTTTTACCACCGCCTCCCGGCTTTGAGAACGACGTTGAGCCGTCGTTGATCGCCGTGCACGCTCCAACGCTGCAGGCGAGCGCCGTGCACGCTCCAACGCTGCAGGCGAGCGCCGTGCACGCTCCAACGCTGCAGGCGAGCGCCGTGCACGCTCCAACGCTGCAGGCGAGAGCCCTGCACGCTCCAACGCTGCAGACGAGCGCCGTGCACGCTCCAACGCTGCAGGCGAGCGCCGTGCACGCTGCAGGCGAGCGCCGTGCACGCTCCAACGCTGCAGGCGAGCGCCGTGCATGCTCCAGGGCCATCGTCGAGCGCACTGCACGCTCCAGGGCCGTCGTCGAGCGCACTGCACGCTCCAGGGCCGTCGTCGAGCGCACTGCACGCTCCAGGGCCGTCGTCGAGCGCACTGCACGCTCCAGGGCCGTCGTCGAGCGCACTGCACGCTCCAGGGCCGTCGTCGAGCGCAGTGACCGCTCCAACGCCTCCGTTGAGCGCAGTGACCGCTCCCACGCCGTCTACGAGCGCAGTGACCGCTCCCACGCCGTCTACGAGCGCAGTGACCGCTCCCACGCCGTCTACGAGCGCAGTGACCGCTCCCACGCCGTCTACGAGCGCAGTGACCGCTCCCACGCCGTCTACGAGCGCAGTGACCGCTCCCACGCCGTCTACGAGCGCAGTGACCGCTCCCACGCCGTCTACGAGCGCAGTGACCGCTCCCACGCCGTCTACGAGCGCAGTGACCGCTCCCACGCCGTCTTCGAGCGCAGTGACCGCTCCCACGCCTGCGTCGAGCGCTTCTCCAGCTCTGCAGCCGCCGAGCACTTCTCCAGCTCTGCAGCCGCCGAGCACTTCTCGGCGGCTAATAATTATAATTATATACTATGTGTATATTATAATTATACACATTATAATAGTAATATCATATTTGATGATAATAATAAACCTATGAATTTATTTTCTAATATAATATTTGGTTATAATACCGGCACTTTGGGCACTGGGTGGGAATTGAACCCGGGCCTTCGGCATGGCAGGCGAATTACCTACCACTGAGCCACCAGTGCCCGTCTATATTTAAAGCGCGGTTAACCTCATGTTGGAGACCGGTGTTGCCCGAAACACCAGTGGCGGCGGAGCAAGAACACCAACCAGGGAGGGCACTTTGTTCTTAATGAAGAAGACAGTGTGCCGGTCTGACCAAATTGACGCGGCTTGTGACAGGCCGCGAGCCGTACCCCAGTCTTTACGAGGGGGTGAGCGGCTGCGAATGCTCTCTTTCTGCGCCTATTTTTTAATAATTTTTTTTTGGATGACGGCATCAGGGAGGAATGCATGATCCTATACTTGATGCCCGTGAGGTTTAGCCAGTGCTCAGATCTCTTGGCAGATCAGCTTGGTACGTCTGCAAGGTGTTCAGAGAAGCACCAGCCTGACCTGCTGCCTGAAGTGCTTTTCCCTACAAGGCAGATGAAAGTCTACATAGTTTGGAGGGAAGCGTTGGCTTTTTTTTTCTTCTCTTTTATTGGGGAAGATGATGTCCCAGGAGAGAGATAGCCAGCAAGCGTCTCTTCTATCTGATGCATCATCGTATAACCCCGCCCTTCTGCATCAACGATATTTGAATAAATCGAAGTCGATGGCATGAAACACGTGATGAATAAGGCTTGCTCCAAGAGCGAGTTAACTCGCTGTAGAGGTCGCTAAAGAAAGGGAGAGAGCATCGTTGAGGCTCCGCCCCCGGCTACTCGACAGAAGTCTGTCATTTAATTTAGAGAGTTTGGGAAAATTTGCTCCTGCACTTTTATTACTTCAAGCAGCTCCTCAAACTCTCTGTCATAAATAGAGGAGGGTTCTGAGGGAACTGCTTCCATTTCTGCAGAAGCAAGGGAGAAGGTTTCTCCTGCGCAATCACGAGAAGCGCCGAGGCGGACAGAGAAACTTCCCGATCGGGAGAAAGCGTAAGAGGTAGGAGTGAGAGTCTGTCTCGTGTGCCTCTTCCAGAATCGCACGTGAGCTCCCAGAATGCATCGCGGCTCGTGGTTTCTCCTTAAAGAAAGCAAGGCGCGCGTGAGGCACCTTTATCGGGAGGGGTCACAGTGCCCACACTCTCCTTGAGCCCAAGGAGAGCATAATTTTCACCCAAACACTGGAAACAAAAAGTATGTAGATCACCCTCCGATAGGACTATATCATACGGAGGGACACATCTCGTTTGAAACTCAGCCATCTTATTGGTGAGTCAAACACTCTTTGTTCTATGTTTAGCTTGCACATGCACACGCAAACACAATACGTGCTTGAAGACGAAAAGATCTGAGGAATGTTTCCAGTTCACTCCTATTTATAATCTGCAGGTGCGCTTTATCAGATGACGTCACCTGACCGAGGTTATATATGCCAAAATTTGGCGTGTTTGATACACACATGCTTCACAACCGGCAACACGAAAAGATGTTTCCATAGTGTTTTCACGCAGCATCGAGTGTAACTTTTGAAAGGGAACTTTCTACCTTGATGGTATTCAAGCACTAGTGAAACACTGGGATAAGTCCATTAGTGTAGCTCAGGATTATATAGAGAAATTAAGGTAACTTTTAATCTCGTTACTGTGTTCTGTTATTCTGCACAATCAAAAGTCCCAGTTTGAGTTGAACACCACTTCTATATTATATGCATTTTATAAGCTGCCATAATTCAGTGAGGTCTGTCCAAGACTTGCCATTCATTTTTGTTGATATGTATTGATGTTCAGTAGTGTGCTCAGTGCTCTACACTACACACAGCAGAAGTAACATCTTGTCACATTTTAAATAAATATTTACTGCAATTGATAATCATAAACATAATTTAATCACAATGCCGTCAGCCTCATAGTGAAATATCTGCTAAATCTGCTAATACACTCCTTGGAATAATTCTACACATTGATTTGTTTGCTTTCTGCTGCGTACTGTTTTGCTCGGTCACACTATGTGACTCCCAGCTTTTCCTCTCGCTTGTAACGACATTCATAATTCATCACACAGCACCGTGCTAATGCCATTAAACCCGCTTATTATTTCAACTGTTCTCTAGATACAGTAAAAACCATGCATCATGGTTAATTAGCTAAAACACCAGGAGTTATTTTATTTGAGTAAGGAATAAAACGTGGCGGGGTGCGCTGTTATCAGAAAATAATCCATAACTGTTAAGTTTAAAACGTAGAAGATGTGTATCAGAGCTAAGTTTTAAGCTAAGAGAAGAAGTTATTTCTTGTTTTGTCCGCTGCACCTTGATACACTTACCGGTCCGGGCCCGATCGACCGGGAGAGACCAACACACACAAACACACACACACACACACGCACACACACACACACACACACACACACACACACACACACACACACACACACACACACACACACACACACACGCAGGCATGATGTCTGAAGATCTCTGTTTATTCTCAGCAAAGGGAGCACATTTAAACGGTGCTACGTCCCGAACATCAAAAGAACCAGTCATTAACATGTCAGTCATAGAGACCCAGAGACAGACAGGTGTGAGGAGATACATTTGCATCCTCCTGATTAAACAAAAGGGTTCTAGCAGACAGGAGCCATTTAGATGTATCCTCGTCTGGATACAGGATATAGAAGGTGTTACTACAGAAGGCAGGAGGAAGCACAGTGAGGGGTCTGTTCTCAAGGCACAGGAATCTTCTAATTAGATTACAATGTCTTACAATATAAACCTATAAAAATAAAACCTTACAATAACATTGTGATGTTGATCGTGGTGGGGTAGGAGTTAAACAGATGGGGGTTTGCACTGTATGATATCTGGCCTGATTTAGCCAGTATAATCATACATCACAGACAATAATCTTTGGTCATGTGTTGAAATCTGTGGTCTCAGAACACGCCTGGTGTAGCACGGCCGTGAATGATTCTGGCATTGTTGAAAAATTGGCTAAAAATCTGAGCAGTGTTACACTCACCTAAAATGCACCAATAAAAACATGGAAAAGAATTACACAAAACTCAGGGGCAACTACGAACACGATAGTGGCAATGCCAAAATGCCAACAAAGCCGCTGGGTTTAAAACAAAAGCAGTTTGTGAAATTGCAGCAGCAAACACAATCATCACACTTATATCATGAGAGGACAAAAGGAGACATCACACGGAAAGAAACGGAAGAGGAATCATAGGTTTAGGTTTGAGCATTTGTCGCTATCTAATAAGCACTCAAATGTTCTGTTCATGAAGTGCATTTACTATTATGATCATGTGAATCTTTATTTGTGCTTTCCAGAGCAGTAAACCTGCTGCTGCAGCTGATGATGATGATGATGATGATGATGATGATGATGGGATCAAGGGTGAATGTGTAGGCACGTCTTTACTGTATTTACCAATGTATTTACACAAAGGAAACTGAAGAACCTACTGTAAAAGCAAATGGAGACGCAGCATCTAGAAATAATAATTACTGTAAAGCAAGAAAAGGAAACTAAGATAAACTAGGACCTTCAATAGAGACACAATCAATAAAATACAAGGGTCACATGAACACAATAACACCAGATAATAAATATAACAAAGCTTAAAATGCTGAGAAACTGACTGAAATGCGGGTCAAAATAAACTATTAATTTAAAACTTGTCTTTAAACTTTAAAAATGTAAAAGCCTTAAGAAAGTTACTACTAGGGGGAACGCTGACAGAAGGGCAGGCTCATTAAACAACCCAGTCTATTTTAACACATTCCAAACACTTCAACCAAGAAGTCATTATTCAAGATTGAATAGGATCCAAGGTGAGGGGCAGAGAGAGAGAGAGAGAGAGAGAGAGAGAGAGAACGGCATCTTGTTACAGTAATGGACTTTGGCCTTGGACTTAGAAGAGGTCACAGCAGTGGCCCGGCTTATAAGAGAGGACTGTGAGATTTTCTCTCTATAATCCACCCACTCCAATTAACCCGTCACTTCCTAACAAAATCACAGGATTTGCCTGGTTTCTTATCATTACTCTTTAATTGCTTATCTTCTTCAAAGTCTTATCAGAAAATCCTCACACAGCAAGAGTTTATTAATAGAATAAAAAGTAGAGGAATGATGAGGGTGGAAAAAAAATAAGAAGAGAGAGAGAGAGAGAGAGAGAGAGAGAGATCTTCCACCCTGGCTTGGTCCTTGCTGGCTAATTGGCCAGTGTTTTTGTACCAAAATTGCTTCACTAAGTCACATTTATCAGACGAAAGATGTTCTGTAGTGAGACTGCATTGCGAAAACACGGAAAGAAAAAGAGATAAAAAGCAAAGAGGAATTTCTTTTAAATAGACTATTGCACCTGACATTGCATCAGACATCGTAAAGGCAGACTACCCCATGGGATTCCTAAACTAATGTTGGGCTTTACACTGGTTTAACACCACACTGACATATCATCAGCTCACTCAATTCCATGAGCCTCGTCTCTGAAGCAAACCAGTGTGCAGGGCAGCTTTTGTTTCTGTAAAGACTCACTAACACACATAAAGGTTTGGAACATATGATACCTACAGGACTATTTCATGATAATGCACAAACATGATCACCAGCACAGTATTAATCAAATCATCTCATTCACTTCAGAGTACACTATTTAGTAAATAAGTAGTAGTGTATTTATCTTTCATCTTTAAATTTTTTAACTAAGAAGGGTTAGCTCTGGCAAAGGCACAGTGATTTCTGGGTATTTTACCTTTGGTGATGAATAATCTTACTCATACTACATAGCTGAATGGTGAGAAGAATAAACCATGGAGGAGGTAGAAAGTCCCAAATACATATAGTAAAACGGTTCAGTGATGTAATGCTCTATATCATCACTCCCGAAATGCCTCTCGTTTAATCTGATTAGTCTGTTAGTTGTATAACAATTATTATAGTAATCCTGACTGTACACAAAACATTGACCTCATTAAACGTGGAAGTGAAAATAGAACGAAAAAATTATCAGTATCAATAAAATTAACAGTCAAAGAAAAAAATTAACAACAACAAAAAAAGCTGCAAAAGGTAAGGTTTGTATAAACAGGTCTGAGTGTCCATAAGAATGTTGTGGAACCTTGAGGACACCCAAATATAATGTTCTACTTTAAATATTTTATTCTAATTGATTGCTCTGGAAACAGTTTATTGAGTGAAAATCCTTATCTTTTATATGAATTAAATCACATATTAATATCTACTCATGCCAAATTGAAAATTATATCAATCTATTTCCACTGAAAGACACCATGCCCATTTATCTAATCTATGTACGAGAAAACAATATCCTAACTGGGATCCAACTAGACGCAACATAAAATCATTTGGGTCTATCATCTGGAGATCACAAGTTCTCATGAATCCTGCCAATGCCACAGCCATCTGTGCCTCCACGTCAAAGATGGCTTTAAGGGATGAGGGATGGGATACTTTTTCCCCCCTGTTAATCACAGCAAGACTAGCCAGTCATGGGGGGTGGGGGGGGGAGGCTGTAAGCTCAGGTATGACTCATATGTTGTAATGCTCAGGTTTAATTTTAGAGATATTTACAGTATTACGGGTCTAGAATCTAAAAACGGGCTAATATTACTTACTTCCAGTGTTGCGCAATCTTCGCGGAACAAGGAAAGACACGAAACAACAACTACAAACCAAACCAAAGTGTATTAAAGTGAAATAGACAAACAAACAAATAAGGTGCACCAACAACCAATATATACAAAATATATACAAATATAAACAAAGTGTGTAATGTATGCGTGTGAGTGTATGCGTATGTATGAAAGTCCAAGTCCGTGTTATTGTGAGTGTATGAAATGGTGAACGGGAGAGACGGCTCGGCCTCATCGGTTGAAGATGTTTAGTCCAGGAGCATGAGAAACGGAATGAGATGGTTATTGAATGAATCCAGGGAACAGTAATCCAGGCAAATTCAAACAATCGCTCTCTCTCTCTCTCATACCAAATGTAGCGCGCTGTCTCATCTCTCCACCCCGAGTCCTTTACCGGTTCCGGCTCTATGCCGGCACACATGACCCGATAGGTCATCGTGGTTCCCTCGCGAGCCAAAAAAATAACTGTATAGGGGTCGCTAAAAAGACCTGGTGGTTTTATTTTTTTCTTACCACTTTATTTGTGGCCTATAAAAACAACCCCTTATGTGGCTGCGCTACAATATGATGCTCTATCCAGAGCAACTTACATAACTGCTTTGTATAAGTACCATTAGGTTTTCAGGTTTTTTTGTTTTCATGTGTTCAATTAAACTCTATTACCTAAGGAACAGATAGGTCTTCAGACACCATTTACAAATTGCCAGGACTCAACTGTACGGACATCTAGAGAAAATTCATTCCACCACCGAGGTGCCAGAACAGAAATCAGTCTAGTCGCATGTGTTCCTGAGAGATGGTGGGACCAGTTGAGCAGTGCTGGAGAAGCGGAGGGATCATGGGTATGAGGTATGTGTGAGGTATGATAACTGCTTTGAAGTACAGTAAGTGGGTTCTAGATAGTTTTTGGCTTTGTAGGCAAGCATCAGCATTTTGAATCTAATGTGGCAGCTACAGGAAGCCAGTGGAGGTAGCAGAGGAGTGGCATGGTGTGGAAGAAATTAGGGCGATTGAAATCACATCATGCATCTGCATTCTGGATCAGTGGCAGAGGTGAAATGGCACACAGAGACAGAACTGCCAGGTGTGAGTTGCAGTAGTCCAGTCTTGAAATAACAAGGGACTGAACAAACACCTAAGTGGTATGTGTGGAGAGAAATGAAAAAAATCATTTTGATTATATAAAGAAGAAATCAATAAGAGTGTGTCAGGTTAGCGATGTGAGAGGAAACGGACAGTTGATCATAAGATCCTCTATTATATTGCATATTGTCCCAATACATTAAAAATATATATTTTTAAAGTGTGCAAATGCCAAAACTGTGCTTTACAGTTTCTCAATACACTTAAATTTTGTATCTGAGAGTGAAGTACAGTATTTAGTGAACAAACCCCAATTAAATATACAGTGGACAGACAGACAGATAGATACTGTAGATAGATAGATTGATTGATCTAACTGTTTTCTCCTGCAAGCACATTATACTGTACCTTTTTGGCTTTTATATGAGAAAACAATCTGCATATATTTCTTACATATAAGACCAACACTGAGGTCTGCACTGGCTGTACTGTTTTTCCCTGATTTGATCAGGAAGACAGATAACTAATTATTAGTCTCATAAACCAATCAGTGTTTAATATGGTGAAGCAAATGACTCTGTTCTATAAGCTTCATCCAGACATGCTTTAATTAATAGCTTTTCATGACAGTTTAAGTGCTGAGAGTGAGACACAGGACACACAAATAGAAGTCCGTAATCACTGGGTCTCATGCGGCAACATTCTCTTAAGTTCCTCCTAACATTTATCTTCATTTTCTGTGAAGGGAAAAATAAGAGTCGACCCAGGATGCAGCAAATGTTCTTAAAAATGGATGCAAAAATTGGATTAGCATAGGATTAGCACTTAAATAGTATAGGTAACACCCCTGAACACCATGTAAGGGCAGGTGCATGTAGCTTTGTGTGCAAAGCGGGCACTAAAATCTGTAAATCAGTAGTGAACCTTTGTAATAAAGTTTAACAAAGTAAACATGTGATCTTTCAGAGTGATTGGCATTAAAGGTAAATCAAAAACGCAGCAAGGCAAAGGATCTTTGATTTTGTGAAGGCCGCATCAGCCAAGGGACACACAGTTAATGAAATAAATAAAGAGAACACTTTTTTGTCTTAATTAATTGGGATCCATTAACCAATAGTATCACTTTAGCATATAAATTAAATGATCCAAAGTCTTCTAAAAACATATACAGTAATACTCTAAATATACAACACATTTTTTACCATTCTTACCTAAGAAAAGAGCAAAAATAGGAAAACATAGGTGAATCCTGCAAATAAAATGTTTCAAACAAAATGGGGAAAAAAATCATGCATCTGCCCAAAAATTTAAAAAAATTGTTTATACAGAGGGAACCATGTCAAATAACCGCGGCCGTGTGAATGGCGTACGGCTGCCCTATGGACGCTGTGATCCCTCCTCCCTTTCCTGCCAGAAAGGCGTGTCAAGATTTCACAGTAAACATGGTCATTCAAGCCCTATTTATTCATTTACCTGGTGCCACCACTAGATGGCGCTTCGTTCTCAAGAACACGTTAAAACAAGCCAGCTGCGCTGAGTTGCAATCACGTGATTTTAACAACCCGCCTCCACCCCCGCCGAACTGACGCTACCAAACTACAGAGATGAAGATGGCGGCTTAACGGACTATTCGTGGTAAGTGATGTTTTATTTTATAAAATGTGTTTGGGGTAGTTTACAGTTTATTTCCCAGTTTAGTTTTTTATTGGCCGTTTGAAATATCACTGGCAGCAGCAGCAGCGGTCAGATGTGACTTTAGAGAACTTAATGATCTGTTTACCAAGTCTGGAGTTAATATTACAGCTTACTGTCAGTGTCACACACTCACAATGTCACTCCACTTTAACTCAAAAACATGCTCAAACTTCGACAATACTATTAATGTCCCTATTACAAGAGCTGCACTACCCGATGAAGAGTGTTTGTGTTCTCTGTAAATACTGAGAGAGTCTGTGTCAAGAGCCATATCGCATTTGTTATGAATTTGTTGTTGTGTTTATTTTATTTTATTCATTTTTGTGCAGTTCATTGTACTTTAAAGTTATTAGTTATTTAGTTAGCATTAGGCTATTGTTTAAGCATCCATTTATGACAACCGTATTGTGTGTAATGTCTTTGATGTCATTCCACTGTTACACGTAGTTGCATGTCTACAGTATGTCACTGTAAAAAAGTACTCGGTAAGTTATAGTTTTGTAGCGCAGCCACACAAAAGGGACGCCTTCAACAACAAGGAAATGGTCGTGGAGCTAATGCTGCTCACCTGTGGCCGAAGGTGTGCCCTAGCGGTTTCTCTTTTTCCCATTGACAGTGGTTTGGTCACCGGGCAAGTTCCCGCGCATGCGCGATCGCAACGCAAGGGAACCCGGAAGTGACGTGGGTCACATGAGCCGGCATAAAGCCGGAACAGGCGAGGAAGCCGGCACGGAGAGATGAGGACAGCGCGCTGCATGTTTTTCGAAGCTGAGAGCCTGATTGCGGATTACCTTGCGATAATTTCATTCAGTACCCAGCTCATTCCGTTTCTCGATCTCCCAGACCTACCATCGTTATCTGGTGAGATCGAACCATCTCTCCAACTCACCATCTTCATACCTTTTGCCGTTTTTCAGACTCTCGACTATCACACACTCACTCACACACCCGCTTACATCACACACACATTAATTATAGTTGTATATATTTTGTATATATTGGTTTGTGGTGCACCGTGTTTGTTTATTCCTTTATTCCTTTTGTATAATACACTCAGTTTAATTTATTACAATTGTTTTGTGTCGCGTCGTGTTTTGTCCAGCTGCGGTTGCGCAATACCGGAAGTGTGGTTTTCAAGCCCCTATTTAGATTCCCGAATCCGTATTTTTTGTAACAAACGGTTTAGTAATAAATCGAAGCGTTACATAGTGGTGGCCCGTACGCACGGGGAATCTGTATTTTGGGGTATTTTCCGGTTTTGTGTGGCATGGCTGAACAAAATGGATGCAAACATCGCTAATGCTAAGGCTAATGCTAATGCTAGTAGTGCTGCTAAGGCCGACTTTGTAGTGGCTAATAACATGCTGGTTGATGTTGAGGATGCTTTTGATACACGCCGTAACCCTACAGCTAAAGTAACTGCATTGATTAGTTCATTATATATATCTGATAACCATGATAATGACAATGATGATATTATTGTTCATGGGACTGATATTGAAGTAGTGCACACACTACGTACTGAACTTAATCAATGCAAGATGGACATGGTGGCGCTTACTGTTAAAGTTAGCTCTATAGAGCAGGATTATAGACAATCCCTGGACAGCAGTCTCAACAGGGAAATCAGTCTTCGTGACGCAGTGGACGCGAGCCTGGAAGGGCTGCAGCGCTACTGCCAGGAGGCTCACGAAAAGATGGAGAGAGCCATCGTTGACTGTTTTCTGCGACGGGACGTCATCTGGGAGAACCGGATGAAGAGACTGCGTTGCACTAGTACGCCCACCGCCCACACGTTACAGGCCTGCACCCCTGCATCTCCTCCATCTCATGCACAACAACTGCCCAGCACTTCAACCACTACAGCTACGGCCAAGGTAAAGCCACCAAGCACGCATGCCTGCTACGACGTTCCTACGGGTGTTCCAGCACCCTCTTCGGCTCTGCTCTCCTCCCCACTCTCTTCTTCTTCTCATCATGCTCGTCCATCCATCTGCGTGGAGTTCCCAGCCGTCTGCGACGCGTCAGAGACAGCTGAGGTGAGGAACTTCCTCGAGCAAGCGGAGAAGTACTTGGAGATCAGACCCCTGACCCGACCAGAGCTGCTGGGAACCCTCGGCTCGGTGCTACGAGGGCCTGCGCTGAGTTGGTGGAAGGCAGAGAAGGGCAAGGTGAAGGACTGGCAGTCGTTTAAACAGGCTTTCACGGCGGCGTTTATACTAGACGACGACCTCGACGAAGTGGAAGACAACTCGAGGTCTCCGGTACAGCTGCCAGGGCAACGCCAGGGAGACTTCGCCGATGACCTCCCCGCCCTCTGTCTCATGGGGAAACCTGATATCTCCGAGGGAGAGTTAGTGCGGCGAACCCGGGAGAATATCCACACGAGAGTGGCGTTAAGAGGAGCGGCGAGCACCGAGAAAAAACAGGTGGAGAGACGCGCTAGGGGAGAGAAAGACAGCGAGGACCGCCCTATTCCAGGTCCACATGCCATACCCCAAGCACCCCCGCCACGGAAGGGAGCTGACACCCCACGTCTACCCACCACGTCCACTAAAGAGGCCTCCTACTTCCCGAGCGACCTGAGCGAGATCATCAGAGCCCAACAGAAGGACCCTACTATGTTAAAGCTGCTCTCCAGCGACTATCCAAGGAGCACACAAGATCAGAGGGTCACCTTCGAATGTCATCAGGGCATGCTGTATCGCCGGGTACCAGTAAAGCACGGGGAGAAATTTCAGCTAGTAGTCCCCCAGTCGCTAATAAGAAACTTTCTTCATTACTACCACGACAATCCACTGGGAGGACACTGGGGACAACTGAAGACCCTGCTGAGGTTACTGGAGGTGGCGTGGTGGCCAATGGTGCGGAAAGACGTCTGGCACTACACAAAATCTTGCAGCATGTGCCACCGACACAAGACAGGACACCCATCGCTACCCCGACAAAGACTTATCATGGAGGAGGGCAAACAAAGAGCAGAACACCGGAGATCCAGACAAGCCAGATGTCACAATACCCGGGGGGAAGCAGCGCACTTCCAACTGGGAGAATTGGTTTGGATCCAAACTCGACCTCTCTCCTCCACAGCAAAAAGATGTTCTGCAAAGCGAGCGCCCAAGTGGGAGGGTCCAGCAGAGATAAAAAACAGAAGAGGACCAATTAAATACACAATGTCTTGGGGCTACCCACAAAAAGCCGATGGTTACAGTGTGGCGAATCTCAAGCGCTTGTACGGACGTTCTCCTCAGACGCCGGAAGCTTGGTGGGGGGGGGAGTCTGTGTAGCGCAGCCACACAAAAGGGACACCTTCAACAACAGGGAAATGGTCGTGGAGCTAATGCTGCTCACCTGTGGCCGAAGGTGTGCCCTAGCGGTTTCTCTTTTCCCCATTGACAGTGGTTTGGTCATCGGGCAAGTTCCCGCGCATGCGCGATCGCGACGCAAGGGAACCCGGAAGTGACGTGGGTCACATGAGCCGGCATAAAGCCGGAACAGGCGAGGAAGCCGGCACGGAGAGATGAGGACAGCGCGCTGCATGTTTTTCGAAGCTGAGAGCCTGATTGCGGATTACCTTGTGATAATTTCATTCAGTACCCAGCTCATTCCGTTTCTCGATCTCCCAGACCTACCATCGTTATCTGGTGAGATCGAACCATCTCTCCAACTCACCATCTTCATACCTTTTGCCGTTTTTCAGACTCTCGACGATCACACACTCACTCACACACCCGCTTACATCACACACACATTAATTATAGTTGTATATATTTTGTATATATTGGTTTGTGGTGCACCGTGTTTGTTTATTCCTTTATTCCTTTTGTATAATACACTTGGTTTAATTTATTACAATTGTTTTGTGTCGCGTCGTGTTTTGTCCAGCTGCGGTTGCGCAATACCGGAAGTGTGGTTTTCAAGCCCCTATTTAGATTCCCGAATCCGTATTTTTTGTAACAAACGGTTTAATAATAAATCGAAGCGTTACAGTTTGGCTTTAGAGATGAACTAATGCTCATATACGCGTGTTATATTGCTTAACTTATTTGTATGAAAAGCTCGGTTAATTTAATGCAGACGATAATACAGACAGACCGTGGTTAACGCTAACAAAGTTCAATGTTTAACATTAGCACAGTTTATTTACATGCCAGAATTCCCAAAACAGTATTTTACACACTCTGTGGTAAATAGGTTTATTAATATCTTTTATTTTTATTACAACTAGATATTCTGTAAAGTTTATTTATCTTCGTCTTGACTAAATTCTCCTGTTGTCTTTAAGCAGAGCTCTGCTGTGGAGGATTGGGGGGTCAGACAGGTGACGGCTGGACATTTGGAGCTACTGGAGGAGCCTGAAGAAGCTGTGCAACAGCTTTAGAATGATGTTTGGTCAGGTCTATATTCTGAACATAGACTTGCAAAACATCTGATACTTTGGGGGAAACAAAGACTTAAACTGTTCCATCTTTAATAGTTTTTAAAATGGATATTTTAATATAAAAGAACCAGATAGAGACTGATAAGCATCTGGTGTTCTCCAGGTATTTTACTGAACTTTAAGCAAAAGACAACATGTATTCACCTGTTTTATACAAATGACTGTTTTACCTTTGACTAGTTTTGGAAGAATACATTTTATTTTCAAGGTCATGTGTGCGTGTTTTAATTGTTGGGGGATTGTTTGGGTATTTAAAAACCGTTTACTTGAACCAACAACTTCAATGGGCAAAAAATGGGAGAAGACTTTGGTTTAAATAGTCAAAGAGTTGAGCTAATCAGTAATAATATTAATAATTATTATTACTGTCATAGAAACAAATGAAAGCAACAGTTAAACACTTGATCATATGTATCTGTGCTAGTTTGTGTTTGTGATTATGTGACCCATAATAATTTTTACTCAGTATAAATACAATTTTGGGTTTTAAGAACTCCATCAAAAGAGCAAAGACAAACTTAGGAGGAGTGGAAGGTGAGAAACCTCAATGGAGAATACTGCAGTATGACTTGGTGCTAATTGCACTGTGTGTGTGTGTGTGTGTGTGTGTGTGTGTGTGTGTGTGTGTGTGTGTGTGTTTTTGGCGGGGGGATTTCGTTAGACTTGTCTGTGCGCAAATGTGTGTTAAAGTCAACGGAGAAATGCACAAATGCTTTAACTGTTGTCTTGTAAATCGCTGATTAAACCTACGAACACAGCTGTTCAGCATCAGTCCTAAACACAAGCACAGGGTCCGTTTTTGTCCTTAAATTAAATACATCAATACGTTAATAATGTACATATGTATAATAATGTATTGCGGAATACTTTAATAAACAATATTTAAAATAAAACAAACCAGGAAGTAAGTGTTCCATACGTTAAAGTGCTGTGTGTAACCAAGTGCCCTAACAAATATAGCAACAGTGTATAGTGTGTGTGCTGGGGGGATTGTAAGGTGAATGAGGATACTCATTTACAAGTCAAAAGACGGTCGGAGGTGTGAACGTGCATCTCCGCTTTGCTCTTCAGTGTGTTTGTGTTGGTGTTTTAGGTTCAAAGGGGTGCATACCTGTTAGAATTATCTTATATATAAAGGAGTTGTTTATACTCTCTTGTTCTCTTCCTCATAGATCTGATATTAACGTGTTGAATCTTTCCTGCTGCTATCTTCCTGTCTCCTCTTGCATCTGTTCTTAAAGAGCCAACTTCTTGTGATCTGTCTCTGCACGGACACCTCTCTATCTTCCTCTCCTTTGATTCTTCAGGATCTCACCAGGACTTTTACAATGGTTCATGTTCTTTGTAGTAACATATGTCTATGGCACCGGCGTTTGGTCAAACATATATAAACCCCATCTTTTGGTGTTACTAAACAGAGACCTTTCTGACAGACAACGTGTGTGTGTGTGTGTGTGTGTGTGTGTGTGTGTGTGTGTGTGTGTGTGTGTGTGTGTGTGTGTGTGTGTGTGTGTGTGTAGGTGTGTGTGTGTGTGTAGGTGTGTGTGTGTGTGTAGGTGTGTGTGTGTGTGTAGGTGTGTGTGTGTGTGTAGGTGTGTGTGTGTGTGTAGGTGTGTGTGTGTGTGTGTAGGTGTGTGTGTGTGTGTGTAGGTGTGTGTGTGTGTGTGTAGGTGTGTGTGTAGGTGTGTGTGTAGGTGTGTGTGTAGGTGTGTGTGTGTGTAGGTGTGTGTGTGTGTAGGTGTGTGTGTGTGTTTGACTGAGTCTCCCCTGGTGCTAGAAAAGCTTACCGAAGCACAGCGGACAGACCGAACAACTCGCTTCTTCTACTACGCAACTTTAGAAAAACTTTACAATACCTAAATTCAGTCTGTCTGAATCTTTATAAACCCCAAGTTGGGAAAATTATCTTTAAGAAAACGACAACAACAATTGAACACTTGAACATTTGCGTCTGTGCTATTTTGTGCTTAAGAGACCCAAATTATTTTTTTCTTAGTTTTCTTAGAACTTCATTAAAAGACAAACTTAGGAGAAGTGGAATGTGAGAATAAACTGCCCCCCCCCACCACTACTGACTGTTAGATGGTGCTAAGACGGGTTCTTTTGACCTGCTGGCACGCAAATGTTTGTGTTAAAGCTCACGCAAACCTGACGAATGCAGGTGCACACACACACACACACACACACACACACACACACACCAGTGGCACTTTAGCCGTTAGTGCTTCAACATTGTCTTGTAAATAGCTGATTAAACCTATGAACACAGCTGTTCAAATGAAATACTAAACATACACACGGTCTATTTTGTCCGCAAGTGAAATACATCAATAGGTTAATAATTTACACCATGATAACATTAGTGCAGAAGGATCTGATGAGACTTGTCTCTATTACATCATGACTTTGAGATGTTCAAAGTATATTCGAACCGTAGACAGTGTTTATTTTGCTGAACATTAAAAAACAGCCATGTTTAATAAAACAGTGCATCTTTATTAAGTCATATTGGTTTCGAGTCAGAAGTAAAATTAACGAAAGACTGAGAAGCCCCGTAAACTTGACCCTAAACAGCCACAGGCTGACCTTAACAATAATAGCTGATTGTTTTTATATTTATGTTTTTGTATATATTTTTTTATGTTTCTTGTTAATAATTTATTACAATAATTTGTTGTGTCATCCTTTTACAGCGTTGGCTGATTTTGTGATTGAGACTAATGGGTTACATTGAAATATTTTTTATTATTAGTAGTAAGCCAGGCTTTATTAACCTCGGACAAATCACAATATAAGCCCTCTCTCGTGCACACGCTCTCTCTCTCATTCTCTCTCGCACACACACACACACACACACACACACAAATAACACGTGAAATCGTGCAAAAAAACTAATGAAACTATGGCAAAAATATATAAGCAGTGAAAAATACAGTAGTATCCTGTAGGTGATTCCTGTCCTGTGATAACAGGCGCTAACCCTCTGGAACTGTTTAGTTCTTTTAGTATCGTTTTCAAGTGTGAATGTTTAAGAGGACTTAATCTGCCTCTGCTGCCGCATCTATTCACAGTTGTGATAAGTGATTAATGTCCCATCAGATCTTTGATGTGCGATGTTATGCTGGTTAATGATTAAAGACATACTGATCCGTATGGACAGATATTTATTCCAGATATTAAGCGCCATTAATCGATTTGTTATGGCAATTTTTGACTATCAGCGACAACATAAAAATATAAGGAAAACAAACCCAAGCAGAAGTTAAAGCTTTTAAGCGGAAATAGATCAAATACACCGTAATGTAAAATACTGTACATAGCCTGCATTTGTATTCCGTACCTACAATGACCGGTATAGATAAGTTACAGATGTTACTTTAAGGATTATTAAGGATGTCGTGAAAAATATTGCAATAAGTAGTTTTATTAATGAATGAATTAATTAAAAATAGCATAAGCATCATAAGGGTTGTGTTTTGAGTAATTTAAATCTGTTTTATTAATCGTTTTTTCCCTCTTTTTTACCTCATCAGCTATTTATGAAACTATGTTGACATAAGTTATGTTATATATTGAATATAGTATACAGCTGCTTGGACATTGCACTTAACTGAAGCAGGCAATGCTCCATCTGGCGGGATTATACAGCATTGCACCCATGTTTTTAGAAAGCGCATGTGGGCGTTTATGGGGCGGGGGATCACATTCCGTGCATGGATTGTGCATGGTCCTGTCATGGTCCTGTCATACTCCAGGCGGGTATTTCCCAGTGGCTCCCACTGTATACTGTATGGCTTCGTGCATGAGGCCCATTGTGTTTTGTTCATTTTGCTGAAAGCCTTTCTGGATGTTGATCAGACACTTACTGTCTTACTTACACGAGTGGCATTTTGTAAAGGAAAAACTGAAAACAAAGACGTATTCATGCTGCAGTGAACTCAGTCTAAAACTATGTGCTGGCTATGTGCTATGGATTTTCTGACTTTTTGGACACACACCAGCAAATACATACAGCATCATAACAATCATTAATTTTAAGATGAACTTGTGGAAATGGAACATAACTGGGCTGGCTTAGGAATACAGAACTGTCACAGTGAATTCTCCTTTCTTAAATTAAATCTTTTTTTAGTTCACTCTTCAGGGCAGTGTGTTACAGTATATCTCATTGTGTTTTACATGTTTTTAATGTCATTACTGAGGCTCATCAGATGATGCTGCTTCATAAAACATACACAGATTATTATGTTTTTAAAAAAAAATTAAAACGGACATGTCTGTATCAGGCAGTTTCACTCTGGAATGGGAAAGAACACTGAGAAGAAGGAAGCATTCAGAAACAGCTTCTTTCCTCGTTCTGCACCATCTGCAACCTCAGCTTGAGCTCAGTGCTACTGTAGATGCCCATCTTCAGCGTTGGCAAGCTAATGTGTCTTTTCTTTGGATGATGTACTGTCTGATTTCCAGCTCAAATATGCTTTGTGCCATCCACATACATTTGCATGCCATTTAAATACGAGAAAATACTGCAGCAGTAAAACATTAACTGATTTAATTTATATCAAACGCTGTTATAGTTATTAATTCTTTCCGTAATTACGTTAGGTCATTACGACCCCTCAGCAGATAATCACTTACAGATAGGCTTAAGGTGCTCCGGTGCAACCTAATGAGGAATACAAACCCGTTAGAATGATATAGTGGATTTGTTTTCTTTTTTTTATGAACACTTGCCCTGCCCCATTGTTAACCTTGTTAGCTGTTCCTTCAAATTAAGTCATGCACGTTATTATGAGAAATTGTGAGATAATTTTCTCACATTAAGAAACATTGGATAGTGGAGGTTTTTTTTTTTTTTTTTTTTTTTAACCTATGTCAACATGATTGGATAATAGTTAATAATAATAAAAAGTCATATTTCATGACCTGGGTATTAAATAAAGGCAGTGTTTCTTTTCGGGGTTTTTTCTCAGTTGCTCATGCAATTTTATTTTTATTCCTCATGGTACAGTATGATTACAGAATATATGACCTTCTCTGCCCAAAGAGCAGATTAAAGAGTTTCCTTTAATAATACAGTAAGTTGAACTAGAGCTATCGGCCCTTTTGTACATGAGACAAAGTAATACAGTATACTGTATGCTCAGTATTTTTATCTGCCTCTGCCTTTTAAGTCTGACGAAGGTTTTCTGCATCACCCATCATATCAGGAAACCCAGCAAATTATTTCAGCTGATCAAACTGAACAGTAAAAAATACTGCAACAGATCCTGGCATGCATTAAAAAAAAATACTCTAGTCTTATTTCAGACATCAGAGCCTTTGCATTAGAGCCACTGTTGCAGTTTGTCAAACAAATCACCTGCATTTATGTAAACTATTTACTGTACATCTCATACGCTCTCTGGGTTGACAATGGATTTTTTCAGAACTTTTGATTACTCCTAACGGAACTGATGACTTTGGTCAAACGTGGTAACGTGAAGCATTGGTGCGAAGCAAAACAAACACTTCACCTTGAGGCGTGTAATTTCCCTGATCAAAGTTTATTTTGCAGATATACTGTACAATTACTGACTGTTAATGGAAAGAGGACATCACATGACCCCTGCATATCAGGTGTTGCTTGGGCAGTAAATCATTCTCAGTAAAGCAGTGACTTATGCAAAAATGTGCCCGTGCAGGAATATGATTCGTAATAAGGTGGCACTGAGTGTACTGTACACGAGGCTGAATGAGAATACGGATCATTTCAGTACCAGTTTCTCATAATAAGTTTATTTATACTCCTGTTTGTCTCAATGTGCGGGTGTATAACAAATTTCTCTCTTTCTCTCTGCTGCAATTTTTTTCCAGAAATAAACTTTATGTATTTTAATTGTACAGTGTGTTTGTAATCAGGACACATTGTTCCAAAACTCGAATCCAGGTGCATATATACAGTAAGCAAGCCTGGCAACATGAAGAAGAAACATTTGGGGGGAAAAAACATGCTCCTCATCTGTGTGATCCCATATATTGGGATTATAAATCAATACAGTACAGAATCATATAGGCAAGAAAGGCAAGTAAAGTGGAGTTTATTTACTTTAGAAGATTATTTACTCTCTCTCTCTCTCTATATATATATATATATATATATATATATAATATATAATATATAGTATTTTGAATTAGAATCTTTAACGTGTTTATATTCTATATTCATTACACATAAAGTGGAATATTTCAAGCCTTTTTTGTTTTTATGATAATGATTATAAATTACAGCTCATGAAAAAAAAATCCAGTATTTTGAGATATTAGAATATTTCATTTGGAGTAAATTATTATTCCTACGGTAGAAATACTGTGTATCTCTCAGTCTACTTCAGTACATGCATGGGGAAAACTTCTGACTTGACAGATGTACAGAAGATGACCATCAACACTCTCCACAAGGAGCGTAAGCCACAGAAGCCACAAAAGCAGCTGTATCGAAGTGTTTATGAAAAGTTGACTGGAAGTGAAAACTGTCCTAGGAAAAGGAGCATGAGCAACAGGGATGAATTGGGTAGCAATGTGAACCAAGTGGGTAGAGGATCTACGGGAAGTTAGGGAAATGATTTCAGTCCAATTCTACTACCAGTGTGAGTAAAAAAAACTCTACATGTGCTTCCAAACAGCCTGCCTCGAATTAGGCTATAGTCACATGAAACAATCATAACTTGTGATGTTGTTTAGGTTGTTTTATTGCAACATTAGAAAATCACCCCTGGTGTTTGGTCCAACACAGCATTTTTTGATGATGTTCCTGAAGAACACATCAGTTGCTATCTCCTAAGGCTGTAAAAGGTATTAATAAAGAAATGTTTCTTATTCTAATCCAGACCCTTTAAGGTTAATTCATTCACTGAGATATGAACAGAATGAAATACATGACTCTGGATGATATAGTGGAATGTTTTAAGTTTAATCTATTTTTTCCCATTACCCCAAAAAATAAATAAATAAGAGACCACATGCACATAGTTTTACAGTAAACATATAAAGGTGTTCAAAGAGTGTGTCGAAAAAACAGATCATCTAAATACCAATAGCAGGGTGGAACTGAAAAACAGAGCCAATAAATGAGCGTGCGCGCACACACACACACACAGTGGCAAGACTTCACAAAGATGAACAAGTCAAACAGAGCTTAAATACACAGTGCTAATGAGACACAGATGCAGCTAATTGACTGGACTGGTGGTTGGAGACATGCTGCAATATAGGCCAGGACTACAGACAGACTGCAGTGTAACTTCACTGAAGAAAACAAACATTCATTCATTCATCTTCTATACCGCTTAATCCTGTGTTCAGGGTCGCGGGGGACCTGGAGCCTATCCCAGGAGACTTCGGGCACTAGGCGGGGTACACCCTGGACAGGGTGCCAATCCATCGCAGGGCACACACACATACACACACTCACACATCCAATCACACACTACGGGCAATTTAGGAACGCCAATTAGCCTAACCTGCATATCTTTGGACTGTGGGAGGAAACCGGAGTACCCGGAGGAAACCCACCAAGCACGGGGAGAACATGCAAACTCCATGCACACAGAGACGGGAATCGAGCCTGGCCGGGGAATCGAACCCAGACCCTGGAGGTGCAAGGCGACAGTGCTAACCACTACACCACCGCGCCGCCCCCAGAAAACAAACACTCAAATTCAATTCCTTCTGCAGTAGTTGGCCAGACTTTTTACACTTGCTCAGAAAACAGGTCAATTTCCAATATAACCATCTGTCTACAGGGAAAATGTAGTGTAAAATAATAATAATAATAATAACAATAATAACAAAGTCACACTTTAATGTTTTGCTGGAGTGCTACTTTATTGTGACAACCTGAAGCAACATCACAACTTTGACCTTGTATTTGATCTTGTATTGATGACAGAATAATTGAACCACTTTCAATGTAAGGCTGTCACACACACCCGCTCCGCGACCGGCACTTGGACCCAGAAGTAGTACGTTCGCAAAACAGGAAGCATAAAAGGAGACAAGATGGCGCTTTACATCGCTCAGTCATTGAGTTCGCCCATGTCGGTTCAGACTGTTTGTCCACCATTTCGTAAGTACTCACTTCCTTGGGTTTACTTTCTGATTCGAGTGTATGTTTATAGCTCGCTTGCTTCCGCGTTTGGGTTTACCATCCACGCTACAAAGGGTTAACTGCTAATCGCTAAGTCTTCTGATCATCCCGGGTTAGTTCATGACAAAGGCCTGGACTCTATGGTGTCCAACTCATGTGTGAAAATGATTCCTCATGCTCCTGTAACCACTCTTTCACAGTTTCAGTCCTGGAATATACCTGTGACATCAGGGAAAGGGAAAACTATAAAGTTGTGACAACCTGGTCATTCAGCACATTCAGGTCATCAGCTGACTTCATTTTTTTTCCCACATAACGTTGAGTCTCGACCTGAGCAAACTGAAGGAACCCCAGATCATAACACTGTCTCCAGAGGCTTGTACAGTGGACACTAGCACTTCCCTTCTTAGCCTGATGCACACATCGCTCTGGAATGGATTCAGTCATACTGGACAACTTATTTGGCCAACTAGTACAATGGACTGTACAGGATGTAAGTAAATGATAACAACAACCTTTACAGCAATCAATGCACATCTTTATCAGATCAGATCATATATCAGATCATATTTTTACATAAATACACCAATCCATAGGCACCAAAATAATAAAAACAACTTGCAATATCGATTTAAGCCGTCCATGACAAAGTATAAAAAAAATATCTTTATTTTTTATTTAAGTCATTATTTATGTCTTTGGTCCTTAAACACATCGGTCAAAACAATTACTACATTCTCTATCACAGCCTACACAAATTATCTTGCAAAAAAAACTCTCTTCTCTGCAAATCTCTTTCAATCAAGACAATCTCACTCAAAAAGCAACACACAGCAGTTCAACAGTAACACTAACAAGCGTTCATAAACCATTTACAGGCAAATTATTAACTTCTATACGTGTCTCAATTATACCTCAGATCATAATCTGCAGTCAGCTTGAAAGTGTTACAGAAAACATATCTTCAGTCTAAGCACATTAATTTTCATACAGTATTTCATACTGTAATACAAATTACAAGAAAAAGATTTTCCATCTGCCTGATCTTTCCTGTCCCTGATATTAGGCCACATGGGTTCATCATCATCATCACCACTAAGACTGGCAATTCAATTTAGGAAAAATCTCCAGGCATTCCGGATCCAGCTCTTAGGTCTGATGCTGTGATTGCCCTACATGCCTCAGTCATAGCTCGGGGGCAGTGATCACACGCCCTCCGTCTCCAAGCAGAAAAAGAATTCTGTTGATCTGTTAAGTGTTTCAGGCTTTGAAGAAAATGGTTATCCAATTGCAACTTGAGGAAGTGTTTTGAGATTGTGAATTAGCAGCTGCAGGCCTTTTCTTATGATATGCATGGTCAGACACTTTCGTGCGATTTTTGTGTTTTGTGCACAAATATCTATTAGCAACAGAGATTGATGTGCAACCAATGAGAAAGTGTTCACTGTTGTGCAAAAAATGTTTCCTGTTTCACTTATACTGTATGTGTTTGGAATTGACAACCGGCACTGATGTGAAAAGATTAATATATTCTGCAAAGCTGCTTTGCGACAATGATCATTGTTAAAGGCGCTATGTAAATAGAATTCAGTTGAATTAATACAAACATCTAAAAACACTGATTTTCAACACATAAGATGGTAGTTTATTTCAATTACCGTAAGCACTAGAAATTCAGGAACGCATGCAGTTGTCTGTACCCGGGGTGTCGCCTCTGTGATGTTTAACATAAGACCCACATATAGAACTTTTACATCATTCTCTCTTACCACTGCCACATTATAAAGTGCCTACCATGCCGGGTCTAATTTGCAGTCCTGTGGATCTCATCTCTTTTCTCATGCCAAGCATGTTTTACTGTAATGAATCTCCACTTGTGTTTCTACGAGAAGTGTCATGATTTGTTACAACAGCAGCATTTCACCTTTGCATAATTGTATTTCATCATGTGCTCATAATGATTCTGATTATACTGTATGTACATGACAAATAAGAAATGAACACACAAGAATAACTGTAAATATAGAGCTAACACACACACACACACACACACACACACACACAGAGATTTCAGCTGGAAACCCAGGCCTATGCATTTGGCTGGTAGGCGCCACTCCGGAGAGAAAATCTCATTATCTTAATTAGCTCCTTCTCTCTGAAATATGCATTGATTATTTTGTTTCATGAAGAGATGAAACACAGACTCAAACAGGGTTTAAAATGATTAGGCCTGCATGTGCTTCTCATCAGCTTCTGTTAAACAGACAGTAGCAGCACAGTTTGGAAACAGAGGCATCTTGTTTCAAACTAAATGAAAATTAAAAGAAAAGGAAAATATTACATTTTGGAGGCAGGAACTGCTGTTGGAGTAAATCTTATTAACTGATCGCTTTCACATGCAGTCATGGATCATCCTTGATTAAAAAGTGTCATGGAAAAATATATAGTACCTTGCAATTGTCTTGAGCCAGCCCTCATTTCCTCATGTTTTGCTTCAGACTTTCTTGTATTTTGTAATGAAGTCGTGAAGAATAGTTCTCCAGGACGTTTTTGGCTCTCACTTTTGGCAGGTTCCTGCCTCTCATTTTCAAGTCTATTCCCTGTACCTGACCAGCTTCAGAGGAATGTGTTTTGCTTGTTAAGAGACACAGTGACCTATGAATCATACAGGAATAAAAAAAAAAAATCTAATATAAGGCATGAATAGTGCTGATGCTGAATGCTGAGTGGTTGGAACAGACGAGAGGGGAAATGAGGTCGCTGCTGAGGTCATTACAGTACATACAGTAAACAATGTATTTTAGACACTTTGCAGCCTGTTGCAGTAAAAATGTGTTCTCATTTCTTTAATTAATAAAGAAATATTTATTTAATATTATTATTTATAATAACACAAACTGCTTATTTAGCTTAATCCCTCACTGGAAAAAAAAATACTAGAAATACCTTATTGAAGGAAATTGGTTAAAGTTTTTAATAAATGGCACCTATAACTGAATCATGCCATTTTCACATTTTTCCATTTTGTGAGTCATCATGAGTGTTTATGTAGAGTTAAGCAGCTACTGTATCTGTGGCTTCTGATTAACTGAGTGATAAATCTGAGGTGAATCTCAGTGTATATATTCCATTACTGACTTTAGCACCTGGGGGAAGATTAGGCTGTTTTACCACAAACACTTTTTTCATCTTTACAAAAAACGCTGAAGCTGAAAGTGTAGGTGTGTGCGCACGCACGCGCTTTTGTGCGTGTGTGTGTGCGTGTGTATGTTCAAATATATTAAAACCTCAATTATTAACTACTACTTGTAATAATAATAATAATCATAACACACACAAACATACACACACAAACTTAAATAATTCTTTTGATTGTGTAAAGCTGTTTTGAGACAATGTCAATTGTTAAAAGCGCTATACAAATAAAACTGAATTGAATTGAAACTGCAATTATTATTATTATACAATAATAATAATAATAATAATAATAACAACAGCAACAACAACAACAACAATAATAATAATTATGTAATTTTCCCTCTGAACTGGAATCTAATTCTACCAAACTACACCCAAAAACCTCACATGACATTCTTTCTCTTTCACCCTCACTCCCTCACCTGATGTTTACGGTGATGCTTATTTGTTTTTTGCTCCTTTTTCCGTCTTACTCTCTGTTTTTATTATTATTATTATTATTATTATTATTATTATTATTATAATAAACACTTTTTCTGCAGCTATCTGTTCTGCTTGACAATACAGCTCAGAAAGTAAAGAGATAAAACAGTGTGTACAAGCCGTGAAAAACTCATGCATAGGTGAAGGGAAGGAAGATGAAGACTGATAAAGGAGTAGACACTTGTACTGTAGTAGGTCTGAAACCACTGACCACAGAATCGGGGAATACTGACAGACTTCCAAGTAAAGCTAAGGCAATTATATTGGACCACTTACATGCTGCTTTTAAGGGCTTTAGGCAAAGCAAATGGCAACTCTCTCTGCTCCACCTCGGCATGCATTTGGACTCTCAAATCTGACTCCATTTGGTTGCATATTAAAGGTAGAAATCCTGCTTAGCAAATATAAACACAAAATCACTTACATTTACAATAAGAGCATTTGGCAAATGCCATGCATGTCTTGTGTGGTAACCATAGTAACAAGGATGCTACAGATAGCCCATAACCAACTAAGATCACACCATGAGTGTATACACACAAGACACACATACGCCATCCAAAATGTACGTCTATTCATCTGCAATGAAGAGTCACTAAAGATATGCAAGCGATTGTGAGATCGAAATGGATTTATGCAAATAAGGGCTGTAGGGTTGTGCTGCCCTGTCCTATTATCATGGTCCATTTTATTTTTAAACAAATTCAAGTCAGTGGTTCAAATTCCAGTTTTTTTTTTTTTTTTTTTTTTGTCCAACACCCCAAAAATGTCAGAACTACATCACACTGAACCGGCTCTCGTTCATCTTACCCGCGCTTCTCTGCGGTGTGAGTCCACTCCAGGTGTGATTGCATTAAATATTGTTTGGCTGTGGAATCCACAACTTCTGCTTTATCATACTGTACATGGCATCGCTAAATAAATAACTAAATAAATAACCATTATGTCTATTTCACTTTTCAGCTTTATTTTTTATTTTTGTTTTAACTTTGGTTGACTTTCGCTCCACCTTCCCTCAGAACCAACAATCAGTGAAATTGCAGCTGCATCACCAACAAAAGTCACATGTACTGTACTGTACAGCCCGGGATGCAGATTCTAATCTCAGCACATTCACCCACACTGTTACATTTAACATATTGTACATAGAGTACAGACACTCTCGCTTCTGCTTATACTGACAACATGATAAATACTTACAATGTGACAAGATGGAATGAAAAATTTTTTTTTCGTTTTTTTCTTTTCTTTCATCTTTTTTTTACAACTTGTTTATTCATCCTGTGATAGAATAAGTTATTATGCTGGAATCATTTTAAACCATAACTCTCGATGTGGCTGCAGTCTATTCTGAAATGATTATATCCTCTTAGTTCTAAAGCCTCTGCCCTTCACATTAACTATAACGGTCAACATTGTTTATATGGAAGCTGACACTTTTACAAACAAGAAATAATAACACAATTTAATGAAGAACATAAAAACTAAGTGAAATAAACTTCCTGACCCTGCCAGTAGACTTATTTAGAAGCTGTTGATATTCTACATTTAAAAAAGAAAAAGAAAAACTCTGTCCCTTTACCTATTTTATTCATTTTTTAAATAAACTTTTGGGAACTTTCATCTGGTCTAGGTCACAAAGCTTATCCTAGTGAACAAAATATTCTTACTAAATGTGATGTGCATTGCTTAATATTGGAATGCATGGTTATTATGTGTGTGTTACCGTTCAAAGCGCCTTCTTCGCTTCAGAATTCCCTAAATCATTGCAAGCGCACAGCACTGATCACCAGGAGCCGAAGTGCTGCTGTCCTACTGCAGGTCATGATATACTGTATACTGTACATACAGTACTATATATTCCTCTCAATGCACATTGCATAGAACTTATACATTTGATATTTTTTATGATCTTTCACTGTAACTGTATATTTGTAGACTTTATTTTTTACATTCTTCCTTCAGTGCGATTAGCCTTTTCTTACCTACTTATTCCTTTTTTAAGTCACAAGCAGTCGTATAAGCTTTTCATTGCATGAGACAAATAAAATTACAATCTGAATTTTCCCATGAAGTCAGTCACAAAAATAAGGGGACTATCCTGATTCTTCATGACTGTAAGGGAAGGAAAATAATAAATGTTACCTGGGGGTCAGCATCTGAAGTTTATTAAAGGGTTATAATAACACATCTGTTCTACCAATTCATATTTAAAACAAAGATTTCACACCAAGGATTAAAAAACTACTATCATATAATACTAATCAAATGCACTGACCTTCTTTCATCTAAATAAATATGATGGCAATAAAGCTGAAAACAGGGAGGTTTTGTTCCCATCAGAAGGCACGCTCATGAGGTTTTGCACTCTGCTCATGTCACTGGCTCTTTTCACACCAGGTATAAACATTTGTTTTGAATCATCTGATCACAAGCAGAGAGCTGAAATGCAAACGCACCTGTCATTTTAAATGCATCTCCAGTGACTACTTGCGATCAGATTTCATACGTCATTTTCAATGAGAAAAAGTGTATCACACATTTACTACGTCAGCCGTTCAATCCGTTTTCAGGTACGTGTTTCTTATTTACCTGTTTTGCATGGTCTGTTCATGCAGCTTAAAAATGAATGGAAGATGAGCAGAACAAAGAATCTACAAAAATCAGTTGATTTTGTCTATGCTATGTTACAGCATCACTTTTATTAATTAAACTACTAGTGGAATATTCTACCGCTCAGCTCGATTAACTTGTCCCCCCCCCCCCCCCCCAGATAGGGCAATGATGCAGTCGATCAGGAGGCCGATTGATGTCCACTTATGATCAGAACACCTAATATGCATGACAATGCCATGTGTGAACAGGGACACTGTGTTCCGAGCAGCATTTAATTAAATATTATTGTTTTTCATTTTAAATGATAATGTTACAGTACCATGCACTGCTTTTATGCACTGCTGTACCATTACAATTGCACTTGTGTAGTGGTGCTGTTCCCTGCAGTGAGTGTGGTGTCTGGCACAATCTTAGAGCTCAGGTGTTGCATATTCCCTTTGTACATGTAGGTTTTCTACCTTGCAAAAGAGTACAAATTGCGCACTATGTGAATTATATAGGAAAGAGTGTGTGGATGGAGTCATGTGGACTTTTTTTGGCACTGTAAAAAAAAGTTATATACTGTATATTGTTATTTTTCTAAGGTTGGATTTGCCTAATACCAAGACCTGTTCTTATCAGATTATATATATATATTTTTTTTTATATATTTTTTTATACAAAAGCACATAGAAGTAAAAGAAGGCACAAAATAAAGGACGAAATAACAACTGAAATAATTATTCAGACCTATCACTTGGTCAAAGTCTGCTTGGGAATGTTGCTCCAAGCTTGGCACACCTTTTGGGTCTCAGGGAAGTTTCTTCCATTCTTCTTGGCAGAATTGTTCGAACTCAACCAGGCTGATCAGACAGGGTCAGTGCACAGTCATTTTCAGGCCTTTCAGAGATGCTCTGCTGTGTTCAGGTCCAGACTCTGGCACGGCCGTTCCAGGACAATCACAGAGTTGTTCTGAAGACATTCCTGTGTTTCCTTGGTGTTATGTTTTGGGTCATGGTTCGTTTAACTGCAAACCTTCAACCCAGCCTGAGACCCTGAGAACTCTGGAGAAGGTTTTCATTCAGCATAGCTCTTTATTTTATCTGCATCAATTGCACCTCCAAACTGACTAATATCCCAGTCATAAAAAAACCCTCCCCACAGCATGAGGCTGTCACCACCGTGTCTGACTGTAGGGATGGTTTTAATAAAGTGATATGCAGTGCCAGATTTCCTGATTACAAAAAGTTCAATCTTTGGGTCATCAGACTAGAGGATTTTGTTTCTCATGGTCTGAGAGTCATTCAGGTGCTTTTTGGCAAACACCCAGGAGGCTGTCATGTGCCTTTCAGTGAGAAATGGCTTCTGTCTGGCCGCTGTACCATATAGGCCTGATTGGTGGAGCATCGATGGCTGTCCTTCTGTATGTCTCTCCCTTCTCCACAGGAGATGTGCACAGGAGACACTCAGGCTGTCATTTTTAGTGAACCCCAGGTTCTTGGTTGCCACCTCACCAGGTCCCTTGATTCCCGATTACTTGAACAATTGTTGGTTGTTCCAGATCTCTTCCATTCGATAATGATGGAGGCTAACATGCTCTTGGGTGCTTTCAATGTTTCTTAAAAGTTTCTTTTATCCTTCCCCAGATCTGTGTCTTAACACAATCCTGTCTTGTGGATCTACAGATAATTCCCTCACCTCATGGATTTGTTTTCACTCTGACAAGCACAATCTACAGTAAGACTGTATATAGACAGGTATATGCCTTTCCTAATTATGTCCAATAAAGTCAAAAAGTCACAGGTGGAGTGCAGTCAAGTTGTAGAAGCATCTTAAGAACCATTGATAGGAGTAGGATGCAACAAAGCCCAATTGCTAGTGTCATAACAAAGGGGTTGAATATTTATCTAAAACGGATATTTCAGTCTTCTTTTATTAACTAACTAGAAAAATCTGGAAACTGTTTTTACTTTGTCATTGCGAACTGTTGCATGTTGAATGATGAGGAAAAATTTATTTGGGAATATGTGATGCATAACAAAATGTACAAAAAATTGCTGTCAATAGATTTATCATTGAACATTTATCTAGTTAATCGCAGTCATAGTAATTATGATTAATGACACTTTAAAAATATAAAAAATTACTACAAACAATTTTTAAAAACATGCAATGTTGAAATGAAGAAATGCATGACTCTCTGATCCTCAGATCCAAAAAACAACTAATAGCCTTAGCTGCCTGAGCCACCTCTCCCCATGGCTAATGTTTAATGTATTCTTGTAAAAAGAATTATAATTATATATATATTTTATTGTTATATTATTTTTATTTAGATAATTTATTTAATTTAATAATTAAAAACTTCCATCTAGAAGCCTTTTATAATGAAACTCTGCACACCTGGTAATGTTTCTTCAGTCATCCTATTATCTGTGCTAAACGTGCCATTATCACACAGCCAGGTGATTTGAATGTATTTGACAAAATAACCAAGTGTAAACCCATAACTTGGGAAAGCATATCTCTCTGCCCCGATAATATTATTTTCAGCTGGAGATTGCTAAAGCATAGAGTTGTGACATTTAAAGGTGTGGTGAAGAAAATAAGACCTACTGTATGGCTGCTATGATCACAGACTATGAGCTTCCCTTCTCCCTGTACTTGTACTCGGTTAACCAATGAGAAGATCACTTTTAAAAAAGTGTCTATGTCTGTGTAATATTTCAACAAATCCATCCTAAGTAAATGGATGGTACTTACTGTACACCGAGCTCATGGTCATATGTGTGTGAGAATTCATCTTTCTGTTAAAAGGCATTTTCAAATTGCAATCTAGGTGAAGTGAAAACCCTGAGGGACGTTTGCTGTATTTAATCTGCAGGTTTCTTTGGGGCTGGTATGTGACTCTGCTGGTGTCCTCCTTATTTCCAGTGCTCTGATCACGGGCAGCACTGTGCTGGGATTTAAAAGGTGAGGGTCTGATGAATGTAAAACTTCCGATCATTCATCCAAAATCCAATTTCTGCTCAGAAGAGTAGTGACTGCCATATTTTCGGGACCATTATTCTGCCGGTATATGCATGACTGCCCTCGGCTCTCCCCTTCACTCTCTCTTGCATTAAGGCATTAAGGCTCTCCTGAGTCAACTCATCAGCATGAGTGTAACACAAACACTCTATTGATTTTTTTTTTTCTTTTACCAAATATGCAATATAACTAAATCATAATTTATCACATGCACAAGTAATGGAGCAGTGTAGTAAAAATACCATCACTGGTGCAAATACATGTTATATGCACAGGCCTTTCTCTGCCTTTCTTTCTGTCATACAGAAACACACACAAAGGCTTGAAATCAGCCTCAGGCTTGGCCCAGCACTGCCAATTAAACTGGAATATGACTCATACTGGGCACCGAATGCAGTGCTGGGTGCTCTCTAAATCTGACCTAACACTATTCCAGAACACGTATGTGTGAGGGATGAGTATGAGGGGAGGATAACGTGAGAACCAGTAGGTGCCCTCAGACATCAAAGATCCTTCTTTAGACGATTACCTTTCCACATCATTCTGTTCCCGCTGCCACTGTTTTCTTGACAGCTCTCATATCTCCTGGCTTTATCTTTACCTTTATACGGTACTTACCCTGCATTTTATTATTTCTTCACAGTAGAGGTTTTTTTTTTTTAGAATGATAATGGCCTAAGGAGAGGGCAGATTGTAGAAGAGTCCCTTAAGAAACACTATTCTCTCTCGCTCTGCCACACTGTCAATTTCTTACTCTCTATGTAGCGCGGCATAGAAAAGGGAGCTTTGGCTTATCTGCATATAAATGTGTTTCGCAAGAACTTTGAAAAGGATTACATTTGCCATACAATGTTTGAATGATACAATGCTTGAATACTGCTATTAAAGAGGTTCTAATATCATGGTCTTTTAATACACAAACAAAAAAAAGCTTCTCTTTTTTCCTGTTTCCCTATGTCTTACCATGCCTCAGTCAATGTAATGTATGTACTGTTTATTATCACTTTCTTTCTCTGCTCTGTCTGTCTGTTTTTCTGACTGAGGCTGCTCGGTCTTGCTGTGCTGCTTAGTGAGCTTACTAATCACCATCAGGGGTTGAAGAGCTATTCTCTGTGGGGATTCCTTTAACAAATGTCAGACTGGAAAAGAAGAGCGAAGTGTTCTCCCGACAGCTTCAGACATCACAGGAATCCAGCCAGGCCCAGGACTGTAGCATATAAAGCACTCCACTCTAAAACATGGATACTCCTGCAACTCCACCAAGCGTCTTATGTTTCCATTGGGTGAAAATGAGCATAACTGAGAACCAGCACCTTCCTGAATATAATTGGATCCCTTTGGTTTTGAGCAATAAAAAAAGGACATGCTTAGAGTAAAGTCAAACAGCAAATATTAAAGGTATGAGTTTGTCATATTTGATCCAATCCTGATTTTTTTTTCATAATATTTTTTATACCATAATGATCCTGTTATATGTGCATTGTTGCATAGTTAAATTCATTTAATCATGGTTGACATTTCCACCATATCTGAAGTGAACAAAATTAGGTTAGAGCATACTGTAGGCCTACACTTTGAATTTGTTACTAAAGGACCAGACAACCTTCTAGAACTCCCACTTTCATCTCATAGGCTAAAGATCTATCATCTATCCCAGCAAAAGATTTTATCAAACAAACGATGTGCTTCACTTGGTTAATTAGTCCATAATAAATACCACCTTTAGCATTCTCATCATTAGACTCATTGCATTAGCTTCATTATTACCCCCATGGCATGATTCTGGCACAGTACTCCATGATATGCATTGTATTACCAGTTGATAAACACTACCTACGTTTCGCTGGAGGTAATATTAGGAGCCAACTTAGTAAAATTTTGATCTCAGACTAAGGAACCGTTTTTTCTAATACTCTCAAAGTGCCTACTATAAAGTTAAATAAGTGAAATGATGGGGCTGAAGTCATTCGACAAGGAACAAATGTGACACGATCAGAGTATGACATCACAGTATGTATCACCTCACAGTCACTAATGGAACAAAGATACAGACTCAACATACAAGCACCATCTGTGACAGAGAATCGCCACCTCACATTTCACATCGTCTCTACATTTAAGTAACTATGATGTAACAGTATAGGGTCTGTGTATAAAAACCTGCGTATCAGGAGACTGCAGTCAGTAACATGTGAGACGGGGAAGCGCATCGGCTGCTGGTCATCTCAGAGACACCATGATAATACAGCTCTTATATGTTTCGCCTGCCAATTCGGAAAGGCCCGTGTTCAATTCCCAGCCAGTGCCCAAATAAAGGATAAACAGTCTATCATAAAGGCCTAATTGATGAAGCATTTCTGAGAAGATAGGCGTGCTAGTTGGTTGACCCATCTCTGCAGTATACTTCGTAATCACCATTATAGTGGCCATTGTGTTCTTTGAAATCTCCTTGAACAAGGTCCTTCTTGCCTGATTACTGGCTTTACAGTCCTTAAGTTGACTGCTGCTCTCACCAGTGTGTCATGCGCACTCAGGCCGCGGCTGGCACTAGGACCCGGAAGTAATGCGGTCGCAAACCTGAAAGCATAAAAGGAAACAAGATGGCGCCGCACATCGCTCAGTCATTGAGTTTTGCCCATGCTACCTCGGATTCGTTCGTCATATCGTGAGTACTCATTTTCTTGGGTTTACTTTCAGACTGAGTGTGTATTTATAGGACGCGAGATAGATTGTGTCTTTCTCTTACTCCTTAACTGTGAGAGTCCTTATATCAATCACGTGATTATCCTGCCCGTTCGTGTTCATCCGCGTTTGGGTTTACCATTCACGCTACAAAGAGCTAACCGCTAAAGCTAAGTCTTTCTGGTCTCCTCGGGTTAGTTCATGACAGAATGACTGAGCCCACAACGGTAAACCCAGCGGCTCATGCGCGCTTACGCGAGGTGGTGGACCAGCATGCTAGGCTGATCAACAAGCTAACCAGAGAGCTTGCTAATCTGCGCGAGAGTGTCCAATATATCGCGGCCTTGCGCCTTGAGGTTGCAGAGCTCAGGCGGGAGAACGCAAATCTCCGCGTGGCTGTTGACGGCATGGCTAGCAGGCCGCGGCACCGCACCAAAGCCAGATGAGAGCTCCCAGCCACCCTGGAGGGACTGATTCAACTGTCTCTCCGAATAGACCAACGCCTCCTCGCTCGTCCCAAGCCAGCACCTCGAACCCTGCCGCCAGCTTCCAACTATTCCTACACCACACCGACCACCTTCACCATCACTATCCCCGGACATGTCGGATCTCCACCTCCTGCCGTGGTTAACACGGGAGCCGTGGAACCCATGCAACTAGGGCGCGCCTCCCTGACCGTGGCGGAACGCGAGAGACGCTACCGTGAAGGTTTGTCTGCCTATTGTGGATCTGCGGCACACCACCGGGCGATCTGCCCCTTCCGTCCGGGAAACGCCCAAACCCGGTGAAGGAGGGGAGAGACTCACCGGGCACCATCCGCGACAACCGACACCGCCAATTCCCGCCTTACGGTCCAGGTAATCCTCCACTTTGGTCACAAACGGGTCCGAAGTACCGCGTTCATCGACTCCGGTGCCGCGGGTAACTTTATTGACTCCACATATGCCAAAGAGTTGGGGATAAACATTGAGGCATTACCCCAGCCAGTTAAAATCACTTCAGTCGACGGTCGGCCCCATTCCTCCAGCCCTATCACCCAACAGATTCAATTCATCACCCTCAGCGTGGGCCAACATCAGGAACAAATTCAATTTCACCTCACTCCCATTTCCAGGATATCCCTGGCTACTCCAACACGACCCTCTAATCTCCTGGACACGAAATCGGATTCTTCAGTGGGGCCCGACCTGCACCGAACTCTGCCTACGGGCTCAGGCTGGGAGGTGTTCCACGGAGTCCGAGGCCCCCGACGTCGATCATTGTGTGTCAGCAACAGCTTCCCATTCAAAGCAATAGGCGGTCAAATGACCGGTGAACCGCGTTAAAAGTAGGTGACACTGGCGCGGCGCTCCTAGTGTTAAGGATACTTTTGACAAATGAAAAAGTGCGACTACATGCAGAATATGTCCAAATAACAGATGTGTTTGTCAGGGTTCCCTATGTTTAAAAATTACCACCAGCCCAATAAGCATTTGGCAAACACTACATTACTTCACTGCCTGCCGCAGACAATTGCTCTGGGTTTTTTTTAAACAATATCACATGCAACAATGACATTTATTCAAGGACAGAGTAAAAGAGGTTTTATTTCCTAAATTCATCAGAAAAGTCAGGAATTACACAGCATGTATAAAATTTATAGAGGCTCAGAGATATTAACTCATGGTTGGAGTGAATTTTCACAGATACCACTGATCTCTGGAGGAACCATTTTCAGAACAAAACGATCTGCTGGCCATGAGCTAAAGTGCTTCTTGTTTTGCCTGAATTTGAAATTGCAGTATAAAAACGCATTATATGTTATTTCTTAATTGATTATGATGCAAAATTATAGAAAATGGCCATTATTCCCTTCCAACATTGTGATTTGGATAATGAAATGTAGAAATTAAGTAGGAATTAAGCTATTTTCTACGTAAGAACAGACAAATTTGCACATTTCCATTTACATAAAATCTCAATAAAACAAAAAATGACATAAATCAAAATTTACATGTATTTATAATAATGTTATATGAAAATAAACCAAATTTGCAACAGTAATGTTAATCACTTTCACGTATCAGCCCGCAAATGTTGTCTACCCTTAATGTTTTCATTACGCATCATTGGTAGCAGCGTTCAGTAAGTCCAGTATACTCTGTAGGCTTCACACAATTTTAACAGATGCTGCACATAGTTGCTTTGCTCTTGTCTTAGCTCCAGAATGTGTCTGGAGAATGCAGCTTCTTTATACCATTTCTCATGAATTCAGATTGATCTGCATTTATCTTCTTAGGCAAGGCAAGGCAACTTTATTTGTATAGCACATTTCATACACAATGGTACTTCAAAGTGCATTACATAAAAGAGAGGAAAATAATCATAAAATGCTGAAACTGAGCTGATGTGGTAAGACATTGTACATGTATTACAATGAAAAGTTTAAAGAAAGAAAGAAAGAAAGAAAGAAAGTTCTTGAGAAGCTATCTTGCTTACAGTATGTATGGATGTCTGTTTCAGTGTTTTTACTTTGCTAAACTCTTATCACCCAAAGAAGTATTAGGATCTAGCAAAAGCCTGTTTACGGTTTAAGATATTATACAACATCTACAGTAGACAGCAAGTTAGCCAATTAATCTTGCTTCTCAATGCACTTTATAAATTATGTGAAGTCACTCTTTTTTATAGATATAATTATACAGTATGTGAGTGTGCAATGAATCATAAATACACTATTTGGCTAAAATAAAAAAATCATTTAATTGGACTGTTTTTAGCTTTGATTACAGCACACGTTAGCCATGACCTTACTTCAATAACCTTAAGCAACATCATAACATGTATGTACAGTATGTACATATGGAATTGCATTAATATTTGGCCAAGCTGTTGTATTGAGCCTCTCTGTAAAGTCTCCCCCAGTACATCCCAAAGACTTTCAAATGGGTTTAAGTTAGGACTGTGGTGGCCAGTTGACACACCGACTCTTTCACAATTTGAGCCTGAGGAATCATGACATTTTCCACCACCTTTCCTTGTTTAGCATGTTGTGCCAAATTAGAGGATGTGGTCAACTAAGGTGTACAGGTCCTAGTGAGATATTTTGCTTCTGGCCACCCAGCTTAAAGGAAAGAGTTTTAATATGTGCAAATATATGCAGGCATTTAGTGAATACAAACAATGGAACTTGTGTAGCTGCCACATCCACAATAACCAGTTATAACCCTGACCTAAAAGAAACGTCTATTCACTGCATCACAATCTATTCACTGCAAATGTCTTTAGGGGTTTTAAGGTAAGAATCACCTTTGGCCTTCTAATTAAGTACCTAATCCGTATTTTTTTGTTATGCACTTCCATTAATGCTCATTTGCATGCAATTCACTGATGTGTTTATTTCATTAGATTTACTTATAGTCTGTAAAATTTAATCATCTTCTATCTATTTTCCTGACAATGCAGATAACCTCATGTCCAGTATATTATATGTACCTAGTATGTGAAATATTAACAGTATGTAGCTGTCCCCTAAATCATAATACATCATAATGTAAGAGTCGTTTTCCCCAATGTGCAATTACCCTGATTTACTCTCAATTGATAGATTCGACTGCATTGTTCAAGTTCACTGTCAGTGTGCAGTTGATGTGCCCATGCTTGCTAATTAGCAATAACACTACCCATTTTATAAAACATGAATCACTTATAAAGACAAAAAAAATGTACTGAGGTAGATCAGATGGTTGTAAATAGCTTTGGATGTATATGACAGGTCATAATTGCACCAAATAAAGGAAGTTTGACTGAAAGATTTAATTATTTTCTATATCACTTACCCTCTATAGGGTCTATCACCTGGAATCTGTACAAGGATCTTAGGGCTCAAGGTTAAATTAAAAAGTGCAGGTAGATTGGAACATGTTGTAACAACCTTCTCCTGGCCTTAAGTCTTATTTGACTGATCTCTGTCAGTTTGTACTGTAGATATACTGACTTTTGTACACATGTCAAAGAAAGGTTTGGTGTTTTTTAAGGTTCCATTTTTGAGAAACAGTTATACTGTATGTTTTTAACAAAGCCAGATGAGAGATCTTAATAAACGGTAGTAATAAATAAGAACTTAATAAAGTTAAGCAATTTGGACACTGGATGATTGTACATTAAACACTGGAGGATTCTTATCTTCCTTCTAGTTAATTTTGAAAACAAAAAGTACTGGTATTAATACCACATTCAGACAGAACTAAGCTTTCTGATTACATAGTAATTCTGGATGGCCTTTCTGTTTCATCATGTGCAGCAGAAAGAAACCTCGATGTGATTATTGATTCAACTCATACAGATACTATTACTAGTATAGCCTTAATTCATCTAAGAAAAATTGCCAAAATAAGAAATATCATGTCAATACGTGATGCAGAGAAATGAGTTCATGCTTTTTGTTACCTCTAGGTTGAAGTATTGTAATGCCCGAGTGCCTGGATGTTCTAGTATGAGAATAAACAAGCTCCAGTTAGAGTTCTTAATTAAACACGATGATGTCAGCACATTACTCATGTAAGTATTAAATATAAAGCTCTGAGTGGTTGTGCTCCATGGTACCTGAGTGAACTGGTAGTATTTTATCATCTAATTTTATGAAAAGGCACAGGCTATTTGTAGCTACCTTTCACAAAAATGCCCTGATGTTATGGAACAAACTTCGAATTATGAGAGATTCTCAGTGTTTAAGTCTAGGGTAAAACCCTAATTGGTTTGTCAAGGCTTTGGTAAATAGTTTTTTAAAATTTATATTACTTTATAAAATAAAAACTGAAAAAAAATATTTTTTGTATATTTAATCAGACACTCCTCAGTTCTATTTTCATTTTATTCTAATTTAATATTCTAATCTGATCAGTTAACAGTTAACAGTTTACGATGCGTCGTAGCTGGGACACATGGAAGGTGGGGTGGATGCGTCGCATAGACGATGGGAGTAGGAGACGGACAGCGCACGGGTTGATTATCCTGGTTATTGTGAAGGGTCCGATAAAACGGGGAGAGAGCTTGCGTGAAAGTGTGTTCAAGGGGATGTCCTTTGTGGCGAGCATGACTCGATCTCCCACCCGGTATCTGGGAGCCTTGGTGCGGTGGCGGTCCGCCTGTCTCTTGTAAGAGGAGATGGCTCGTGTCAGAGTTCGCCTAGCACGTAGCCACGTCTGTCTGCAGCGGCGGACGAAGTGTTGAGCTGACGGAGTCTCCACCTCTACTTCTTGGACTGGGAAGAGTGGAGGTTGGTAGCCTAAGCAGCACTGGAACGGGGACAAGCCTGTCGACGAGGAGGGCAGAGAGTTGTGGGCATATTCGACCCAAGGGAGAAACTTGCTCCAGGTGGTGGAGTCCCGGGTCGTCATGCAGCGGAGGGAAACCTCTAGTGCTTGGTTCATTCGTTCTGTTTGCCCATTGGACTGGGGGTGGAAACCTGACGATAGGCTGGGAGTAGCCCCGACGAGCCTGCAGAATGCGCCCCAAAACCGAGAGGTGAACTGAGGACCCCGGTCTGACACAATGTCTGTGGGGAGGCCATGGAGCCGAAATACATGGAGAACGATTAGTTCCGCTGTCTCCTTGGCAGATGGCAGCTTAGGAAGAGGCACCAGGTGCACTGATTTAGAAAAGCGGTCGACGATGGTCATGACGCAATTATTGCCGTCGGACGAGGGCAGGCCAGTGACAAAGTCAACCGCGATATGGGACCAAGGGCGTTGAGGAACCGGTAGGGGTCTGAGAAGACCAACAGTTGGTCGATTGTCATTCTTACAACGTGTGCAGATGTCGCAAGCCGCCACGAATCTGGATGTGTCCTCCGCCAACGTGGGCCACCAGAATCGTTGCTGGATGATGAAGCGGGTTCGGGCGGTGCCTGGGTGACAAGATAGCTTGGATCCGTGGGCCCATTCCAGAACTTGTGAGCGCAGGCGAAGGGGAACGAAGAGACGGTTAGGTGGAACTTCGCTAGGTCCGGCCTCCTGGGCCAGGGCCTGCCAAACCTTGCTTTCTATGTCCAGTTCCATGGCGGCGACGAGGCAGTGGGACGGGAGGATAGTGTCATACAACGTAGGCTCCTGGGAGGGGGAAAACTGGCGGGAGAGGGCGTCCGGCTTAGAATTCCTTGAGCCTGGCCGGTAGGACAGGGTAAAGTTAAACCTGGAGAAAAATAATGACCACCTAGCCTGACGACCATTGAGTCTCTTGGCAGTGCGCAGATACTCCAGGTTTCTATGGTCGGTCCACACTAGAAATGGAAGCTCAGTCCCCTCTAGCCAGTGTCTCCACTCCTCCAGGGCTAGCTTGATGGCCAAGAGTTCTCGGTCTCCCACGTCATAGTTTTTCTCAGCTGGGGTTAGACGACAGGAGTAGAATGCGCATGGGTGCATCTTGTTGTCCTGGGTGGACCTTTGAGAGAGGCGTCGACCTCCACCACAAACTGCTGAGATGGATCAGGAATAGTGAGGATGGGGGCAGAGGTGAATCTTTCCTTAAGATCATTGAAGGCTTGGTCGGCTTCCTTATTCCAGCAGAACCGGGTCTTGGCGGAGGTTAGCGAGGTCAGGGGGGCGGCAACGGAGCTGTATCCTCGTATGAAGCGTCGGTAGAAGTTGGCAAACCCCAGAAACCGTTGGAGGTCTCGCCGCGAGGCTGGTATGGGCCAGCTAGAGACAGTCTGGATTTTGGCTGGTTCCATCTCCAGCATGGACGGGGAGACGACAAATCCCAGGAAGGTGGTGGAGGATGTGTGAAACTCACACTTCTCCGCCTTGACATAGAGTTTGTTCTCCAAGAGCCTCTGGAGAACCTGACGAACATGGTGACGGTGTTCCTCCAATCCTTGAGAGAAAATTAAAATGTCGTCCAGGTAAACGAAAACAAACGAATTGAGGAAGTCGCGGAGGACATCATTAATTAGGGATTGGAAGACGGCGGGGGCGTTGGTGAGACCAAAAGGGACCACCAGATATTCGTAATGACCACCAGATATTCGTAGAGGTGTTAAAAGCTGTCTTCCACTCATCTCCCTCGCGAATGCGGACAAGGTGATAAGCGTTTCGCAGGTCGAGTTTCGTGAACGTGTCGGCCCCCTGGAGTAGCTCGAAGGCAGTCGCCATGAGTGGAAGTGGGTAGCGGTTCCTGACGGTGATCTCGTTGAGGCCCCTGTAATCGATACATGGGCGAAGGGACCCGTCTTTCTTCTTCACGAAGAAGAAACCTGCCCCAGCAGGGGAGGAGGATGGGCGGATGATTCCGGCGGCGAGGGCCTCTGTGATGTAGGTGTTCATGGATTCTCTCTCTTGGCGAGACAAGGAGTACAGTCGGCCTTTGGGCGGGGAGGTGCCTGGGAGAAGGTCGATGGCACAGTCGTATGGACGATGAGGAGGAAGCGACATGGCTTGGGTTTTGCTGAAAACCTGCTGGAGATCGTGATAATAAGTGGGGACGTTAGAGATGTCCGGGGTGTTTTCAGTCTTGGCTGTAATTGGGGGTGTAGGGAGTGCAGAGTGAAGGCATGACGTGGCACAAGAGGGACTCCAACCCGTGATCACATGTTTGACCCAGTCAATCTGGGGGCTGTGAAGAGCTAGCCATGGAAGGCCGAGGACCAGGGCGGCGTGAGACTTACGGATGACGAGGAGGCAGATCCTCTCAGAATGATTCCCAGATGTTCTCAGAGTGAGTGGAAGGGTTCTGTGAGTGATTGGTGGAAGGGGGCTTCCATCTAGGGCTTGGACGGACAGTGGATGGTCCAGCGGAGTGCAGGGGATCTGCAGCGCTTTGGCTGTAGCGGAGCTGATGAGGTTCCGATCGGAACCGGAGTCAATGAGCGCCTGAATGGGGTGAGGTCGGCCGTTGATAACTAGTATTACAGAGAGCAGTGGGCGGGGTTCCGGGAGTTTATCGGGAGGAGCACCCTCTAAGGCTCCCAATCTGACTAGGGGGTGCCTCTCTTTTAGTGGGCAGTCCTTCAGCATGTGGCCTGAGTCCCCGCAGTAGAAGCAAGCTCTCTCCAGGCGGCGGCGGCGTCTCTCCTCATCGGAGATGCGGGTTCTGCCCAGCTGCGTAGGGTCCTCCCGATTACTCCGTGTGCGAGGAGGGGGAGGGTGGGGTGACCTCCGGAAAGGGTGTCTCGAATGAAGACGCGAGTCGATCCTCCCTGCGAGATCCATAAGTTCGTGGAGGTCCGAAGGGAGTTCGCGGGAGATTAACTCGTCCTTGAGTGCCTCCGACAGCCCCTCCAGGAAGACGTCGGCCAAGGCTCTAGTATTCCATCCACTGGAGGCAGCTAAGGTCCGAAACTCGATGGCATGATCATAAGCGGAACATGACCCCTGGCGGAGGCGTAGTAGCTTGGTTCCAGCCTCTCTGCCGACGTGAGACCGGTCAAAGACCCTCTTCATCTCTCCAGAAAATTCCAAAAAAACTATCGCAACATGGGTCATGTGCATCCCAGAGAGCCGTGCCCCACTCGCGGGCCCTACCCGTGAGAAGGGTGATGATGTAGGCTACCCTGGATCTTTCAGAAGAGAAGGTGGAGGCCTGAAGCTCAAAAATCAAAGAACATTGGGACAGGAAGGATCTACATGTACCTGGTTCTCCGCCGTAAGTGGGAGGGGCTGGCAGGCGTGGCTCCCGCGGGAGGTCCATGAGAGTGGGCCGTGCCGTGGGCATCTGGAGGCGCTGCATTTGGACGGTGACGTCAGCGAGCGTCTGTCTGGTGGTGACCAACTCCTCCTGGTGTTTACCAAGGAGAATGCATTGATTCTCCAACGCCTGTCTTATCCTGTCTAATCCTGCTGGATCCATGGTATGGCTGGATTATTCTGTCAGGGAGCTGCGATGTTCGTCAGTTCGCGGAGGTGAATCCAGATGCAGGTGCAGGCACGAGGCGTTGACTGTGCTTGGAGGAATGAGAGTGGGCGTGTCGCGCCGGGAAATCCGCGGGGGCGGGAGATGCGCCGTGAGCGTGGAGCTGAGTCGAAGTCGAGGAGGGGAGAGCAAGAGATCAAAGCCGTGTGATCAGTCAGCGAGGGCGTCGAGCCAAAACGTGAAGCTGAGCCGTGGTCGAGAAACGAAAGCGAAAGTTCAAAGCCGTTAAATCCAAGCGTGGCAATAATCCAAATCGGGAGGCGAGGGGAAAAACGAGAGACAAGCGAGATCGGCAACGTGAAAAGTCATGAACAGAAACGCGAGAAAACTATGGCCAAAAAAACACACAATAATCCAGCGCGAGGCAGCGCACTGCGCTTCCTTATAAGCTGGATGAAATCAGCGCCAGATGAGAAACCGGTGTGCCGGCGGGGCGGTCCGGGAGGAGCGATGACAGCGTGGGAAAGCATGACCACGTGATGAGGGTCTGACAGCGTGGGAAAGGAAATATCAAAGTCTTTGATCAGCGCGAAGGCACTGAGAGCGTGACAGAACAATATTTATTTTTATTATAGATACTGTATATAAATGTTTATTTGCATATTCATGACAAACCCCTGAAAAATTAATGTGCCACAAAATAAACATTATACAAGAATTTGTTTTAATGGTCTTAATGGCTGTCACGTGCCAGGAGTTCATTATAATAGTAATATCATAGTTGATAATAATAAACCTATCAATGTTCTATTATCTTCTAATATAGTATTTCATAGTGATTATGTAGGGGGGCGATCCATGGCAGGGGGGCATTTTAGCGCATAACAACAGGAGCATTTTGACCAGAGAATAGACCCATGCTACATTGGGTAAGTTATTAAGTCTTATATAACTCTTATTCTGATAATATTAAACTAATATTAGTAAATATTTTCCTCACTACAGCTAGCTCTTGTCAGCTTGTGTGACACATTGGCTTTCAATGCCATTTATATAGTTTAGGTAAATCATGCTAACATGCTGCCTCATGTAGCACAAACATGATATTTCCCGGTGGCTAAGCTAATGCCTTATGGAGTTTACAGATGTTTATATTCACCTTGTTTTGGATAGCTTTAGATTATGGTTGCTAATGTGTATTTGGCTCCATTTTGGTTAGCTTATAACACTGCTATGTGTAATGTTATTTAGCACAAACAAGCTAGTTCCAGGTGGCTAAAATACTGCCTTATGTAGGACATTTCCACGTCCTGTGACTGCGTACAAGCAGCACATGGGGAGTTGATCACTCTGATCAGCTATTACAATACTATACTACACAGCACAAAACAATGAAGTCGTACAGAAATATTTCTCTACACTGCCTGGACATTGCTCCCACCAATGCTTACCCTGCATGTATGTTTTGTACAGTTTTTTGTTTTTATCTTGCACTGTTTTACTCTGAATGTCCGTCTTTTTTCAGTTTTTATTTTGTACTGTTCCTGTTGCAGTTTTACCCTGCATGTATCTTTATCATTAATCTGCATTTATACATAAAATCTTATTAACTATTGGGAAACTAAACATAAGAATCAGTATGAAACATGAAAAGTTTCTAAAAGTTGCCAATAAATTAATATTGTGATGTGAAATAATTTTTCAGATTGAAGTTATAAAGGGCTCTGGGGTGTTTTGCCAGGCAGAAGCGTGGAGAGCAGCCCGCCTTGCCACCTCTGCTACTGCCATGGTACGGAATCTGCTGCTGGGCACCTTCGACTTGGAGACTTGACCAAATTAAAAAGGTAGCCATTACTGGTGAGTAAATGCATAATGCATTGAGAAGGGAAAAAAAACATTTCAGACTTTATAAGTTCACCACTTTAACCATAGCCTACTTGTATCAATGTTTATTAGCCATCAATGGAGACTGCATAAGGTAGGGCACCCATTATTGTTACTGTATCTGCTTGGGACCTATAATACTAATTCATCGCTTGCTCACTTCTTAATCCTACCTTTCCTCTTCTAAAGCCACATTATATTGCGCTGTAAGGTGTGTAGTCCTCTATTTTGTAGAACATATAGTGTTGCAAATAACCTCGTGGCACTAATTGTTGTTGTCTGAAGTTTTAATAAATAATCATTTACAGAGGTGTCAAGTAACGAAGTACAAATACTTCGTTACCTTACTTAAGTAGAAATTTTGGGTATCTATACTTTACTGGAGTAGTTATTTTTCAGCCGACTTTTTACTTCTACTCCTTACATTTTTAAGCAATTATCTGTACTTTCTACTCCTTACATTTTAAAAATATCCTTGTTACTCTATTTTTATTATCAGAACGCGCCCCCCTGGTCGCATGATAAGAACGTGCCCCCCCCCCCCCCCGCCCCCCCGTTCGCATGATAAGAACGCGCACAACGCCCGCCCAGTCGCATGATAAGAACGCGCACAACGCACCGCCCCCCCTCCGTCGCATGATCAGAAAGCGAGACCTTAATGCTTTTGTTGCCCCTCACGGTACTTTTACTTTTATACTTTAAGTAGTTTTGAAACCAGTACTTTTAAACTTTTACTTAAGTAAAATGTTTGGGTTGATACTTCAACTTCTAAAGAAGTATTTTTGAACCCTAGTATCTATACTTCTACTCAAGTAATGAATGTGAATACTTTTGACCCCACTGATCATTTATTATTATTATACTGTCTTATTATTTTTGTCTTCTCTAGATGCTACATTGAAGAAGTGGCCGGCAGCCACCCGAGGGCAGATAGGCACATCTACTGTATCAATTCAAAGCTCATGGAGCTGGGAAGATCCACAAAATATTTTTTTTTCTTCCTGTTCAGTTTTTTGTCATGTTTTTGTTCTTGTGCTATGTTTTTGTTCTTTTACTAGTTGATTGCTCTTAAGAAAATAAAAAATTTAAATTTCTACATTTGGGATTTTATTTATGTTGTCTAGCAGGTATGGATTTTAATAATTTTACTAATCTAGGTAAACATATAGTTGCATATATGTACGCATATATGTACATATAATATAGGAAAACGGCCAATTTTATATATGTCACATATATTAAAAACCTATATCAAAACCTATATTAAAACATATATGTTTATATAGGTTATTTCTGTGTGGGATACTTTTTAAGTTATGTTTTGTTAAGTGTTCTTATCACTAAGAGGCACTTTGATGCATCCTGACGCTCCAACTTATAGTCATATGGAGACCACTATCTGCTGCTGAGGATGATCCCATATGGACTTCTTAAAGACTCTTCTGATAACAATTAATAACCACAAAATGGCTTGGATTGCATTTGATATGACCATTTTCACTATGATAGCTTATGACAACAAGCAACAATGTCCATCATTAAAATCACTATACAATAAAATAAATGAATTGAATTTAATAAAACAGAAAGCTAAGGATAGCCTGGATGGCAAACCTACTCACATACCCAAGTGTACACTATATGCAATTTGAACACCAATCAGCATACACCAGAGGTTTTTGCACCGGGGGTATCATGCTAAACCACTGAGCCACCACACCTGTTAAAAAGGCTTGGTTTCCTTTGTAATAAAGGTTAGGTTTTCTTTGTAAGAAATCTATTTCTTTGATAAAGCTTTTACCTTTACAAGGTAAGACCTAATTAGCTCACAGTCATGGTTGAGCTCTTTTAAATCAGTCTTAGAATCCTCTTTGTCTTATTTATTCTTCTTGCATCATTCTTTGTATTTAACTACTGTAAATGTCCTCCATAAGGCATGCTGTTCAAGCTGTTCAAGGGCTGTTGAGAGAGCAGCATGTGTTTGTATTAAGGCCTGGGTGTTTTCTGAGTTTTTGTTTTTAGTATGCATGCGATGATCCTCAGGTCCTAACCCACCACTGCAGTGTGCTATGTAATGGAGCAGTGTGAGCATTGTGAGAAAATGTTTCATCGATTTCCATATGTGTTCATATTTTGCTCCTTCAGCAATGTGTGAGTGAGAGCCAGAAACTAAGCTATTGGTCTTTGTCTCTCGCATCTCCCCCCTTATCAGGCTTTCCTAAAAGCTTTCCATCACAGGGGCTTCAGAAGAGCAGAAAGAAGAATAGAGAAGCGTTATATGAAAATAGCTTGATGGTAGAGCAATGAACTGTTCTCTTTAAATTATGGCTTTTTAAATACAGCCAGCTTTCATTTGCAAGTCAGTGCAAAGGACAAACATTTTAAAATGAAGTAAGAAAGCAAATATGTTAGGACATGTCGTGTATGAAATATAAGCATAGCAAATTGTCGATATGATGTGGCCCACAGTTTTTTCCCATAAATCCAGACCAATAACAAAGTGTTTTATTTCACTTATGCCATAGCAAGTTGCTAACGCTTGGTCACTGTTGATGATAATACTGTCTGCTGCTGGGTTCCATGAGGAATGCCTGTGACATGTTCACAGTACAACTGTCACTGCGTGCGCCTGTGATGGGCGTGCGCCCAAGTCTAATAATACTCCCCGTTCACTAGCTAGACGGCCTCCCCTTCTGCAGGTGTGTGAAGAAGCGGGGCCGTGGAATTAGGCATGGCTGGTGAGCCATCTCCTTTAATTGATCCCGAGCTTCTCCCCACGCTATAAAACACAGCGGGGAGTGTAGCTCGGAGTATGTTGGGCCACTGGATTTTTCCAGTGGAGAGTGCGACGTGTGCGCTACAACGTGGAGGAGCGGCAAGCAAGCAGGACAATGAAACAAGCCCTGGAGACATCAAAGACGCGAGTACGCCTTTGATCTGCGCAGCAAGGACAGACGCATGCTCACTGCCAGAGCTCCCGCGGCTCTTCACTTCTCACATGGAGCTGGATATTGTGACCGCAATCCTGTAAGACCTCACCTAGTGTCCAAGCTTTATGGTCCCATATGGAAATGTTTATTTAAAAACACATATGATTCTTATATGTTCCAACAGAATATTATAAGGGACATATATGTTGTAAAAACCACATATGCAAAATGCATAATATTTATGTGTTTTCAGTCATATATGTTATATATGTCCTACACATGACTAAATCCTTATTGATTTTTATGATGCAAAAACATAGTGAAAGAATGCTAATTTAATATGAATGTCCACCACATCTCTTGATATGTGTATAAAACCGAGCAGATTGCCAGTCAGTATAAGGCTGTACTTAACTCATGCCCTTGTTATCTTGTCCTAAGTGGAGCCCTATGCCTATAGTCAATCATACTGTACACTGATTTTAGTATATACAGCTTTCCAAAATCTCAGAATGATTCTTATGCATATCATCTCCAACATATACAAAAATAACCTTCTGAAGCCACTTTTTAACCCCTCATTTTTTTTTTTACATGTTAGGTCACGTAGGTGAACCTGCGCCCCAGTCTCAAGTCTTTTGCAGACTCCAAGAGGTTTTCTTCCAAGATTCCCTCGTCCCTAAGCCGCACACAGCGCAGCTCCGCCGTTAACGGGGTTATGCGCCTCCCAGAATACATATTTTTGTTTATAGCAACTTGAAAATGTCGAAATATGACAGTTCCTTTTTGAAGCACATTTAAGGAAAATATGTGAATATATCACAAGACCCAATATTCGTTCCAAACTTTCCTGTTGCATGTAGAGGGGCGGCAAAATGTCAAACATCAAACGGACTTTACCGCAGTGTTTAACATGAGGGAATTCACGTCGCGGCCGCATATAAGCTCAACAGAAATGTGTGTAATAGGTTAGTTCAGCGCTGCAATAAATAAATAAATAAATAAATAAATAAAGCAATATGACGAGCAGATCTAAATGTAATTCCGAAAACTGGCAGTTTTAATTCATTTTCACATTTAATGTTAATCACAACAGATTTAATTTAATCGTGAAGGAGCAATTTTTGGCAATTTATCTCAATTTTGTGGGGCATTTTGTTTATTGTGATGGAATTATGACCATAAGCCCCCGTTAATTTCTGACCCTGTTCTGACCCATATATTTTATTTTATCTATATTTGACTATATTGGACTTTTCTCCACCTGGTGCGATGAGGAATATTTCTTTCTTCTTCTTGGCAATTGTGAAAGTAGTACGCTTTTCGTTTCAGCATTTGTTTAGCATGTGTTCTGGATACTGTATAATTTTAAAGTAGCCTTTTACCTGCTTAACGTTACAAATAAGCAAGTCCAATACGCTGATTGGTTGCTGTTTGAATTTCTTCGCGGGATCCAATGAAAAGACAGATTACTGGCTCAGTCGTACAAGCAGGAAGAGGACGGTTAAACCGCGCGCGGGCGTCGCTTCAACAGCTCTGGATTTACAGATTGCTTCAGGAGTTATTAAGGTGGGAATCATTTTCACTTGTAGTAATTACTCAGGCAGCAGTTTGATTCAGATTTATGCATTTAGCAATTTGTAAGCAAAGTAGATGTTTTTTTTCCCTCTCTCGAATTTGTTAATGTTAATCTGTCAAACAATTCACAACAGTTAGTTTGCTACCAGCTAACGTTAGTAACTGGAGCCATATTTAATAACACTCTGCAACAACTGTGACAGCCCTTGGTGTATTTAGCTAGCTTATAGCTGGATTAATTTATTTTTTGTTTATGTTGTGTTGGTATTTTACCAATAAAACTTTTATATACATCTTTAAAATATGGTCTATTGTAGGCCTACTTCCACAAGCGTTGCAGCTAACTTGCATGCAGGTGACATGTTTAGTTGATGTAGCATTATGTCAGTCAATCAGACTCGCAAGACACCTTGTGAATGCATGAATGCATTTTGTTTTCACCGTGTCATTCCCATTAAATAATGTGAAGCTATTGTGATGTGCGAAGTTTTTATGGCAGCTGTGTAACTACCATTGACAGTAATAGGCACAGGAATATTTAAATGCAGTAAATTTAAAATATTGTTTTCTTTAATGTAAACTGCCTTAATCTGATCTCTCTTCTGACTTTGAACTACTTTACAGACAATCGATTTCATACTAATGCTAAGATTAAGGAATTTCTGGGGTTGGAGTCTGATGAAAGGAACAAGCTGCCTAAGAAAAGGGCCTCACTCCCACCAACAAAAATATACTGTACAGATTCAGATGAAACTGATGTTGAGAATACACCGGTAGGACTGTTTGCGTGGAACTGAATGAATTTCATGCATATAATCACACACCATGTACTTAATTACTGAATTGAATTGTTTGCAGACATTTAAAAACAAAACAAGATATTTGGTATTTTTAAACCTAGGTCCTATTGTTCGTTAGAACAGTGAAACTGACAGTGACAAACAGGCTATGCAAAGGAAGCATACAAAGGCAAGACAACAAAGTAACCTTGTTGTTTTTGCATCTGACTATGCCCAAAACGAGGATGGCTTTACTCCACTCCAAAATGACCATTTTGTCATTAATCACTTACCCCCATGTCATTCCAAACCCGTAAAAGGTTAGTTCATCTTCAGAACACAATCTAACATGTTTTGGATGAAAACTGGGAGGCTTGTCACTGTTCCATTGACTTCCAGGTAAATACCACTGTCAAGACTCAAAAAAGTATGAAGGGCATCGTCAAGTAGTCCATCTGCCATCAGTGGTTCAATCTGAATTTTCTGAAGTGACGAAAATTCTTCTTGTATGGAAAGAAATGATAAATAATGACTTTATTCAAGGTTAGCACTGTCGCCTTGCACCTCCAGGGTCCGGGTTCGATTCCCCGGCCAGGCTCGATTCCCGTCTCTGTGTGCATGGAGTTTGCATGTTCTCCCCGTGCTTGGTGGGTTTCCTCCGAGGTACTCCGGTTTCCTCCCACAGTCCAAAGACATGCAGGTTAGGCTAATTGGCGTTCCTAAATTGACCATAGTGTGTGAATGAGTGTGTGTGTGAGCTCTGCGATGGATTGGCACGCTGTCCAGGGTGTACCCTGCCTCGTGCCCTGAGTCTCCTGGGATAGGCTCCAGGTCCCCACGACCCTAAATACAGGATAAAGCGGTATAGAAGAAGACGACTTTATTCAACAATTTTCTGGGTCTTGACAGTGGTATTTACTAGGCACTCAATGGGACAGTTACAAGCCTTCCCTCCCGGTTTTCAATCAATTTCAAACTCACAACTTTCTGGGATTCCATTTGGAAGCCTACTGTAGTTCCCTAAACACTAGACCACCCACCTCCCCCAAACTGCTGTTGATCTGTTTAACTTGATAAGCAGTCATTAACTGTGGTCTACCTTGCTTCCTAAAAAGAGTAATTTTTTTTACTTTCATTTATTTGTCTTACAGGAGCAACATTGCAAAAGTGGCCTCATGCGGTGCCCTCCAGCATTGATGCAGCCATCAATGCCAAAATTACTGAAGTTAGAGGAAAGAAGAAAACGTAAAAACATCCAGAAATCTTAATGCTCTTTGATGATTGATGGCCAGTGTGTTCAGGGTATTTTGTTTTTCCTGGGCAAAGTTCTGTTTGCTACCAAGTTGGAATTGTAAATTACTCATGTGGTGTATAAATTGATTATGTCACTTTGCTTGAGTTGAAATAAAAGTGTTCCATTGCAAATTTGTATAAGTCATTGACTGAAATCATATATAATTAGTATATGCAGACATATCTTAATATTGACTTAAATTATGTATAATAATTATATGTAGATTTATAGTAATATAATTAGGCGGCGCGGTGGTGTAGTGGTTAGCACTGTCGCCTTGCACCTCCAGGGTCTGGGTTCGATTCCCCGGCCAGGCTCGATTCCAGTCTCTGTGTGCATGGAGTTTGCATGTTCTCCCCGTGCTTGGTGGGTTTCCTCCGGGTTCTCCGGTTTCCTCCCACAGTCCAAAGATATGCAGGTTAGGCTAATTGGCGTTCCTAAATTGCCCGTAGTGTATGAATGGGTGTGTGAGTGTGTGTATGTGTGTGTGCCCTGCGATGGATTGGCACCTTGTCCAGGGTGTACCCCGCCTAGTGCCCGAAGTCTCCTGGGATAGGCTCCAGGTCCCCCGCGACCCTGAACACAGGATTAAGCGGTATAGAAGATGAATGAGTAATATAATTGCTGTAATATAAGGAATTAGGTGGAAACATATAAAGTTTGAAGAGCAGGCACACAATTTCCCTATTAAAACAATATGAAATCTGTATGAAACACAAACAAAATGTAAATAAATCCTATATGACTTTTATTAGATTAGCATACAATGCAGTATAAGAACTTTACATGATTTGTATATTTTTTACTAATACCATACATATTTGCATACTATTGTCATGTAAAACTCATATAAGACTTCATACAGTATTCATATATGACCCAAAAAATCCCCTACAAGTTTTATGTGTGCTTTTTAGTATGAAAGTGGCCATAATCGGTCTGATTTTGCATAGGACATGTATTGGGCTTATATGAAACATAGTATGTTATTCTGACCTGTTTAAGTAAGAAAGATATATGATTGCTTTATATGAATCATGCAGGTTTTTTTCATATGGGGTGCCACCCATGAAAACAAGGGTCGAACCCGTTACAACGACATAAAAGATGTAAACACATCCACACACCCAAAATTTCTGTTTAACAATTAAAACTCAAGTGGCACAGATACGTGCCGGAAAATCAGCATAGGTCAATGAGGTTTATGCAATATATAATATAATGATATATATATTTAAATGCTTCAGACTACAAACCTATGTGTATTTGGGTTTTCTGATATTTTTCGTAGAACAAAAGTTACTGTATCATTGCTATTATTAAGGGTAAATTTTACAACTACCAGAATATGGGGATGTCGCAAAAATGTAGAATCCTAAAATTAGCATATTATTAACATTTTTTGATCATGGAAACAACTGAATATATATATATATATATATATATATTTTTTTTTTTTTTTTTTTTTTTTTTTTATTTATTTTTTTTTTTTTTTTTTATATATTTTTTATATTTGTATAAATTATTTGATTGTATGAATTGTATGAATACAATCAGGGTTCCACTGCTTAAAAGTAGTAGGGTTATAATTAAGCAGTTGCATAAACTGAAATGAATAATAATCTATCATGATTACTTTGATTGTTCTGACTAAAACACTTTTAAAAATATACTGCAGAAACTGACTTTTTTCCTAATGAAAACTGGCACACATCAGGACTCTCCCAATCCAACAGCCTGGTGTGATGAATATTAAAAATGTCAGTCTGACTTCCAGAGATAGCTTTTGCCCTTCAACTTCAACCAAATCATTCCAACCACTCTTTTTGTTAAGGAAATGGTGGGGAAAGAACAGTCGCTGGGCTTTTTTGTCTTTTCTTTTTTGCTGCTTCTGTATGCTAAAAAAAATGATATGATCTTTAATTAAAAGATTTCACTCTAGTCTACAATATTACTGACAAGTTAAAGTGAAAGCCTATGCTTTGTTTTTTAAGGCCAGCGCTTCAAGTTTGTAATTTTTAGCTCATATCAAACAGAGCTGCTTGTGCTTGTGCTTGTAACTGAATGCCTGACCAATAATTGTTAGATTTGTGCATTATAGTAAGAAAAGACCAAAAATGGTTATTTTTTCCTCTGCTCAAACACCATCTTTGTCACTGCCTGCTTTATATTCTGCCATAAACTGCCGTGATGTGTCACCAACTTAAAGATACTCAAGATATGTATTTTGATACATTATCAGCTATAGCTGTGTAGGTCAGAGCAATTAGTCCGTTCTACGGGCACACTACATATATCGAAGGAGACCAACAGCACTGATGACGTCACGTCTAAACAGCAATCTACTTTCATTCTCAGACATGATTACTTCTAGATCTGAATCGACCCACACCAGAATACGCTGTACCTAAGACTCGAGGGTATACTGCCACTTGATGTATCAGAGTGTAAATACGCAAACCTAAATACAAGAATCAAGGTTTTCAAATGGCCAAGTCAAACTCCAGACCTCAACTCAATTGAAATGCTGTGGCAGGACCTCAAGAGAGCTGTGCATAAGTAAATGCCCCAAAATCACAATGAACTGAAGCAATGGTATGAAGAAGAATGGACCAAAATAATGTGAGAGACTGATAGGTATACCTACTGTATCATACAGGTAATGATAACAAGTTGTTATCTGCTAAAGGTGGATGTAGAAACTATTGAATCAGGGGGTACTTAGTATTGCCTGCATGTCATTTCTATTTGGCTTCATTTGTGTCAAATAAATAATGGCACTCAGAAAAAAGTTGTGTTGTTGTTGTTTGTCTGAGGTTACAGTCATTAAGCACTTGGCTTCTCTGTGGGATCAGCATTTGGTCCCTGCAGTCTTTGGTGTACATAAGCTTGTCACCAGTTAACTGGGATTATAGTTAATAATCAGTGGTATTAGATTTGTGTTGTTTATTTTGTGGATGATCAGTGGTAAAAGGTTGCAAATATTAATGTTAGAAATATTAATTGTGAATTATGCTCTATATAACACACAAATTCCTAGATATGTACTGTATGTGCGCGCGCGCACACACACACACACACACACACAGGTGACAGTTTTTGTGGTCCACTTTCTTCATATGACTTTATAAGCTTGTTACACTGAAAAAGTGGTGCATCATTAACAGCACATTCTCCTGTTTCAGCCTGAAATCATTTCCTGTGTCACAATTCTGAACTGCTGCAACATGCTTTTAATAAGCCAGCTACATGGCTGATAAATCACATATAGGCATAACGGACACAATGATACTTGTACACAGAGCTGCTGTTTTTGCAGTTGTTACTACCTTCAGACCATTAAAAACACATTCCAGTGCACACTGGGAAGGAGACCTGACATTAACTCATGCATGTAAGCAGCACTGATAATATACTGTACATCTACTTTAATTACCAGGTTGAATGCTTTATTCCAATTGGCCAGAAGGGTTTCTATGCCAAAAGCTCTGACAGAAGTGCCGGTGCACATATTACAGTAGGTGTATTTATAATGGATGGGTTCAGGAACCATAAAAGTACTTATAAGCTTTAGGATGCCATCTCGATGTTTGTCCTATTCTATTAACCTAGTGCTATGATTTTGTCAGAAATGAGAAATGTGATTAAATTGAGTTACATACACTGTCTAAAATTTGGGATGTTGTGATGGCATCTAAAGGATGGGGCCAGTAAGCAGTAAATATCAGATTCCGCTACACTACATTCACAGTGTCAAAAGGCTTTTGGTAATAAAAATACTACTAATACAGTGGTCTAATAAGCCGAATGATTTTATTATATTATATTAGTAAACTGCAGTGACAGATTAACTGGTTTAAACTGTGTTGTCTTAGGAAGCCCCATGATTTATGTAAAAATAAAACAACTTTCCATTTAACCCGTTCATTTTAAACATTTCCTGAAGACCATTCCAGATGACGCAGGTGCTCATCATGTCAGTGTGGACAGAAGTCATATGTTCTTTAATGCTGAATTAGTGCTGCATGTCCACACACATACAGTATATACCTGCAGGAAAAGCATTGCTATGATAGAGATCTAGGTCCGGGAGTGTGTCTTTACACTCATACACCTGGTTATGGGTCTTGTGCAAACAAACATGCAAAGGGATTGACTTTGACATCAGTTACAAAAATTTACTGGTGCAGATTTGTATGGTCAACATGTCCTAACCCCAACAAAAAGTGGTTACAAAAACAGACTGCTTTCGGTTATTGGGTAAAATGCAATACACAGCTGAGGCGGCTTCAGCTGTTTCACATCACCATAACTGTGTGGTACTGTCATCTATAATCACTGCAACACTTTTTCAACATTTGCTTTCTTTATATTAGGCACACGACACATATCATCTGACTTGGCGTGCTTTTTAGCTACTATTCTACTTCTGCATACTGTAATGATTTATAGTAAAAGTCAAAAGATTGGACACACCTTCTAATTTCATGGACTTTCCTGATTTGTATTTATTTCTACGTTGTTAAACAATCCTGAAGGCATCCAAAATATGCAATAAACTCCTTAGAATAATAGATATTGAGATGTATCTGCTACTTATGCTTCATAATGGCTATAATCTGGTGATTTCTGAGGCTGGTAACTCTACATCAGGGGTACAGAATTTTAATTTAAAATGGTCCGGTCAATTAAATTTTCTTTGAGCCGAGGTCTGAATTTCACGTTTGTGTTAGGATTCAGATCTAAACAAAATATAATTGGAGCAACTCACCGCTTTAATCATACGCTAGATTTAATTATATCCCATGGTATAGATGTCTCTAATATAGAGATCATACCTCAAAGTGATGATATCACAGATCATCACCTCCTGACATATACTCTACCCGTAGAACAGATTAGCTGTGTCTCCCCACGTTATCAATCTGTTAGAAATATGAATCCCACCACTAAAGACAGATTCACAAGTAATCTGCCGGATCTGTCCCAATTTCTTATTAGACCCCTAAATGCAGATGATCTAGATGAAGTGACTAGCAGCATGGGCACTATTTTTATGGGCACACTGTTGCTCCCATCAGATTAAAAAAAGTCAGAGATTAAACATTTGCACCGTGGTACAACAGTCATACTCGCGCCCTAAAGAGAGCAACCCGTAACCTCGAGCGAAAACGGAGGAAAACTAAATTAGAAGTTTTTCGAATTGCGTATAAAGACAGTATGTGCAGCTATAGACAGGCTCTAAAAACTGCTAGGACCGAGCATCTTAGCCAACTGATAGCAAGAAACCAAAACAATCCCAGGTTCTTATTTAGTACAGTGGCTCGCCTAACAAAACCTAAGATGCCCGCAGAGAGTATCCCATCACAGTTTAGAAGTGAAGACTTTATGGACTTCTTTAATGAAAAAATCTATAATATCAGGAAGAAAATAATGGAGGTTCAACCTCTAATAGTATCTCACGATCCAGTTCAGCCTATAGCTTCACATTTAGATTTTCACTGCTTTACAGGTACAGTGGTGTGAAAAACTATTTGCCCCCCTCCTGATTTCTTATTCTTTTGGATGTTTGTCACACAAAATGTTTCTGATCATCAAACACATTTAACTATTAGTAAAAGATAACACAAGTAAACACAAAATGCAGTTTTTAAATGAGGGGTTTTATTATTTAGGGAGAAAAAAAATCCAAACCTACATGGCCCTGTGTGAAAAAGTAATTGCCCCCTGAACCTAATAACTGGTTGGGCCACCCTTAGCAGCAATAACTGCAGTCAAGCGTTTGCGATAACTTGCAACGAGTCTTTTACAGCGCTCTGGAGGAATTTTGGCCCACTCATCTTTGCAGAATTGTTGTAAGTCAGCTTTATTTGAGGGTTTTCTAGCATGAACCGCCTTTTTAAGGTCATGCCACAACATCTCAATAGGATTCAGGTCAGGACTTTGACTAGGCCACTCCAAAGTCTTCTTTTTATTTTTCTTCAGCCATTCAGAGGTGGATTTGCTGGTGTGTTTTGGGTCATTGTCCTGGTGCAGCACCCAAGATCGCTTCAGCTTGAGTTGACAAACAGATGGCCGGACATTCTCCTTCAGGATTTTTTGGTAGACAGTAGAATTCATGGTTCCATCTATCACAGCAAGCCTTCCAGGTCCTGAAGCAGCAAAACAACCTCAGACCATCACACTACCACCACCATATTTTACTGTTGGTATGATGTTCTTTTTCTGAAATGCTGTGTTACTTTTACGTCAGATGTAATGGGACACGCACCTTCCAAAAAGTTCAACTTTTGTCTCGTCGGTCCACAAGTATTTTCCCAAAAGTCTTGGCAATCATTGAGATGTTTTTTAGCAAAATTGAGATGAGCCTTAATGTTCTTTTTGCTTAAAAGTGGTTTGCGCCTTGGAAATCTGCCATGCAGGCCGTCTCTTTCTTATGGTGGAGTCGTGAACACTGACCTTAATTGAGGCAAGTGAGGCCTGCAGCTCTTTAGATGTTGTCCTGGGGTCTTTTGTGGCCTCTCGGATGAGTTGTCTCTGCGCTCTTGGGGTAATTTTGGTCGGCCGGCCGCTCCTGGGAAGGTTCACCACTGTCCCATGTTTTTGCCATTTGTGGATAATGGCTCTCACTGTGGTTCGCTGGAGTCCCAAAGCTTTAGAATTGGCTTTATAACCTTTACCAGACTGATAGATCTCAATTACTTTTGTTCTCATTTGTTCCTGAATTTCTTTGGATCTTGGTATGATGTCTATCTTTTGAGGTGCTTTTGGTCTACTTCTCTGTGTCAGGTAGCTCCTATTTAAGTGATTTCTTGATTGAAACAGGTGTGGCAGTAATCAGGCCTGGGGGTGACTACAGAAATTGAACTCAGGTGTGATAAACCACAGTTAAGTTATTTTTTAACAAGGGGGGCAATCACTTTTTCACACAGGGCCATGTAGATTTTGAGTTTTTTTCTCCCTTAATAACGTAAACCTTCATTTAAAAACTGCATTTTGTGTTCAATTATGTTATCTTTGACTAATAGTTAATTGTTTTTGATGAGCAGAAACATTTAAGTGTGACAAACATGCAAAAGAATAAGAAATCAGGAAGGGGGCAAATAGTTTTTCACACCACTGTATATGACAGGAAGAGCTGTATAAACTTATCACCTCGGCTAAATCAACAACGTGCCTGTTAGACCCAATCCCAACCAGATTTTTAAAAGAAGTGATGCTTACGGTTGGAGAGCCACTCCTAAACATTATTAATTCTTCATTACATCTACGTCACGTCCCTAAACCTTTCAAGTTAGCAGTTATTAAGCCGCTTCTTAAAAAATCTAATTTGGACGCGAATGAAATAACAAATTACAGACCGATTTCAAACCTCCCGTTCATATCAAAAATACTAGAAAAAGTAGTATCAGCTCAAATTTGCACATTCTTGCAGGATAACAACATCCTTGAAGAATTTCAGTCAGGTTTCAGGCCCCATCATAGCACAGAAACTGCACTAGTTAAGATTACAAACGACTTGTTTTTAGCTTCAGACCAAGGCTGCATCTCATTGCTAGTCCTGCTTGATCTTAGTGCTGCATTCGACACTATAGATCATAATATTCTCATAGATCGCTTACAAAATTATATAGGTATTCAGGGACAGGCATTAAAATGGTTTAGGTCTTACCTGTCTGATCGCTACCATTTTGTAGATCTAAATTAAATTTTCTTTTATTACAATTAGATCTTTTATTAAATTCAGATAAGACAGAGATATTACTTATTGGCCCAAAAACCAGCACACAACAGCTTTCACAATTCAGCTTGCGCTTAGAAGGATGTACTGTTATTACCAGCTCAGCAGTAAAAGATCTGGGCATAATATTAGACAGTAACTTGTCCTTTGAAAATCACATTTCAAATATCACAAAAACAGCCTTTTTCCATCTTAGAAATATTGCTAAACTTAGGAGCATCTTATCCGTATCTGATGCAGAAAAACTAGTTCATGCATTCATGACCTCCAGACTGGACTATTGTAATGCATTACTAGGTGGTTGTCCTGCATCCTCAATAAACAAGCTTCAGTTAATCCAAAATGCAGCCACCAGGGTTCTCACTAGATCCAGAAAATATGATCATATAACCCCAATATTATCATCCCTGCACTGGCTACCTGTTCAGTTTAGAATAAATTACAAAATAGTATTACTTACATACAAGGCCTTAAATGGTTTAGCTCCCACATACCTAACCAGTCTTCTGATGCGCTACAATCCACCACGCGCCTTAAGATCACAAAGCTCCGGACTTCTGGTAGTTCCGATAATTTCAAAATCTACAAAAGGGGGTGGGGCTTTTTCATATTTAGCTCCAAAGCTTTGGAATAGCCTTCCAGACAGTGTTCGGGGAGCAGACACGGTTTCTCAGTTCAAAAGTAGACTCAAGACGCATCTTTTTAATCTGGCATACACATAACTCATCCCAGTACTCATACTCCAGTACACCTATACCGAATGGCAACTACGCTATTCTCCCCATCTGTTCTGTATTTCTCTACCCATCCCGAGGCATCGGGAGATTTTGCCAGCTTCAGTAGACAAAGGCCGACCCTGCGAGGTTCCTGAGGCATCCAGAGAAGGACCAGCTCCAGCTGGATTCAGCTTTATGATGGTTGGAGCTACACATGCTGCTCCTGTGCTTCCAGTGATCCAGACCTCATCTGCCCTCTGCACCTACTGACTCGTCCCTATGCTGAACTGGTCTTCATGTCAATTTAAATAATTTCTGTCATATTGAACTTTCACCTGCACAACACACAAGATGTTATCATTTCTATCTGTTATCGCCCAAATGAGGATGGGTTCCCTGTTGAGTCTGGTTCCTCTCAAGGTTTCTTCCTAATGCCATCTCAGGGAGTTTTTCCTTGCCACCGTCGCCGTCACCCTTGGCTTGTTCATCAGAGACATTTCATTCATCATTCATTCATCTCATTATTACCTATACACATTTTTCTCACACATACACACTTCCAATTATTTTCTTTTCTAAAAATTTTCTTTCATTTTGTGAAGCTGCTTTGAGACAATGACCATTGTTAAAAGCGCTATATAAATAAAATAGAATTGAATTGAATCGAACATGCGGTTATTGTGAATCTATAAAAATTAAGTTATTTAATATTTAAATTTTTTTATAATATTTATTGTTATGTTATGAATGTGAAAGGACACTGACATACTGGCCTCAAAGGTCGGGTATTTTATACGCCCTCAACTCGGACTGCTGCAGATACTGTATGCTTGCTCTAACAACCAATGTTCATTCATTCATTTTCTATACCGCTTAATCCTGTGTTCAGGGTCGCGGGCACCTGGAGCCTATCCCAGGAGACTTCGGGCACTAGGCGGGGTACACCCTGGACAGGGTGCCAATCCATCGCAGGACACACACACATACTGTACACACACTCACACACCCAATTACACACTACGGGCAATTTGGGAACGCCAATTAGCCTAATCTGCCTAATTGATTAGCCTAATAGCCTAATCAATGTCTTTGGACTGTGGGAGGAAACCGGAGTACCCGGAGGAAACCCACCAAGCACAGGGAGAACATGCAAACTCCATGCACACAGAGAGACGGGAATCGAGCCTGGCCAGGAAATCGAACCCAGACCCTGAAGGTGCAAGGCGACAACCAATGTTTTGTCTCATAATGGTGTTTCACATTATGCTTTTTATGATTTTTATGTCTACTTTCCTTTTCTTGGAATAAGCCACACTCTGTCATGTTGTGTTTCTATTTCGTCCGCACATTTTGTTTGTAAATGGTAAACTATTGTGTTGATTGGCTCCTTAGAGTGACGCGTATAGCCACGCCCACCTCAGGGGAAAATACACTATATTATTTTATATATACACTTACACACTTCCAAATATTTTCTTTTCTAAAATAAATTTCTTTCATTTTTGTGAAGCTGCTTTGAGACAATGACCATTGTTAAAAGCGTTATATAAATAAAATTGAAAATTTAAATTGAAAAATAGTTTGGAAATCCCCAGTATTGTTCCCGAATGTCGAAAACAAATCATTAAACAAAAACACATAATTTAGAAGGTATGTCCAAACCTTTAACTGGTACTGTACATCCCCATTATATAATGTCACCCAGAAGAGGACAGGCTTCAGTTTAAGTCCAGTTCACCCTCAAGGTCTTTCTTCTTTATGTCCTATATGTGGTTTTTGTCATGCAACTGTCACCTCTGGCTTGTTTTTTAAGGATCAGAATGCACATCCACTCTACAGGGTCACGGGAGGCCTGGAGCCTAGAACACACAAATACACCTACTAACTCAGACACTTCCAGCTAATTTAAAACACCAATTAGCCTCATTTGCATGTCTTTGGACTGTGGGAAGTAACTGAAGTACCCGGAGGAAACCCACCAAGCATGGGGAGTACATGCATACTGCACACATACTGCAGGACTTAAACCATTAACCCTGGAGGTGCGCAGCCACAGTGCTCAACACTATACAACTGTGCCATCCAAGATTTCTGTAAAATTGCTTTGTGACAATGCTATCCTGAAAAGTGCTATATTAAAACTGGATTTAATTTCTTATATAGATTAGAAGAGCCAATGGCTTTCAAAATCTCCCTAAATAGCAGCTGATCATAGGATATAACCAGCCACAAGGGCAATAGCTTCCATGCCACAGCCTTAGTCTTCAAACCAGCCTAAGCCAGTGCCTGTTGTTGCAGCCTCTCCAATCCAGCCCAAAACAAACAAACAAACAAACAAACAAACAAACAAACAAACAAAAAAGCAGAGTAGTGTTGCAATTCACAATCAAGGCAGATGCCAATGGGGTGGCCTTGCAAGTGACAATCAAATCAGGAACCAATTCTAGCAAACAATGTCCATATCAGAGGCCATGTAAACTGCAAACGAAAGGTTTTGTGCCCTATATGCATCAACCCTGCACTCTGGCAAGAACATTGTCAAACCTATCACCCTCCCACCCCTGCCCCACTGGTGACATCACTAGATCTCCATCCCGACTTATGTAAGGACAAAGCTCTTCATGCCTGCTTCATGCCTGCATCTCGGAGGATACTGCTTAACCCTCTGGACTTGCAGTTAATACCACAGTAGACATGTCAGGAGCAATGTCTTAAAGCTCATGGGATCACATGCACCTGAGTTATGCATATGCCTATTGAGCATTTGTATTTGAGTTAGTTTTTAAAACTTTATTGTTTTTGCAAAGAATCTAAATTATCTGCCAAAAATAAAATGTAAAACTTGGAATGTGCTGGTACTGCAGTGTAGGTGCAGCAAATATATTTTATTTAACTATTTTAAAAAATCTCTAGACAGCTCCTGCTCGTTAAAGGAAAAAGACCATGCTTCCATGCTTAATGGAAAAGACTTGATTTCATGCCAGATTAGTAGTTGTGAGAGCTGCTTAGCTATTTGTAAATATATTTTTCTTTCTCCAGAAATGTAATACCTGTAAAAATACAGAATATTATGGTTTTAAAAACATGAATTTGCTGTAAATCCAAAGTATTCATTATCTTCATTATCATTATATCTTCATTATATCTTCATTATCATCACATAATAAAACATACACAACTATACACAAACTATTTTTGACCAAAATGTTCAAGATGATGACACTCACTCGTTACAGTGTAATTTGATGTATATAAAAAAATATGAAATAATTACTTAATTAATATTAATTAAGAAACTAATTAATTTAATCTGTTCAAGCTTTATCACCTTGACACTTATTGAAGGTCAAACAGTCCATTCAGATGTGCAGATGTTTAAATATTTTTCTGATGATTTTACATTAAGTATATGTACATTTTTATACAGTTTAGTTTTTCTTTTGAATGTTTGGGCTAATAATCCCAATTCTAAGGCAACGGTGACAAAGATAAACTAGGGGGAAAAATATGACTTATGATCCACCTATCTTTATGATTATGTTAATCACGTATTGAAACACCCAGTCCACAGCTTTAAATATAGAATATTTTATTCATTTTCAGCCTGCATGTGTCTGCACATGCACACACACAAAGATGAGATAGAGGTCTGACAGACTGCTATGTTCAATCTGTCAGCATACATACTGCATGCCCGTGTATGGCCTCTGGCTGTGGGAGAGACTGTGTTCACTGATCCACTGTCTGCTAATCCCCAAAGACGTTCTCTGCCAAACTGGCCAGCTGTTTAAACAGGTCAGTGAGTAATGGTAGTGCTTGCCAGTCATGAGCTACCAGTCCATCATGCCAGCACAGGACACAAGGGCATACAATCTGTGTTGACTGCAATCAGTCATTGGTGGAGCCTGATGCTTGATAAAGTGGTCGAATTTAATTAGATTTGAGTTATGAATTAAAATCTTATTTAATCGGGAAATAGTTACGTTAAGTAAAAGTTAATGTATCTACAAGGGGGATTCAAGTCAAACCTGGACTTGTGATGAAATTTCACATAGATCAAGGTGTAAAAGCAATAGACATTCACAAAAACACAGTATAGTGATGAGACTCTTAGCCACAGGAAAGTATTTGAATGGTGCAAAAATTTTAAACAAAGCAGTAAGTACATGAATGACGATCCTGGCTGAGGTGGAATCTCTGCATCTGTTCAATGGTAATGGAATTTCATCTTACATTTAATATTTAAGACATGATTGAACTTGAAGGAATATGCTTAAATCGTCACTACCTTCCATGATACCTTTTCCAGAAAACAATAAATAAAATAGAGGTACAACATTTTTATTGCATTACCGAAAAATTAAATGAATAAATAAATTCCTGTTTTCACAGAGTATAGACATAATAGTCATAATTGATTCACTGGGAGGACATCACTCCCATCCTGTTATAATCAATGTAAGTATCTGTGTACATGTCTTGTTTGTGTATATGCATATTATTGAGAGTATTAGTGGAGTTCAGACATCCTGCTCCACAAATGAACACATTAGCCCTCACTAAACATTATTTTAGTTAATCGCCTAACGGGAAAACATAAATGCAAGCAGCATGGACCAATGGACACCCATAGTGTCTAACAACTTCACCTCAATCTGGAAACATCTCAGCTGGAAGTGAACATCTGTACAGAAGCCAGGAGTATAAATCAGAGCGTCCTTCAATATACATGTAACGTGCTGTTCCTACAGCTCAGTGCCAGAGGTTAGCTTCTTCATTTTAGCTTATTTGAGGTTATGTTTGTTCCATCAGTATGAGCAGTATCAGCCAGGGACCGTGAGTGAAAAATCTAAAATCATAAGGATTTACTACACTATAACTTGTCCTATATTCCATGCTCTATGGTATATCATTTGAATTCCACTGCCATAATAAATCACTAGACCAACTGTGTGTCTGGTGGTATTTTCCCCATTTATCAGCAACCACTGAGATTTTGCCTCTTCCCAACAGAACAGACTGTGGTTTCCTCCTCTCTATGGAGATGTATGGGGGGAAATAAACAAACCTATTCACCAGATGCTTTATAAAATTATAAAGCAGTATATTATTACATGGTTTAGAGTTTAGAAGGGATCAGTGAAATAATTCATCTTGACCACCTTTGTGTTATCTGTGAGGCTGCCTCTATAAAACATGCAACCATGATTCTATGACTGTCAAATGGTTTGCCCAGTTTTTCAATTAATATCAATGGCAAAGATAGGTCTTACTCTATGCATGCTCATGCAAACCTCTGGCCATTCTCATCAACCTGGGTGACCTACTGTAGGTGTCATTTGCTATTAGTTGAGACCATCTATTAAAGTCATTACAATGGTTCAGAACACATCCTGATAGCACACTGCACAAGACAATAAAAGATAACACTCAAAAGTGAAGGTGATACTCTTGGGGAAGTGATCATGCTGTTCCTAATTAAGGATCACGTGATGATAGAGTATTCTACTGCAAATGAGAATTATCCAAAGTATTTACAGTGCTTCTATAGAAGATCATTTTAAATAAGAATAATTACATAATTACACAAAACTATGATATAATTCTCCATTGATATGTTTGCTCTCTAGTGAGGTGACTAAATCAATCTTACACATGCTGTGAAGAAGGAAATCCAATCTGTAAAATTGGGTAGAGTTTATTACCTCCACAATGCTCATGTTGCTACATGATGACACACAGCCAACTTTATGTGTCTATTCTAACCACACATTCAACATTGGTGAGAATGGTTAGAAGTAAAACATTAGACTTACTGTAACCCATGGTGTGCATCGAAACACACTCTTCTCTTTTGTAGTTTTAATTAATATGGCGAAACATCTGGCAGCCACCTGACTAACATGTTGCATTTGGTACACTTTTCTAAAAACATGTCTGTTCGTTTTTTTCCCTCTACAAACTGCTACATATCCTACGTAAGGTGATATGGAAACTAATATGCATGATGTCACTTGATACTCCTTTTACAATATACTGTACATTGACCTAAGTTTGTTTCATACAGCATATTACATCAAACCAATTATGGGCAAACAGTATATTCATACTGTAGATGCATATTCCTTTATTTGTAATAGTACAAATAGCATGGTATCATGCTCCTGACACAGTATTGGTGTATTTGGGCACAATTTCATTATAAACTTGTGATAGTGTGGTTAGAAAAGGACGTCTAGAGGAGTTAGCTGCTTGTTTGCTCCATTGCACAGGTAGCATTACAACCCATTAACTGCTTTACATGTAAAATCTTTTACATTTTTTATTACTGACAGGAGCAGGACACATACTATACATATAGTGGTTAACTTGTCCAGGTACTGCAGAAAATGTAATAAAATGACATACGTGGACGATTTTGTCAAGCATACAGTAGTAACGTTTTATCATGAATATCCTGGAAAAATTAAGTTTGAAAATACTTACACATATGTGAATATTTTTAAGTTTATAATAATAATTATTATTTTTTAAATATATAGCGGAACCTCGGATTGCGAGTAACAGCACCTCAGATTAGAGCCTTTATAAAGCTTTACAGATCACACAGATAGCAGACACATCTCAATATCAACTGTTCAAAGGAGATTGTGTATTTTGGATGCCTTTAGAAACAAAGTAAAATCAGGAAAGACCATGGAATTTGAAGGTGTAGGTACACATACACACACGCACACACAAACACACTCACACGAGCTGCCGTTTCAAGCTAAAACCCATAAGGTAAGTTAATACACATGTAAGTCAAATAAAGAATGGATTTATTCCCCTCAGTAAAGCTCTTTTTCCTGCGGGGAGTTTCAGAAAGCCGATCTGTTGGGAGGGAAAATGTGCTTTGCTGGTTTGCTTTATTGGGACTTTTCAAGGCTGTCCTGCTTGTCAATGAAATGATAAACCTTCAAGACTACAAATCAACTCCACAGAACTGGATACATACAGTAAAGCCCCTTCTGGCTTGTGGCAGGTCCTGAGATATACAGTAGGTAGAGAATATAATGTCTCTTAGACCTTACAGCAATACACTGACTTGTAATCACGCAAATTGAAGGTATGGACATAATAACACAATCCAGACCTCTGATTTGCATCACACCAACGTACAATGGATTGTTTCTATATAACATTCAGTCTGTTACACGTTTCTTAATACTTATTACATGGCTAATACATTTTAATCATTTCAGCTCTGAATGATCAAAAACGTCATGTTTATAATTTGATTACAAAACAGATATACTGTATATTTGAATAAACTATAGAACGTTGTCACTGTCTGAGCACTTAGATGCTCAATTTTCATTCATTTGTAATTTTGAACACAAATAAATCGTTCCAAATGAATAATAAGACGAACGAACCTTTTGAAAAAATTATGCTGTTATTTTCCACTGTCTGATGATGTGTTTGCCTGCAGCATGTAGTTGAAATAACTAACCTTTCATCTACCCTCTACCCTACATATCAAGTTAAAAAATCATATTTGAAATCATATTCCTCACTGATGACTTTTCTCTTAATCTAGCAAAAATGTGAACTTTCCCTCAACTTTCAGGGTATTAATGCCAGCGTGTGTGTGATTTCCCTGCAAATGACTCCAGTTTAGCACTGTGGTGTGCTTTGTGACTGCTTTCACGCTAATGGAGTGCTAATTTGGCAAGAACTGGAATTAATTATATGACACGTCATACTCATTAGAGATCCCCAGATGCAAGTCATGAGCAAGCTCACAAGTACATACAACTCATTAGCACTCAAATTCCACTGGGCTTTGTGTAGTTCTTTGAGTGAAAGGTGTGTGTGCATGTGTGTGTGTGTGTGTATGTGTGTGCGTGTGTGCATGTGTGCTGTTCTACCATTCAAGGATTAAAGATTATTTATGCCTCCAATTGTAGTTAAACTAGCTGTTAACTTTAGTCAAATTCACACAGTTTACATGGCCTCTTTTCCACCATAACAGTAATGACCTGTACTGTACTGTATGTTCTGACAACTTGGTATTAGAACCAGCATTAATCTACACAATTAGAGCTACAGTAGCTTTTCTATTGAATCAGACTACACGGCTAGCCTTCACTTCCCACATGCACCAGTGAGCCTTGATTGCTTATGACCCTGTCGCTGGTCCACTGGTTTACCTACTCAGTTATTTAGTTATTTAACGGATAACGGATTATATTAAAAATGTAATCCGTTATCCAGACAATTTATGTAATCCGTGTGCCAGACAGCAGTGATTCCCAATCCAGTATTGTGTGTGTGTGTGTGTGTGTGTGTGTGTGTGTGTGAGAAAGTCGTTCTACAAGCCCCACCCCCGATAACCCGCCCCCCTCTGTTATTCCTGCTGTTATACCCCTATCTCACCTATGCGGTTTGACTATGTGAGGACTGACGCGCAAAAAGATGGAAACCTAATCACGGCGCCAAAACTCGCGGTGAATCATGACGAACCGTACTTACAGTACGTCCACTGCACGAAACTGCGTAGGTGAGATAGAAGTATTAGTAGTTAACAGATTATGGACCAAACTTCGCTGAGTGATTGTTAGTGATGTTAGAATAATAATAAAGGTCTTGACTAAAACAACATTCATGAGGAATAACAAAGGAGTTTTTTGCATTTTCTGCAGTAGAAAAGTACTAGTTACTTTTATCAGAAAGTAACGCTGTAATGTAACTTTTTAAAGACAGTAATTTTGCATGCAATTAGTTATTTTAAAAAGTGACATCCCCCAACACTGGCCTTCAGTATCAAGGAATTTGTGCCTTTTTAATGATGATAAACTTTTTGTTCAGAGAACTTTGGTCATTCCATACCATTAAATGTACAGTAACTGCAAATGGTTATTAAGCATTATGTGTCAGCTACTGTACATACATACCATATATCCCCTGGAATCAGCACTTAATTACAGTTCACAGTATCCAATTAAAAACATGACCACTAAGGGCAAAAACAGACACAAATCTTTAGCAAAGCAGCATGGAGAGTTAATCCTGGGTTGCTTCAGATACATGCCATGCTGCACCTGGTGGAAGCACCATCTAGGTTGCAGACAAAAAAAAATTATGACTAGGTTGCAGACAAAACACTGCACTTCTGCTCCTTGTAGAAGCAGTGGTTAAGGATTTCATCTCTCAGCACATGTACTCAGGTTCACCAGACTATCGCAATTCATACACTCACTCACACAAACAATTTAAGCAATTTCCCTCTGGGATTAATAAAGTTCTTTGAATCTTGAATGAATCTTGAATCTTGAATAAACACTATCCCTCAGGAAAGAAATGTATGTCATCCCAGCTCAGAGTCTGTTTAATCACTGGACCAAATGTTTCCATCCACTGCTCATCCAAGCCCTCACCAAGAAGAGAAGTACCGATGTAAAGGTTCACAGACTAAACTGAAAGTTTCTATTGACTAAGGATATGTGCAAAGTTGAGGATGCAGAAAATTAATGCCATTTGACCTCAGAGAGCCAACATTGTTACAAACAAGTTGGAATTGCCACTTCACTGCCAAACTGAGCCATCTGTCATATTTGTGCCGAAACTGGTGCCAAAGTACAGCTCACAATATTCAGTATGTTCTACAGACGTGGCCACTAAGGCCAAATACTGGGTGATTCACTTGAAGGAGGCCTTGAATATTCTATAATAACTCTCGCTAAATAATGAAGCAATCTGAATGTACAATGTGCTCCTCAGTGTATGGAGCTTTGACCACACTGACGAGGTAGGTGCCCTAGCCATTACGCTGATATGAAAAAAAGAGTCAGATACTATGACTGGTTCTGGTATGTACAGGAACATGGAGCGCTGCATCAAGATGTGTCTGGCAGAAAATGGAGATCACTTTCAGCATTGCATGTAATGCAACCGTTTACACATACAGTGGTGTGAAAAACTATTTGCCCCCCTCCTGATTTCTTATTCTTTTGCATGTTTGTCACACAAAATGTTTCTGATCATCAAACACATTTAACTATTAGTCAAAGATAACACAATTAAACACAAAATGCAGTTTTTAAATGAGGGGTTTTATTATTTAGGTTGAAAAAAAAATCCAAACCTACATGGCCCTGTGTGAAAAAGTAATTGCCCCCTGAACCTAATAACTGGTTGGGCCACCCTTAGCAGCAATAACTGCAATCAAGCGTTTGCGATAACTTGCAACGAGTCTTTTACAGCGCTCTGGAGGAATTTTGGCCCACTCATCTTTGCAGAATTGTCGTAATTCAGATTTATTTGAGGGTTTTCTAGCATGAACCGCCTTTTTAAGGTCATGCCACAATATCTCAATAGGATTCAGGTCAGGACTTTGACTCGGCCACTCCAAAGTCTTCATTTTGTTTTTCTTCAGCCATTCAGAGGTGGATTTGCTGGTGTGTTTTGGGTCATTGTCCTGCTGCAGCACCCAAGATTGCTTCAGCTTGAGTTGACGAACAGATGGCCGGACATTCTCCTTCAGGATTTTTTGGTAGACAGTAGAATTCATGGTTCCATCTATCACAGCAAGCCTTCCAGGTCCTGAAGCAGCAAAACAACCCCAGACCATCACACTACCACCACCATATTTTACTGTTGGTATGATGTTCTTTTTCTGAAATGCTGCGTTACTTTTACGCCAGATGTAACGGGACACGCACCTTCCAAAAAGTTCAACTTTTGTCTCGTCGGTTCACAAGGTATTTTCCCAAAAGTCTTGGCAATCACTGAGATGTTTTTTAGCAAAATTGAGATGAGCCTTAATGTTCTTTTTGCTTAAAAGTGGTTTGCGCCTTGGAAATCTGCCATGCAGGCCGTTTTTGCCCAGTCTCTTTCTTATGGTGGAGTCGTGAACACTGACTTTAATTGAGGCAAGTGAGGCCTGCAGTTCTTTAGATGTTGTCCTGGGGTCTTTTGTGGCCTCTCGGATGAGTCGTCTCTGCGCTCTTTGGGTAATTTTGGTCGGCCGGCCACTCCTGGGAAGGTTCACCACTGTTCCATGTTTTTGCCATTTGTGGATAATGGCTCTCACTGTGGTTCGCTGGAGTCCCAAAGCTTTAGAAATGGCTTTATAACCTTTACCAGACTGATAGATCTCAATTACTTTTGTTCTCATTTGTTCCTGAATTTCTTTGGATCTTGGCATGATGTCTAGCTTTTGAGGTGCTTTTGGTCTACTTCTCTGTGTCAGGTAGCTCCTATTTAAGTGATTTCTTGATTGAAACAGGTGTGGCAGGAATCAGGCCTGGGGGTGACTACAGAAATTGAACTCAGGTGTGATAAACCACAGTTAAGTTATTTTTTAACAAGGGGGGCAATCACTTTTTCACACAGGGCTATGTAGATTTGGAGTTTTTTTTCTCCCTTAATAACATAACCCTTCATTTAAAAACTGCATTTTGTGTTCAATTATGTTATCTTTGACTAATAGTTAACGGTTTTTGATGAGCAGAAACATTTAAGTGTGACAAACATACAAAAGAATAAGAAATCAGGAAGGGGGCAAATAGTTTTTCACACCACTGTATGTCAAGGTATGTAGCATATTCTTTTGGTTCCGGTTCCTTCATCATAGCAAAAGTTATTACAGGATATTTGGAGCCTCTTTCGTATGAATCATCCTGTATTTATTTATTTGCTTGTTTATTTATTTAGTGTGGCAATATATATTTTTAAACTTTATAAATATTGTGTTGCTTATTTTCAGATATCCAGAAAACTTACAATAGCATTTTCACTAGCAAATCACAGAAATAGTTCCCTTTCAAGGCTACACTCGATGCTGCGTGAAAACGCTATGGGAAACATGTTGTCATGTCGGCGGTTGTGAAGCATGTGTGTACAAACAGGCAAAATTTTGGCTTATATAACCTCGGTCAGGTGACGTCATCTGATTAGACGCAGCTGCAGGTTATAAATAGTGGTGAGCCGGCGACAACCTCAGATAATTTGTCTTGATAATTTCATTGTGAATGCAACGTGTGCAAGCACAAAATGCATTTAATACATTTAAAACAAAGAGGACTTAAACTTACTGAGATAATGGCGGAGTTTAGCGCTATATGTCCGTGTGAGAACTATCTCTCCGAAGGCGACACGCACACTCTTTGTTTTGAATGTTTGGGTGAGAGCCATGCTCTCGATGGACTTAAAGGAGAGTGTGAGCATTGTGATAATCTCCCGGTAAAATTGCGCACTCCTGGGGATCACAGGTTGATCTGGCCGAGGCACGAGAGACGGAGCCTCTCCTTTCTCTCGCCTCCTCCCCCGATCACGTAGTCTCTCCCTCCACTTCACGAGCGCCCTCCAGTGCTTCTCGTGAGTCGATGGAAGAGACCCTTTCCCTTGCTTCTGTAGAAATGGCAGCAGCCACCTCAGAACGACCCTCTAAGTCATAACGCGTGCAGTCGAACAACTTCACATTGACTGGCCACAGGAGCAAGCTCACCCCACACAGTCAAAATTAGACGACAGATTTCTGTCGGGTGGGCAGGAGAGGGCGCCAAAATGTCGCTCTCTCCCATTTTTTGATGATCTCCATAGTGAACTATCCCATTCATGGGATAAACCTTTTTCATCCCGTGTTTTTGTACCACCAACCTCGTTCTTTTCCAACATCGTTGATGCGAAGACACGAGGCTATGTGGTGATGCCCCAGGTTGAGGAGACGCTAGCTAGCTATCTCATTCCTGGAACATCATCATCATAGAAGAAGCCAACCCTCCCCTCTAAACCGTGTAGAATTTCTTCTAACCTGGTAGGGAAGGCGTTTCAAGCAGCAGGTCAATCTGGCGCTTCCTTGCACACCATGGCGGTTTTGCAAGCGTACCAGGCTGATCTGCTGAATGATTTGAGCAAGAGCGGCACCATGGATCAAGAAGCATTCACAAAGTTACGCCGGGCTACTGATCTGTCCCTGCGTGCGACTAAACAAACAGCCCGTGCTATCGGCCGTTCTATGGCATCCCTGGTGTGTGCAGAAAGACATTTATGGCTTAATCTGACGGGCATCAAGGATAAGGATCGATCATTCCTCCTTGATGTCCCTGTATCACCATCAGGCTTATTTGGCGGCGCCGTTAATTCTGTCGCCACCAGGTTTCGAGATGCCAATCTCTATGAACATGCTTTTGGGAAATTTCTCCCATGCCGTGCTCAGGATCCAAGGCCGTCGGCCACCCAGCCTCGACCAAAGTCTCGCAGAAAGGCGAGAGGTGCAAAAGGAGAGTGTCAGTAGCTGCGCACCCCCCGTAAGGACTGGGGTACGGCACGCCGCCCCTCATAGATTGCCTCTAAAAGCTCAGACCGCCGCGCCGTCTTCTTCTCTAAGAAGAGGCCCTGAAGGCTTACGCCAGGGTTGTGGGGGTGACCCCCAGGAGGAGAGCACGTAATTTTTTTCTTTAATAACATGCCCCCCCCCCCCGGTCAAATCGATGTTTAGTTTCGCCGCCTTTCGTGTTTCGGACGACACCGGTCCTCAACGACATGTTAGCTCTTCGGTTAAATTCCTGCTGTATTCCAGGATGCCGAACAGCTAACAAGACTCCCAACAAACACCCCCCCCCCCCAGATTCCTCTCCCTCAGGGCGATTTACATTTCAGGGCATATAAATAAGGAGCATCTGTACTGTCCAGTCAAGCTCTGACACACGGGGATTGGAAACCCCACCCCGAAGTAGTCAGTCAATCTGGGAGAGATTTCAGGTAGCAGAGGTGGACCTCTTTGCCTCGTAAGATCAGCAAATGTCCCCTTTGCTGCTCTCTGACTCTTCCAGCCCCACCCCTGGGTCTGGACACCTTGGCCCTTACGTGGCCCAGGTTACGTCTCTATTAATTTTTCCTGATAACTCTGCTCCCGGGAGTCTAAGTCAAGCTGGTCTTCCAGCCAGCGTAATTAAGACAATTCTAGGGCTCCCTCTCCTAGAAGAGCTTAAATGAATGTATGTGAAAGATTCGTACATGCGAAGTGTTTCAGCCCATATTGCTTGAAGCCTCTGTCCTCCGCCTGTTACAGCTTCGGAGCAGGAAAGACTTCACTTACAGTGTCCAGTATGTGCCCTTTGGGTGAGAGATGCTATTGCCCTCTCCTATGAGCCGCACAGTACCACGTCCGCCTCTAGGAAGCGGGGCTCATTCAACCAGGAGATCGCCTCATCTATTGCACTAGCAAGAGGTATTCCCCTGCAGCAAGTGTGTGCTAAGCTGGTAGACACAGTTCACTGCCGAATTGTTTCAGTGCTGGAACTGCTTTGGCTGCTGCTGCAAAAAAAATAATAATAAAAGTTTGTCCTCGAGCTTGTTCCCTAGTACTCTCAGGACGTACTTAACTGCATTCTCACTCAACTATCTTCTGATATTGTTTTTGAAACATCCTGTCCTCCACCTTTACAGCTTCGGAACAGGAGAGACTTCATGTCCAGTACATGCTCTTCATATTGACATCCACCACATCAGCCGGTAGCGTAAACTAGCAAGGGGTATCCCTCCTACAGCAAGTGTGTGCTAAGCAGGTTGACCCAGTCCACTGCTGAACTGCTCCATTGCTGGAGTTTCTCCAAGAGAATTGTCTTCAGGCTTGTGCCCTAGTACCCTCAGAACGTACGCGGACGCTATTTCAGTCTGCCACATTCTGATTGAAGCCACTAGAGTCAGCACCTGTCAGGCCTCTGACCCTTAGGCTGGCTTTTCTTATGGCCATTTCCTCTCTCAAGAGGAAGATGCGTACTTGTCAGTCTCCCCATCTTGCCTGGACCTGCCCCTGGCCAGTCAAGTCCATTCTGCATCATCACCTACTGCAGTGGTTCTCAAACTTTTTCTGTCATTCCCCACTTAAGGGGGTGAGCGAATTTTCAAGCCCCACTTGTCAACAAAATAATAACGAAATCGGCCAAGTTTACTGTTTATTGAAATATCAATTTCTAAACCAATAAGATCAAACAACACCAAGTTCAAAATAGATAAAATACACATGCAATTGTTATAAAAGGCTTATGTTGTCACTTATCTTTGCATAATTGTGTGTTTATTAGCTGCTCAGCGAAGCGCTGCTCAGTGGGTCGCGCAGGTTTCAATTCAATTTACTTGTATTTGTCATGTTTCTTACGGTGTCTGCGTCGGAGGTGAGTGCGAGGCATGATCGCGGAGGCGAGCTGACGGTTCCAACAGAGTTCTTTATTTTGATTTCCAAACAAAACATAAACCAACACTCCAACACAAACTAAACTTAAACGACTAATGCTAGACGCCTGGCTGGAGTTCAGCCAGGCTATTTATAGCAAACATAAACATAATCATCAAATTAACTTCCCTCGGTTCAGGTGAGCTTCTACGTCACCTGACCGAGGTGCAAACTGGGAAACGAAGTCAAAAACGAAACTTAAAATAAACTACAAAACAAAAAACAAAAACGGGCGTTAGGCGCCCTCTAGGGGTCAACCGTCACAGTACCCCCCCAAAAAAAATGCTCCTCTGGAGCATCATCGGAGGCCCCGGACACCCACCCCAATGTTCTACCTTCCACCTCCTGACCAGGAGGCTGGGTGACGGGGCTGGAGACGTGTTCTGCGGCTGCTGGGCTGGAGACGTGCTCGGCCGTGGCAGGGCTGGAGACGTGCTCGGCCGTGGCAGGGCTGGTGACGTGCTCGGCCGTGGCAGGGCTGGTGACGTGCTCGGCCGTGGCAGGGCTGGTGACGTGCTCGGCCGTGGCAGGGCTGGTGACGTGCTCGGCCGTGGCAGGGCTGGTGACGTGCTCGGCCGTGGCAGGGCTGGTGACGTGCTCGGCCGTGGCAGGGCTGGTGACGTGCTCGGCCGTGGCAGGGCTGGTGACGTGCTCGGCCGTGGCAGGGCTGGTGACGTGCTCGGCCGTGGCAGGGCTGGCCCTGCGCTCGACGACGGCGTTGGAGCGGTCACTGCGCTCGACGACGGCGTTGGAGCGGACACTGCGCTCGACGACGGCGTTGGAGCTTGTGCAGAGCTCAACAGCGGCGTTGGAGCGTGCACTGCGCTCGACGACGACGTTGGAGCTTATGCAGAGCTCAACAGCGGCGTTGGAGCGTGCACTGCGCTCGACGACGACGTTGGAGCTTGTGCAGAGCTCAACAGTGGCGTGGGAGCGTGCACTGCGCTCGATGATGGTGTTGTAGCGTGCCCTGCGCTCGACGACAACGTTGGAGCGTGCACTGCGCTCGACGACGGCGTTGGAGCGTGCACGGCGCTCGACGACGGTGTTGGAGCGTGCACGGCGCTCGACGACGGCGTTGGAGCTTGTGCAGAGCTCAACAGCTGCGTTGGAGCGTGCACGGCGCTCGACGACGGCGTTGGAGCTTGTGCAGAGCTCAACAGCGGCGTTGGAGCGTGCACTGCGCTCGACGACGACGTTGGAGCTTGTGCAGAGCTCAACAGCGGCGTTGGAGCGTGCACTGCGCTCGACGACGACGTTGGAGCTTGTGCAGAGCTCAACAGTGGCGTTGGAGCGTGCACTGCGCTCGACGACGACGTTGGAGCTTTTGCAGAGCTCAACAGCGGCGTTGGAGCGTGCATTGCGCTCGACGACGACGTTGGAGCTTGTGCAGAGCTCAACAGCGGCGTTGGAGCGTGCACTGCGCTCGACTGCGGCGTGGGAGCGTGCAGTGCGCTCGACTGCGGCGTGGGAGCGTGCAGTGCGCTCGACTGCGGCGTGGGAGCGTGCAGTGCGCTCGACTGCGGCGTGGGAGCGTGCAGTGCGCTCGACTGCGGCGTGGGAGCGTGCAGTGCGCTCGACTGCGGCGTGGGAGCGTGCAGTGCGCTCGACTGCGGCGTGGGAGCGTGCAGTGCGCTCGACAGTGGCGTGGGAGCGTGCAGTGCGCTCGACAGCGGCGTTGGAGTGTACTCGGCGCTCGACTGCGGCGTTGGAGCGTACTCGGCGCTCGACAGCGGCGTTGGAGCGTACTCGGCGCTCGACAGCGCCGTTGGAGCGTACTCGGCGCTCGACAGCGCCGTTGGAGCGTACTCGGTGCTCGACAGCGGCTCTAAAGGGTGCAGTGCGCTCGACGACGGCTCTGGAGCGTGCAGTGCGCTCGACGACGGCTCTGGAGCGTGCAGTGCGCTCGACGACGGCTCAACGTCGTCCTCAAAGCCGGGAGGCGGCGGCAGAACGGGTGTGTGGGACAGCGGCTGCTGACATGCTAGCTCATTGTCCTCAAAGCCGGAAAGTGGCGTTGGAGCGTGCACGGCGCTCGACTGCAGCGTTGGAGCGTGCACGGCGCTCGACTGCAGCGTTGGAGCGTGCACGGCGCTCGACTGCAGCGTTGGAGCGTGCACGGCGCTCGACTGCAGCGTTGGAGCGTGCACGGCGCTCGACTGCAGCGTTGGAGCGTGCACGGCGCTCGACTGCAGCGTTGGAGCGTGCACGGCGCTCGACGGCAGCGTTGGAGCGTGCACGGCGCTCGACTGCAGCGTTGGAGCGTGCACGGCGCTCGACTGCAGCGTTGGAGTGTGCACGGCGCTCGACTGCAGCGTTGGAGCGTGCACGGCGCTCGACTGCAACATTGGAGCTTGTGCAGAGCTCAACAGCGTCACGTCGTCCTCAAAGCCGGGAGGCGGCGGCGGAACGGGTGCATGGGTCAGTGGCTGCAGACACGCTAGTGCGTTGTCCTCAAATCCGGGAGGCGGTGGAAGGATGACGCTCCCTAGCTCGCACGGAGCGTGAATGTTGGAAACGCCTTTCTCTTCTTTACCGCTGAGCGCTGGCGAGCGAGGAGAAAGCTCCGAGCTCGCTTCGCGGTTCTCCCGGAAGTGGAGGATCATGCCCTGCATCTCCTCCACCTGCTCCCGTATTTCTCGCAATTGCTCCGGCTCCGGAATCCACCACATGCGTTCATGTTTCGTTAGCTGGTTGTACATCCAGCTCCGGTATCTGTCTACCTCGCCGTTATTCCGCCAGCAGTATTCCCAGCCGCCATACCTCTCAGCCTCGCTGTCCTCCAGCCAGTTCGCCAGCTCGGGCGAGATGGTATCTGCATCCTCCCCAAAATCATCCAGGGGGAAATCCTCCGCCATGCCTCTTGTACGGTCTAGCATTCTGTCATGTTTCTTACGGTGTCTGCGTCGGAGGTGAGTGCGATGCATGATCGCGGAGGCGAGCTGACGGTTCGAACAGAGTTCTTTATTTTGATTTCCAAACAAAACATAAACCAACACTCCAACACAAACTAAACTTAAACGACTAATGCTAGACGCCTGGCTGGAGTTCAGCCAGGCTATTTATAGCAAACATAAACATAATCATCAAATTAACTTCCCTCGGTTCAGGTGAGCTTCTACGTCACCTGACCGAGGTGCAAACTGGGAAACGAAGTCAAAAACGAAACTTAAAATAAACTACAAAACAAAAACCAAAAACGGGCGTTAGGCGCCCTCTAGGGGTCAACCGTCACAGTATTAATGATCCGTTTATTTGTGTGTGATTGTTTTGAGTGTATGCTCTTCATTATCAATAAAGAAAAGCATGAATTAGAATAGGTACTTTCCTATTATTTTCCACTAATTTCCTCCCGTTCATTGCACCCCACCTGTCATGTCTGTATTCCCCACTAGTGGGGCGCGCCCCACACTTTGAGAACCACTGACCTACTGTGCCCAGTATGTGTTCTTCAGACCAACGTCCACCGAACCAGCCAGTGGCGAAAGTCAGGGCAACTTTCTGTATGCTATGGAGGCCGCAACCGGTGGGGGGGGTGGTGGTGCGTCCGCCACTTCACATACCTTGTCACTGGATGAGAGATGCTACTGCCCTCTCCTATGAGGCGCAGAGACTCACTTCGCCTCTAGGAGTCAGGGCCCATTCGACCAGAGGGGTCACCTCATCTATTGCTCCTGCAAGAGGTACTCCCCTGCAGCAAGTGTGTGATGCGGCAGGTTTTTTCCTGCCTGCACACATTTGTAAATTTTATAGTTTGGATGTCCACGAAGCTCCCAGACATAGTTCTGAGACTCCTCGGCCTTGTACACACAACCTTGGGGTCCAGACACTTGGAGTTGGTATTCTCGTTCCCATAACGTTTTCACGCACCATCGAGTGTAGCCTTGAAAGGGAACGTCTCGGGTTACTTTGCTGTAACCCTGTTCCCTGAAAGGCGGGAACAAGATGCTGCGTCCCAATGCCGCACTGCCACGTGACCGGACGTCTGTTCAGACAAATTAATCTGAGGTTGTCGCCGGCTCACCAATATTTACAGTATAACCTGCAGCTGCGTCTAATCAGATGACGTCACCTGACCGAGGTTATATAAGCCAAAATTTGGCGTGTTTGTACACACATGCTTCACAACCGCCGACATGATAACATGTTTCGCATAGCGTTTTCACGCAGCATCTCCTTTCAGGGAACAGGGTTACAGCAAAGTAACCCAAGACGTTTTCTATATACATATGTAGTGCTACAACAGAAGAGGATGAACACCCCTGTCCCCAAAGTAGACAAAGCATGTTTCGCTTACACACAGTGCAAAAGAACAGCTTCATACTGCACCGTCTTCTCTGTCTGAAGAGCAGAAAGACATTTCAGCATACTTTATAAAAACTCAATTTCTAACTGAGGAAACATGTCACGGTAAGTTTAGCTGTTTGATTGAATGTCATTGAATATATATACATATGTTACATGAAGCTGTGATTTCAGCGTCAGCAACAAAGCAAAAAGCAATGTGTGAATTGAGTTTTGAGGCCAGTTTGCAACTGATGCATGGTATTGTGTGGGTGTGTAAAAGAAGTAACAGCACAAGCAGCATACTAAAAACTAACTATCTGATTTTAAATAACAGTAACGTAGACACATATTTGGGCATTGCTTAGTGTTTAGGTAACCAAAAACAGTACCTTTGTACTCTACCTTTTTTCTTGTGATTTTTAAGGATTCTTATTCTAAATCTCAAAGTTAATTGTGCTATGGAATTTTCAGGAAATAAGACAAACCATGAAAGGCTCAAAGCAGGTCGAGGTCCGCAATTGTAATTAAGTATTATGTAAATCATACAAATGCTTTTCCAGCATAAACTGTTATCAAGGTTTGCTTAAAAGAAAGGCCATTTTAGATAATTAGTTGCTTTAAGGAATGGTTTTAAAGAGTTTGTTTTTGTAAGTAAGGAGATAAAGGATGAGAAAATGGTTTTCTATAATTTGCATAATGCCATCAGAGAGAAAGGCAGAGGGTGGTGGTAACAGCAATAATAATAATAATAATAATAATAATAATAAAAATGTTATAATAAAAAAGTAAAGTAAAATTCACCATATACAAACAGACACAAAAGGCCATAAGCATGTAATCAGGTAGATTTTGCACTAATATAAGTGCACCGCTGTCTACATTACACATATACAAGCCTAAAACAATCTTTACATCTCAGTCCTGAGAGAGAGAGCGAGGGGGGCGCATGAATTTGTGCAGAGAGATGAAAATGACAACACTGAAAGTGAATCTATCCAGCCAGCCTTATTATATGACTCTAAAAGCTCTCATTTGGACATCATCCCCATGTACAGCAGCAAGTCACCACTGAGAATAAAATGGCAGAAGTACAGGGAAAAAAATTACTCTCTCTCTCTCTCTCTGGTTTAAAACAATAGCCACAATAAGTATTACAGCATGTCACCAACCGTACGAATCATATCTGGCCTTTCCCTTATTCTTTTACTCTGTATACCTTGTAATTTAATAGATGGTCTCTCATGAACAGAAGCAATCAACAGCTCAGAAATCCCCCGTGTTCAATAACACTACCTCAAACCACACTGCACAGATTACTCTTTTGCTACAGTAAGAGAAGGAATCAATAAGTTTAGGCATTTTAGACATACAATAACTTGGGTTTTAAAGTTTTATAACATGGATATTAAGGCGTGCTCATGACCATGCCTAGCTCTCAGAAGGAAACTTGAACAATCTGTGTATCACTCCAAATCAGCAGTCTGCTAAGCAAATGCGATGGAACAGATTTCAGTAAGTAATAAGAAATCAATATTAAGGTGCATATTTATTGCTTTCAATAAATGCATCAAGCCTGTGAATTCTTAGATTCCAGTCTTGTACTGCATCCTATGGTATATCCTCCATCTTTCTGCTCTTAAAGTCTTCTTAAAACTGTATAATGTGATACTTTCACTGCTACCTTGTGGAGTTTTTTTTAATGTTGTTGATTCTTTCAAACAACTTCATGAAATGATTTGGCACTGAAGTTGAGTGAACTCAAAATTGCTTTGCAGCCGGTTGCCTTAACTTTTTAAGTTAAGTCAAATTTTTATTTTTTACAGTGCAATGTGTCGTCATTAACTGCTGTTATTTGGTCAATCTGTTTTTTTTATTTATTATTTTACAAGAAAATAAGTCTTCATGGGCAGCACGGCAGCTTAATGGTGAGTACTTGCACTTCTAGGATCCATGTTGTATTCCCGGCCAAGATTCACGTCTTAGTGTGCTTAGTGTGTTTCCTCTGTGGTTTCCTCCCACAGTCCAAAGACATGCAGGTAATGCATAATGTTAATTGCCGTTCTTAAAAAAGCCTATAGTGTGTGTGTGTGTGTGTGTGTGTGTGTGTGTGTGTGTGTGTGTGTGTGTGCCCTGCAATGAATTGGCACCCTGTCAGGCCCCCTGCGACCCTTGTATACAGGATAAAACTGTAAAAATTATGAGTGATTGTAAATGAGTCAAGTCTTTACAAGTAAAACTGAATGTGTATTCGAACCAAGAGTACACATTCAGAGCTAGTAACTGTTTAAACAAACAAGCTAACAGGGCACATCTGGGCAATAAGAATCACACATCGCTCACATTTCAATATTTATGAACACTTGAAAATGGGTGGGTTTAAATAAGAGAATTTCTTTTAGGTTGTTTAACACACTTATTCAATTCAATTCAATTCAATTTTATTTATATAGCGCTTTTAACAATGGTCATTGTCTCAAAGCAGCTTCACAAAAATTTAAGAAATTTAACAAAAAAAAAAAAAAAAAAAAAAAAACATTATATATATATATATATATATATAATAATTATATATAAAGTAATAAATAAATAAATAAAATTATAATAGAAAATAAATAAATAAAAACAAATAATAATAATAATTATAGAAAAGAAAATAATTGGAAGTGTGGATGTGTGAGAAAAATGTGCAGATAATAATGAGATGAATGAATGAAATGTCTCTGATGAGCAAGCCAAGGGTGACGGCGACGGTGGCAAGGAAAAACTCCCTGAGATGGCATTAGGAAGAAACCTTGAGAGGAACCAGACTCAACAGGGAACCCATCCTCATTTGGGCGATAACAGATAGAAATGATATAACATCTTGTGTGTTGTGCAGGTGAAAATTCAATATGACAGAAATTATTTAAATTGTCATGAAGACCAGTTCAGCATAGGGACGAGTCAGTAGGTGCAGAGGGCAGATGAGGTCTGGATCACTGGAAGCACAGGAGCAGCATGTGTAGCTCCAACCATCATAAAGCTGAATCCAGTTGGAGCTGGTCCTTCTCTGGATGCCTCAGGAACCTCGCAGGGTCGACCTTTGTCTACTGAAGCTGGCAAAATCTCCCGATGCCTCGGGATGGGTAGAGAAATACAGAACAGATGGGGAGAATTAGCGTAGTTGCCATTCGGTATAGGTGTACTGGAGTATGAGTACTGGGATGAGTTATGTGTATGCCAGATTAAAAAGATGCGTCTTGAGTCTACTTTTGAACTGAGAAACCGTGTCTGCTCCCCGAACACTGTCTGGAAGGCTATTCCAAAGCTTTGGAGCTAAATATGAAAAAGCCCTACCCCCTTTTGTAGATTTTGAAATTCTGGGAACTACCAGAAGTCCGGAGTTTTGTGATCTTAAGGCGCGTGGTGGATTGTAGCGTATCAGAAGACTGGTTAGGTATGTGGGAGCTAAACCATTTAAGGCCTTGTATGTAAGTAATACTATTTTGTAATTTATTCTAAACTGAACAGGTAGCCAGTGCAGGGATGATAATATTGGGGTTATATGATCATATTTTCTGGACCTAGTGAGAACCCTGGCAGCTGCATTTTGGATTAACTGAAGCTTGTTTATTGAGGATGCAGGACAACCACCTAGTAATGCATTACAATAGTCCAGTCTGGAGGTCATGAATGCATGAACTAGTTTTTCTGCATCAGATACGGATAAGATGTTCCTAAGTTTAGCAATATTTCGAAGATGGAAAAAGGCTGTTTTTGTGATATTTGAAATGTGATTTTCAAAAGACAAGTTACTGTCTAATATTACTCCCAGATCTTTTACTGCTGAGCTGGTAATAACAGTACATCCTTCTAAGCGCAAGCTGAATTGTGAAAGCTGTTGTGTGCTGGTTTTTGGGCCAATAAGTAATATCTCTGTCTTATCTGAATTTAGTAAAAGAAAGTTATTGGTCATCCAATCTTTTATGTCCTGGACACACTCAGTTAATCTAGACAACTTAGGTATTTCGTCTGGTTTAGTTGAGATATATAATTGGGTATCATCAGCATAACAATGGAAACTAATCCCATGTCTTCTAATGATGTTACCCAAGGGAAGCATGTATATTGAGAACAACAGAGGTCCTAAAACTGACCCTTGTGGGACCCCATATTTCACTGGCATTATACCAGACGGTTCTCCATCTAGATCTACAAAATGGTAGCGATCAGACAGGTAAGATCTAAACCATTTTAGTGCCTGTCCCTGAATGCCTATATAATTTTGTAAGCGATCTATGAGAATATTATGATCTATAGTGTCGAATGCAGCACTAAGATCGAGCAGGACTAGCAATGAGATGCAGCCTTGGTCTGAAGCTAAAAACAAGTCATTTGTAATCTTAACTAGTGCAGTTTCTGTGCTATGATGGGGCCTGAAACCTGACTGAAATTCTTCAAGGATGTTGTTATCCTGCAAGAATGTGCAAATTTGAGCTGATACTACTTTTTCTAGTATTTTTGATATGAACGGGAGGTTTGAGATCGGTCTGTAATTTTTTATTTCATTCGCGTCCAAATTAGATTTTTTAAGAAGCGGCTTAATAACTGCTAACTTGAAAGGTTTAGGGACGTGACCTAGATGTAATGAAGAATTAATAATGTTTAGGAGTGGCTCTCCAACCGTAAGCATCACTTCTTTTAAAAATCTGGTTGGGATTGGGTCTAACAGGCACGTTGTTGATTTAGCCGAGGTGATGAGTTTATACAGCTCTTCCTGTCCTATACCTGTAAAGCAGTGAAAATCTAAATGTGAAGCTATAGGCTGAGCTGGATCGTGAGATACTATTAGAGGTTGAACCTCCATTATTTTCTTCCTGATATTATTGATTTTTTCATTAAAGAAGTCCATAAAGTCTTCACTTCTAAACTGTGATGGGATACTCTCTGCGGGCATCTTAGGTTTTGTTAAGCGAGCCACTGTACTAAATAAGAACCTGGGATTGTTTTGGTTTCTTGCTATCAGTTGGCTAAGATGCTCGGTCCTAGCAGTTTTTAGAGCCTGTCTATAGCTGCACATACTGTCTTTATACGCAATTCGAAAAACTTCTAATTTAGTTTTCCTCCATTTTCGCTCGAGGTTACGGGTTGCTCTCTTTAGGGCGCGAGTATGACTGTTGTACCACGGTGCCAATGTTTTATCTCTGACTTTTTTTAATCTGATGGGAGCAACAGTGTCTAATGTACTGGTAAAAATAGTGCCCATGCTGCTAGTCACTTCATCTAGATCATCTGCATTTAGGGGTCTAATAAGAAATAAGTGGATAATTACCACTTAGAGGTAAATATCATGAAATCAAAGTTGACATTTTGATTTATTGTCATGTTCATAACTGATCTAATTGCAAATGTCTTATAATAATCAAAATAATTCTCCTTGGTGTTCCAATACTTTTGTAAAGGACTGTGGTATGTTAGTGAGAATTGGAAAACGACATTCTCCAGGAAATAAAAAACAAACAATATTACAGTAAGGAGACATCATGAGTATTGCTTTACTACCATAATTTTCAGTTAGCAATGAAGGAAGTAATCACATCCAATGTAGCCATTTATTTTACTTTGTATGATGACAACCAACATGTGGGCCTAAGCAATGGACAAAAAGTGAGCATCAGTGCTGAGAGATATGACAAATTTGGAAAAGTTCTATCACTGTTAGAGAGAGAGAGCAAGAAAAGAGAGAGAGAAAGAGAGAGAGAGAGAGAGAGAATCCATAGGAGACTAGGAGATTGATGCAGGTTTTAAAGTGGTTTGGATACGTTGACACAAAAAAAATAATGCTCCATCTCCAAACATATTGGAATGAGAAAATCCATATAAAACAAGACACGGTTTATACTGTAGACCATATACGTTATGCAACATGTGCAATGTATGATGCAGTGTACAGTATCTTGGTTTACATCAGGATAAACAGCCTATGCACTTCTCTCTGGTGGAAAAAGAGTCAACCACCAAAAAAATGACAATTGAAAAAAAATAAACTAAGCTAAGAAGATCTTTGACCATCAGAGAAATCAGAATGTTTTTGCTTCATTACCACAGCAACAGCAATGAAGAAACTTCCCTCTGTGTTCTATTTTAATTCTTGTTGCCCTGGTAACCATCTGACACCTGGAATACTCCGAACTGAGGCCTTATGAGTGCAGAGCATTAGAGTGAGAATGAAAAAAGGCTTGACACCTGCACTGGGCATGAGGAGACACCTGGGGAGGAGACTGGTCAGCAAGACATGTGACCTTCATCACTTTTACCTGACCAATGACAACCATCACATAACTATTGGGGAGTGGGGGGGGGGGGGGTGGAGCAGACTCTGGTCACATGCTTTTTATGCTACTATTATAGGCAAAGATGACATGCTGTATAGTTACTTATAATAAAATGTGTTAAGGTCTGACATGTGGTACAATTACAGTAAAGCTGTAACACATGAGGCTGGTGAGGGAACAACCAGCCTCCCTATGTTGATTCTGCAGCTGTACATGCATCATAAATAATCTAAGGAACTGGAATGATTTGCGTCCAGGGGGGTGTTCTTCTTACGTCGCTTGACACATCCGAGGTGAACTGACACATCTAAGATGAGATCATCGTGCTAATTAAGACCTGGCTAAGTTGGTTCTTCGAGCCACCTGTTGTTGATGATTAGTGAAGCTGGATTGAGTTGTCTAGGATTATTGCGCGTTCGTGTGTTGGTTTAAAAGGCGATATGCATCGACAGTAGAAACACTGATCACAAGCCCTTCGATTGGTTGTCAAAATGACAAAAGAGCGGCTCAATTTTTTTTGTAACACGTGTTATGCACTGAAATGCCCCCCTGCCATGGATTGCCCCCCCCCCCTAAATAATCGCTGTAAAATATTATATTAGAACATAAATTCATAGGTTTATGGTTTACAAATTACATGAGACTGTCACATCTGTGCCACCACGGTCCGGGGAAATAAGATCTGGGTCTCCGGACTATTGAGCCGCACCTTATCCCCCCCTAGTGTGTCAATGTGGTATGTCTTCCCCTCATCACAGTAATGATGTGCACCTGTGTCACTCCCTCGTGTGTCACTATAAATGCCAGTCAGATCCGGACGCCTGTGTCCGTGCACTGTTGTCTTCACGTATGTGTCTTTGTGTCTCCTCATCTCTCTGTGTGTGCGTGTCTCCTCCTCACGGCTGAGCAGAGTCTGCAGGGTCGGGGTAAGACCTGTCATAACAGGTATCTTGAATTTAGGACTATGCTGATACGTGCGGCGTGAAAGCCATTATCTCGAGTGTGTGCTACTGTGTATTTCGTGGAAAGAAAAGGACTGTGCTTATGTTACTGTGACCCGCCTGCAGACCCAGCCTGAGGAGGTTCGCTGAGGAGCTTCCCCGTTTTGTTTATTGTGTTCGTGTGCTTCATGTTTTTTTTTTGGTTTATTATTTTGAAAGAAAAGAGAAGAAAGAAATAAAACATAATCCTGAGTTTGAACTTGAACCTGTATCTTGCGTCCTCACTGAATAACCGGAGAACATGACAGATGCACGGACCTTCATGGACGCAGCAGGTGTACCCCTGCCGGATGAGGACACACGCCTCCACGAATACATCAAAGCGCAGCAGCAGAGGTTCAGCGGTCTGGCGCGAGCCGTTCATGACCTAGCAGGCAGCGTGTCACAGCTCGCGACATCGAAGCTCCCTCCGGCTGCTCACCCAGCGAACGCGACACCACCAAGGCCACGCCCAACTCCACCTGAAAGGTATGGAGGCGACCCAGAGGGGTGCCGAAAATTTCTATTAGCGTGTGAACTATATCTTGAAGATTTCCCGAATATGAATGACTCCCAGAGAGTGAGTTTTGTTACGCAGCATCTGACGGGAAGAGCAATGGACTGGGCGGCAGCGTTGTGGAGCGCCGGAGGTGTAGCGATCACCCGGTATCGGCGGTTCGTGGAAGCCCTCCGCGCGGTGTTCGACCACCCAGACCAGGGCCGATCAGGAGAACAACAGCTGCTGAGGGTGAGTCAACGAAACACCACGGTGGCTGACTATGCGGTGCGCTTTCAGGTGCTGGCGGCGGAAAGCGGGTGGTGTGAGAAGAGCCTGTTGGCTCACTTCCGAGACGGATTAAACGCGGATATCCAGCTTGAGCTCGCGTGTAGAGACACCGAACTTTCGTTAGAAGACACTATCACCCTAGCGATCAAGCTGGATCAGCATCTACGCGGCCAGCAGCGCCGAACTCCACCCCGCACCGCGCAGCGCGCTGCACCGCGCCGCCGCTCCAGCCCCCCTCAGCAGCCTACCCCCGAGCGCGAAGGCACCTGGACCGCCGAACCGATGGACGTCGCCACGTCACGCCTAACGGCATCGGAGAGATCTCGCCGAATGTCAGCTGGACTGTGTCTGTATTGTGGAGGCGACAAACACCTCGTGAAGGACTGCCCACTGATTAGAGTAACGCCTCGCACCCCCCCACGCACACACGCACCCTTCTGTATACCTGCCAGTATTTCTTTTCGTAATCGTTCTGTGTCTGTCTCTCCCTTAATAGATTCCGGATCGGCTGGCAACCTCATCTCTACATCTCTCCTTTCCGCGCTGCAAGCTCCCGTGTCGAAGCTTCCATCCCCGATATCAGTTAAAGCTCTGGATGGTCACACACTTAGTCAATCGCCACTTACAGGCATATCAGTCCCATTACGGTTAACTTTCCCCGGCCATTCTGAGGAAATAAATTTCTTTGTGCTTCCTCAGGTGGACCATTCCGTCGTGCTGGGTCTTCCCTGGCTCAGTTTTCACAATCCCAATTTTGATTGGGCTCATGCACGCATCCGATCATGGTCCAAACGATGCGCTAAAACATGTAAACCGCCTACGTTAGCGGTCCAAGTTACCAGCATTGAAAGCCCGAGAGATAAGATGTCCCAAAGTGTGCCCTCCGAGTACGCGGCATTTCAAGATGTATTTAGCGTTAGGGCAGCTGCGAGACTTCCTCCCCACCGTCCGTGGGATTGTGCTATTGAGCTCGTGCCTGGGAAAGCACCGCCTTACTCGCGTATTTATCCACTGTCCCTGGAGGAAACCAGGGCGATGGAGGAATACGTAGAGGAGGCTCTCAGGCAATGGTTCATTAGCAGGTCCACGTCTCCCGCTTCGGCAGGGTTCTTTTTTATTGAGAAAAAAGGCGGGGGCTTAAGACCCTGTATAGATTACAGGGGGCTCAACGCCATCACAGTAAAGTACAAGCACCCACTGCCACTGGTGCCAGCAGCTATCGACCAACTCCGAGGGGCCTCCGTATTCACTAAACTCGACCTCCGCAGCGCTTATAACCTCGTTCGCGTGCGTAAAGGGGACGAGTGGAAGACCGCGTTTAGCACCTCATCGGGGCATTACCAATATAATGTCATGTCGTATGGGCTGGTAAACGCGCCTGCGGTGTTTCAGGGGTTCATGAACGACGTGTTCCGGGATATGTTTAACCGTTGTGTGATAGTATATTTAGATGACATTCTAATATACTCAAGGTCGTATTCTGAGCATGTCGAGCATGTAACCGCCGTCCTTCGTCGCCTGCGTGCACACGGGCTCTATGCGAAGGCGGAGAAATGTGAATTCCATCAACGGGAGGTAGCATTTCTCGGCTATCGTATAGGGCCACTGGGGGTCGAGATGGAGAAAACCAAGGTGGAGGCGGTAACACAATGGCCGGTACCAAAATCAGTAAAGGCGCTACAGAGTTTCCTCGGGTTCGCCAACTTTTATAGGCGTTTCATTCGGAACTTTAGTTCGGTGGCAGCGCCCCTCACCTCACTCCTCAGGGGGAAACCCACGAAACTGAAAGCACTCACTGCCGAGGCAGAGAGTGCTTTCCAAAAACTGAAGGCGGCGTTCACCACCGCGCCTGTCTTACGGCTTCCAGACCCCGAGAAGCCATTCATTGTAGAGGTTGACGCATCAGAGGTGGGGCTCGGGGCGGTGCTGTCACAACGTCACGGTCAACCCGAGAAACTCCATCCCTGCGCGTTTTTCTCTCGAAAACTGACACCTGCCGAACAAAACTATGATATCGGTAATCGTGAACTGCTCGCAGTCAAGGCGGCGTTAGAAGAGTGGAGACACTGGCTGGAGGGAGCTAAACACCCCTTTGTGGTTCTGACCGATCACCGTAATCTCGAGTACATCCAACAGGCCAAAAGATTAAACACACGTCAAGCCCGGTGGGCGCTGTTCTTTACTCGCTTTCATTTTCATATCACATATCGCCCCGGTTCCAAAAACCTAAAAGCAGATGCGTTGTCGCGGTACTATCCAGCACCCATCCCCACCGAAAATCCAGAGCCCATTTTACCAGCACCACTCGTGGTTGCTCCGGTCACGTGGGACCTCGACGAGGAGATCGCCCGGTGGGGACGTGAAAATCATGTGCCTCCCGGGTGCCCCCCGGATCGAGTCTATGTGCCGGAGCCACTGCGAGACCAAATCACAATTCAGGCTCACACAAATCTGTCCTCAGGACACCCGGGGGTAGCACGCACGCTCAGCGCACTCACACAAAAGTACTGGTGGCCGAGAATGAAAGCGACCGTAAAGACAGTGGTTTCGTCTTGCGCCGTTTGTGCTACAACCAAAACACCACGTAGCCTCCCCGTTGGGAAATTAATGCCCCTACCGACACCGAACAGACCGTGGTCACACATCGCTGTAGACTTCGTCACGGATTTGCCGGTGTCAAAAGGGTACACGACAGTTCTAGTCGTGATCGATCGGTTCTCGAAGGGGTGTCACTTCATTCCATTCGGTTCGCTCCCGTCAGCCATTCAGGTGGCCGAGGCCCTTTTTGAACACGTGTTCCGTTACTACGGCATCCCCGAAGATATTCTTTCCGATCGTGGTCCTCAATTTATCGCCAGGGTCTGGAAAGCGTTCTTCCAGAAGTTGGGGACCACCGTTAGCCTAACGTCGGGCTACCACCCCGAGTCTAATGGACAGGCAGAGCGGACTGTTCAGGAACTTGGGAGATATCTTCGAGCATACTGTAGTAGCCGACAGCATGACTGGGCCGACTGGTTGCTTTGGGCGGAGTACGCACAGAACTCGCTCATCCACTCTGCTACAGGTCTGACGCCGTTCCAATGTATCCTCGGGTATCAACCTCCGCTCTGTCCCTGGGACGCCACTCCCACCGAAGTTCCCATGGTGGATCAGTGGTTTCGAAGAGCGGAGAGAGTATGGGAAGATGCACATGTGCAGATTTCCAGAGCAGTTTCTCGTTTCAAAAAGTTTGCCGATAGACGTAGGAAGGAAGGTCCTCCGCTCCAGGTAGGCGATCGGGTATGGCTCTCGACACGGGACCTTAAACTCAACCTCCCCTGTCGCAAACTGTCCCCCAAGTTTATCGGTCCCTTTCCCATACTCTCACAAGTCAACACAGTATCATACAAACTCAAACTCCCCACACACATGCACATTAACCCTGTTTTTCACGTTTCCCTTCTCAGGCCGGTAGTTCGGGGACCCCTAGACGAGGGCACAGCAGAGCCGTCGCTCCCTGGGGCCGTGGAGATCGAGGGTACCCCGGCGTTCAAGGTAACCCGATTACTAGATTCACGGAGGAGAAGAGGGTCACTCCAATATCTGGTGGAGTGGGAGGGCTACGGTCCGGAGGAAAGGAGCTGGGTCCCGGCCAAAGACATCCTGACGCCGGAACTCATCACTACTTTCCATCAGGAGAGGCCGGATCGCCCTGCTCCCCGACCTCCGGGCCGCCCCGCTCGACGGCCAGCCCAACCAGGCCGCGAGTCCCGACTCCCTCCGGTAAGACGTCGGGGGCGCCCTCGCCTCCTTCAGGAGGACGGTCCTGAGGAGGGGGGTACTGTCACATCTGTGCCACCACGGTCCGGGGAAATAAGATCTGGGTCTCCGGACTATTGAGCCGCACCTTATCCCCCCCTAGTGTGTCAATGTGGTATGTCTTCCCCTCATCACAGTAATGATGTGCACCTGTGTCACTCCCTCGTGTGTCACTATAAATGCCAGTCAGATCCGGACGCCTGTGTCCGTGCACTGTTGTCTTCACGTATGTGTCTTTGTGTCTCCTCATCTCTCTGTGTGTGCGTGTCTCCTCCTCACGGCTGAGCAGAGTCTGCAGGGTCGGGGTAAGACCTGTCATAACTGGTATCTTGAATTTAGGACTATGCTGATACGTGCGGCGTGAAAGCCATTATCTCGAGTGTGTGCTACTGTGTATTTCGTGGAAAGAAAAGGACTGTGCTTATGTTACTGTGACCCGCCTGCAGACCCAGCCTGAGGAGGTTCGCTGAGGAGCTTCCCCGTTTTGTTTATTGTGTTCGTGTGCTTCATGTTTTTTTTTTGGTTTATTATTTTGAAAGAAAAGAGAAGAAAGAAATAAAACATAATCCTGAGTTTGAACTTGAACCTGTATCTTGCGTCCTCACTGAATAACCGGAGAACATGACAGAGACCATAAAATAAAATATGCAATATGAAAATATATATGTTTTACATGAAAAAATCGAAATATAAATAATTTTTCTTCAAATACTTTTATATTATTTATTTTATAATAAAATTGGTTTCGTCCAATTTTTCATTATAAAAAATATTTATTTTTATTATATAGAAATATTTATTTGCATATTTATTCACGACAAACCCATGAAAAATAAATGCTACAAAATAAACATTATACAGTAATACAAGATACAAGACCATTTTAATTAAAATGTCCACATAGTTACAGTAAACATAAACAATGCTCAACCCAGTTTCCCAGAATAAACAGCTATTTATAGGCGATCTAATCAACTACCTCGGTTCAGGTGAGCATCCGCATCACCTGACCGAGGTGCCTTCTGGGAAACTGAGTCTGCAAACCAAAACTAAACAAACTAAACAGTGACCTCTAGTGGTGGTCCCTTACACAATGGTCATTATCGCACAGCAGTTTTACAGTTAAAAAAGAAAATGTTACATAGCAGTGTGCAAAATTGACAGAAAGTAGAATAAGTTATTATTTAGTTAATTTTGAAAATGATCATTAGCAAACTGCTGTATAATAACAGGTGGCCCCACACATTTTCTTTTTACTAAAACGACACACTGCAAAGTGTTTTTCTTTTAGGATAAAAACGGCATTTATTTCTATGTTTTATTCAAAGGCTACCACATATTTGTTCCTAGAACATATGAGGTATTTACATTTGTACAGCCTTACAGTAAGAGTTTATGTGCATATGAACTACACCACAACCCCAATTGGTTCAGATGATCAGAAACAACCCAGGAATCACCAAGGCAATTAGATATTGGAGAGTTTTACATCACCAAGGAATGAAAGGCGGCTGTCCAAGAAAGAAGGCCTTGTTCCAAAATAAACACCTTCAAGCTTGGCTACATGAACAAAGAGCTGACCACATGGGCAAAGAATAAAACATTCCTCCTGATGGGTTTAACAGTGGTATGGTTTAAGGAGTAAAGGTGAGACATTTAACCTCAAGAACACTGTGCCAACATTTAAGCACAGTGGTAGTAGCATCATGCCCTAGGTACGTTTTACTGCCAATGGAACTAGTGCATTGCACAAAGTGTGTAGAATAACAAAGAAAGAAGACTACCTCAGAAGTCTTCTGCAGAACCTCAAATCAGCTGGTTGAAACATACAGAATTGACTGTTCCAACTGGACAATGACCTAAAACACGCATACAAGCTGGGTACAGAATTCATAAAGCAGAAACTTTGAAACCTTTGGAACCTTAAACCTATCAAATTTTGTGGACTATACTTACACCATGGGCAATTACACCAAACACTGTATACCCAAAGCCACAAGCATATAGTATGTCTGGTCGGCTGCATTTGATCATGCTGCCAGCGTATAGTCAGTTCTTCTCCCGGCACTGGGTTGGTCTAGGGATAGTTTCCCAGAATGTAAAACTGACTGGTTTCAGAAAGAAACAAGAATCCATAGAACACAAGAACCAATCACTTGAGCACCCTAATTATTTTGTGCAGCTGACAAGCTCTCCAACCGAAACAAGTTCAATCCCTGACAGAGCACAAGGTCTAAAGGTCAGAAATCACACTGCAAGAAAATTTGACCATGATCATGATCAATGTCCACACCAGAGTAGAATACCAACTACTGACTGGATGTGAACACTTCAACATCATTATTGAACTTTAAAAAAAAAATGGCTGAAAATCATCTCTTCAGTCAATGACGAAGGAGTACAATGCAAAGGAATGTACCTAAAAAAGCATCTTAAAGATCCTTATCAGCAACCAGAAAGTGTCAGATGATTTTGACCCATTCAAAATATGAACCCAAATCGACCTCAAGAATTATTGTCAATCGTTGTGCACGTCTGTATTAGTGGTTGATAGAATTACTATCCTTATACTGAATACCATTCATGTAGGCTCTGAATGTTTGAATAGTAAGCACAAAAATTTTAATCAGCCTTCGCAAAACAAAAGAAAATCAAGCAAAACAGAGAAAATATAATATATATAGCTCCGGAAGAGTACAGAAACTCAATCGGCCCAGGAGAATACACAAGAGCCATATAACCTATTGGAGAGAGCAACAGAATGGACCTACTGTACAACAGTGACATGGCATTAAACACAAACAAAATGCACCCAGCTGGGTAACCTCAAAGACAATCAGTCTTGTAGTGGAAAGTGATGTACAGTAAGAAAAGAAAATTTTCCATTTGAGAACCACTGAGGCCTTCAAATAGTGGAGAGATTTAGTCATACATGTCAAAGCTTCATAACACATACATGAAAAAGCTCACCTTAAGTGAAAAGAAATTAAGAAAACAGGCAGCAGTCAAAATGCTCAGGACAAGAACTTGAGAGACACCAAAAGAGCTACTTAAAGAAGGGAAACGCTACTTTGATGTGCTGCAGAATGGCAAACCCTATTTTTATTTGTATAGCGCTTTTAACAATTGACATTGTCTCAAAACAGCTTTACACAATCAAAAGAATTATTTAAGTTTGTATGGAATGTGAATGTGTATGAATCAAAATGTTCAGATATTCCCTGGCGAGCAAGCCCGAGGGCGACAGTGGCAAGGAAAAACTCCCTGAGATGGTAATAGGAAGAAACCTTGAGAGGAACCAGACTCAACAGGGAACCCATCCTCATCTGGGTGAAACAGATAGCAGGAAATGATCTGCATTTATACAGTGTGTTAGGTGGCAGCCAGTTCAGCTATAATAGTTGATGTTAATTGATGTTAAAATGGAGTCCAGTAGTTATTGGAGACTCAGATAGACTTGTAGAAAGTTCCAGTCCTGAACTATCGAATTGTCAAGTCCTCAGAGAAACAGCTGCTAACACCAGTCGAGGCCAGAACCGTTTTCTAAGTAGATAGAATCATCCCCAGACACCAGACGCATCCCAAAGAGACACACGGGGCATCCATGCGACAAACCCTATTCAGAACAACGTTTTACCTTCACCAGCCACTCATGACCAAGAAATTAACACAGAAATCTTTAATGAAGAAGAGCTGCACAGAGCAAAAGAGCAACTTCACAAGAATAAATTCACCAGGCATCAATGAAAAAAAGACAAAGTCATCGTATAAAACTTTACTGGCAATACATTGCTGATAGCATTAACACCGCAATTCATTTGTCCACAAACAAATTTTCCAAATCTTCCAAATCGGGAAAACTGGATTCTGGGAAATTAGTTCTCTACCGCACAAAGTCTGTCATCTAATGGACAGCCAATTGTGTGGCTGACAGATGATGATGATTGTGAATAACTACACGCACTTGTCACACAAATTCCTCAACCACCTACTGAGGCTTTCAGGCCAACATGATCTACTGTAACTGTGTAATAGTTTTTTTCCCCCTAAGCCATCCAGACCCCTCAACAGAGGTGGGTAGAGTAGCCAAAATGTACTCAAGTAAGAGTAGTACTTCAAAATAATATTACTGAAATAGAAGTAAAAAGTAGTCATCCGATATATTAAGATGATTTTTAATAAGAGTAACAAAGTATTCTGTGAAAAGACTACACAAGTACTGAGTAACTGAGTAACTGTCAGACTGGGGTCGAATTTTATTATTATTTTTTTTTATATAATAATTATATATTAGTATATACAGTGGTGTGAAAAACTATTTGCCCCCCTCCTGATTTCTTATTCTTTTGCATGTTTGTCACACAAAATGTTTCTGATCATCAAACACATTTAACTATTAGTCAAAGATAACACAAGTAAACACAAAATGCAGTTTTTAAATGAGGGGTTTTATTATTTAGGGAGTAAAAAAATCCAAACCTACATGGCTCTGTGTGAAAAAGTAATTGCCCCCTGAACCTAATAACTGGTTGGGCCGCCCTTAGCAGCAATAACTGCAATCAAGCGTTTGCGATAACTTGCAACGAGTCTTTTACAGCGCTCTGGAGGAATTTTGGCCCACTCATCTTTGCAGAATTGTTGTAATTCAGCTTTATTTGAGAGTTTTCTAGCATGAACCGCCTTTTTAAGGTTATGCCACAACATCTCAATAGGATTCAGGTCAGGACTTTGACTAGGCCACTCCAAAGTCTTCATTTTGTTTTTCTTCAGCCATTCAGAGGTGGATTTGCTGGTGTGTTTTGGGTCATTGTCCTGCTGCAGCACCCAAGATCGCTTCAGCTTGAGATGACGAACAGATGGCCGGACATTCTCCTTCAGGATTTTTTGGTAGACAGTAGAATTCATGGTTCCATTTATCACAGCAAGCCTTCCAGGTCCTGAAGCAGCAAAACAACCCCAGACCATCACACTACCACCACCATATTTTACTGTTGGTATGATGTTCTTTTTCTGAAATGCTGTGTTACTTTTACACCAGATGTACCGGGACACGCACCTTCCAAAAAGTTCAACTTTTGTCTCGAAGGTCCACAAGGTATTTTCCCAAAGGTCTTGGCAATCATTGAGATGTTTTTTAGCAAAATTGAGACGAGCCTTAATGTTCTTTTTGCTTAAAAGTGGTTTGCGCCTTGGAAATCTGCCATGCAGGCCGTTTTTGCCCAGTCTCTTTCTTATGGTGGAGTCGTGAACACTGACCTTAATTGAGGCAAGTGAGGCCTGCAGTTCTTTAGATGTTGTCCTGGGGTCTTTTGTGGCCTCTCGGATGAGTTGTCTCTGCGCTCTTGGGGTAATTTTGGTCGGCCGGCCACTCCTGGGAAGGTTCACCACTGTTCCATGTTTTTGCCATTTGTGGATAATGGCTCTCACTGTGGTTCGCTGGAGTCCCAAAGCTTTAGAAATGGCTTTATAACCTTTACCAGACTGATAGATCTCAATTACTTTTGTTCTCATTTGTTCCTGAATTTCTTTGGATCTTGGCATGATGTCTAGCTTTTGAGGTGCTTTTGGTCTACTTCTCTGTGTCAGGTAGCTCCTATTTAAGTGATTTCTTGATTGAAACAGGTGTGGCAGTAATCAGGCCTGGGGGTGACTACAGAAATTGAACTCAGGTGTGATAAACCACAGTTAAGTTATTTTTGAACAAGGGGGGCAATCACTTTTTCACACAGGGCCATGTAGATTTGGAGGTTTATTTCTCCCTTAATAACATAAACCTTCATTTAAAAACTGCATTTTGTGTTCAATTATGTTATCTTTGACTAATAGTTAACGGTTTTTGATGAGCAGAAACATTTAAGTGTGACAAACATGCAAAAGAATAAGAAATCAGGAAGGGGGCAAATAGTTTTTCACACCACTGTATATATATATATATATACACAGTACACACACACACACACACACGCAGTATATACTGTATATGCTGAAGTGTTTTCTGTTTTGGCAGATAGACACACCGCAGTATGAAGCTGTTCTTTTGCAAGTGAAACATGCTTTGTATATGATGCCAGGGGTGCATCACATTTTTTGGGATGCATAAAAATGTATAACTCGTGTGTTGGCGATTAATTCTGTTCTTAAATATATACGTATATATTCATAGACTGTTAAAATAACATTATATGTACAATTAAAGTTAACTTATAATCACACACACATTAAAAAAGCATTCTATTATGGAAGCAAAATAGTCTCATTAATAATTCACACAAAAGACACGATGCACACATGCGTATCCCAATTCACATGCACAAAAAAAACTTTATACGTTTCACAAATGCTAAGCACAGAGATGAAAATCATAAACTACTGTATAAACTGTAGAAGTTGGCACCTCTGCTGTACAGGTATTGCACTTGTAAGATATAAAATATGTCAGCGACTGAGCTCTCTCCTCACCACTCAGTATTAATGCAGTTTGAAAGGCCTAAAGATTGCAAAGGTGAAAATCTAAATCATGATTAAAAACTAACACATTTTAGAGCAATTTATTATTTCTGCTACAATGACGAAAAATTATGTTCGGAGCAATCACATCATTGTCATTGTGAATCATCTGCTGGCCCCAAATTAAGTTGAGCAAAGAAGTGATCTTCAAATGTGACAAAGCGCTGACCTGCAGCAGCAAACTGCTCGTCCTAATTTCTGTATGCTTTAGTGTGGATCTCTGAAAATAACTCATAATCCTCTTTTCTTTTTCTCTCCGTCCACCCAGATGGGGAGCTGTATGTAATTATGAAAAAACACATTTGAAAAATTGTTATTTGCACTATTTCTCTGCTAATGAGTTCTAAATATAAGTGCACTACTGTAGCAAGCAGACTGCAACGCCTTGAGCTGTTCTATCCATGGGGCACCCCCTGGAGTTGCCAATCATTTATTTAAGACTGCACCAAGATTCCTGAAAGTGCCCACACATCACAAAGCTCCAATAGCCATCATAATCTTAGAAGGTTTTCAAGATTTACCTTTTACTTTTGGTTTATATACAGAAAAAATATAACAATTGTGATAAAGACTTAAGCTTTGCATAGCAATAAAACTTAGGGCAGATGGCTCACATCTCCAGGGCAGACGGTTCGATTCCTGCCTCTGTGTGTGTGAGACTTTACATTTCTTCCAGATACCATCTTCATGCCATCTTTGTCATTGTGTATATTACTTACAGAATATCCTCCATACATTTAGTTTTAGGGGTAAATACTGTACATAATAAGTACCTAGGCACCCCATCGAGCAAGTAAAAGCTCCACCGTGCTGCCCAGCCCCAGGTATTGGTTGCCTGGAAACCTAAATGACAAGGCTAAAAACTGGCAGCCATGGTGGTAACTGGTAGTAATATAATAATGCTAGATAACTAAGTGCATAAATATTGTAGAGATGAAGTAAAATAAATGAGCAGTGTATATGATCATGTTGAACACTGTGATTGGAAAAAAAAAATCAGTTGCATGTACAAAACCTTATTTGGGTCTGGATAGTCACTGTGTTTTCTTCACCACAAGATATATTGTGCTTGTAATAATAATAATTAAATTATTATGAAATGCGCACTCACACACACACATACATACTCTCCGCGCGCGCACATACACCTATGAGATTCACAGTGTAACCGGAAGTAATTTCAGTGTAACCGGACTTTTCGCTTCATTCTCCCTGAATGGCAGTACTGGTGTGTAAACAGCCTGCTGTTGGACAGTTTAGAAGACGGAGTAGGACAGTATAATGATCATCACTGCTCAATCACAAGGCTTAGTCAGAACTGTCCACATAATGACTCAACATTGCAGCGGCAGAAAACGCAGGTGATGATTTGCAAAAAGAAAATTGAAGCACGGAATCTGTGGCTAATATGAAAATTACTGTTTTGTGAAATGTGTTTCCTCGCCTTCGCGAGTAATAACTAACTCATCGGAATCCCACGAGACTCTGAATCGGAAATTCAAACATTGTTCGGACCCTCCATATCACACACTTCTGTGGTGATAAATAAATCACTCGTTGTCTTCTAAACTGTCCATTAACGGTCTATTTAAGAAACGCTACTAATCAGGGAGAATGAAGTTCATATACATTGAAATTACTACTCCCTACACCCTACTCCCTGCGCAGGAAATGTCTGATAAGGGAACTTCCCTCTACAAAATTCCACCATTCAGAACACCATGCAACGTCACTTCCTCCTAGCGTTACCATGGTAACACGAGCACCTCGGATGCCTGTCGCTGCTGCTGTGGAAATTTGACGCTACGGGCATTAAATATAGAATATTTATTGAAACAAAAACTGATACCATTAAAAATATATAACGTATTATTTATGTATTTATTTGTACAGATTACTAGCCTATATAATACTAAGGGCTTCTTAATTAAATTAAAATGATGGGGGATATGTATGTGCGCGCGCGGAGAGTATGTGTGTGTGAGTGCGCATTTCATATGTAGTTGTGTGAGCAGTTAGTAGTATATATGTGTGTGTGAGTGTTTCATATGTGTGTGCATGAGTGAAGTTTGATTTAAGCCCTATACGGCGCCTCATATATATATATATACACACACACACACACATTATGGATATATCCCTTTTCTTACCATCTTATTAATTTTTATATATATTACATTTTTTATAATAATAATAATAATTATTATTATTATTATTATATTTTTATAATAATAATAATAATAATTATTATTATTATATCTTTAATATCTGTCAAGCAGTCTCTGTAGGATTTTTTATTTCCACATTTAGCTCGTCCTTAAAGGGACTTTCCCACGTTCCTGAAATTAGTCCAGAATTGGATCTACAATCATAGGGAGATTGTCAGGAAGTTAGTGAGAGATCAGTTCAACACATTGCAGTTTGGCAGAAATCCTAATCGGCAAAAAAAAAAAAAAAAAGAATTTGGAAATTTTGGTGGAATTTTGGAAATGTATTCACTACCTAAAACATTGTAGCAGTTTCTGAGTTTTTACAAAAATGGCTTGTAGTTTGTGCTTCTTAATAATAAAATAAATAAATACAAATTCATGGAACCCCTTTCGTGTTAACATGGACAGTTTTGAGTTTGGAAAACTCTCAGATACACACTGTAAAAAAAAAAAAAGTCCTTAATTTACAGAAAATAACTTTAAAATTTTATAGTAGTTTTCCTTTTTTTTTAAACTACATAGAAATCTCTGTAAAATTACAAAACAGCTACACAGTAAATACATTATCCTTGTGTCAGAATATGCAGGCATGCATTAAGAAAGCTGATGGCTAGATTGCCATGGTGATATTTCAGAACAACTGTAATACAAATATATATATTTTTGATAAGTATCAGTCTCCTAAATTCTCTTCACATTCTTTGAAGGCCTGAAGCAGATACTATAGCCTGCATGTAAGTGATAATGTAAGAATAATCTTTTAAAAAGTTATAAAAAATGCTAAACTTGCATCTTAGAACTTAAATATCAAAATATTATAAATCTAATATCATTTACCTCAAAATTACAAAGAAAAATTTTTAAAAAAATTTATGGACATTAACCTTTATCTAATGAGTTTTGTATTTAATTACAATTTATTAATGTAATTTTACATAAAGTTACACGTAATTTACAAAAACAGAAAAAACACAGTAAAAATATGGTATTTTTACTGTTAAAAAATGTGAAAAAAAAAGTAAAAAACTTTAAAAAACAGTTGACTTAGTAATTTACAGATAATGTCTGTAATTTTACAGAGATTTTTATGTACTTAAAAAAAAAAGGAAAACTACTATAAAATTTTTAAGTTATTTTCCGTAAAATTAGGACTTTTTTTTTTTTTTACAGTGCATCTTAATATTTAATAGCTAGTGCGTAGTTAGTTCATAGATGATTCGAGTACATAAGCTGATGTGTGTCAAGCATTTAAATTTGGGACAGACCTGCACAAAGCTCAGGAATGTGGCAAAGGCACATAAGTCTTAAGATATTGGAGAAATTATTTTTTGCTCCCTCGGGTCAGAGGATGACTTCCAAATTGAAAAAACAAGAACATAAGGGTTTGGAATGTCAGAACATGTCCATGTGAGCTTTAGTCATCCTCACCATCATCCTCTCCCTCGTCTTCCTCTTCATCTTCCTCTCCCTCATCTTCATCCCCTTCTTCATCAATATCTTCAGGTTCTGATCAATTTAAATAAGCTCAGTGGAAATATCTATGGCAGTTTCAGCTGCTGACAGTAAACTCTCACACTCAGAAAGGACAATGATGTTATAAATAGTTTGATAAAAATTTTAAAAAGGTATGTCACACTCGCAATATATTATTCTTTTATAGAACTAAGCCTTAAAATGTTTTACTCATAACTTCATGTTCACAGTAGATTGAAAGCACATTTTAATATTTAAAGACAAACTTTTGACATTAATTAATGGCACATGAATAGTTCAGGATGTCAAAATATTTCTATATAATTACAATTGTAATGTAAAATAATTTTTATTATACACTTATAATAATTATTAATAAAAGTTAATAATATTTATTAGACTTTTTTGTACAGGTTTCTAGCGCAGCTCCATTATGCTTTGTCAAAATGTCAAGCTTCACATTCTCCATTTTGATCTGGTTTAGCTCAACACACACACACACACACACACACACACCCAATCAGTGTGAGCAAGCTAGACTACATATTTTATTAGTTTACTGTTTAAAAGATGGTATTTCATCAGACATGTAGACATTATGAAATCATTATCTTCTACAGGCTTCTATTTAATAAGCAGTGTGAAGTAGGAGAGTGTGAAGTATGATCATTGTTATTTGGAATGTAATAAACTTAACATAAGCTCATAAGTATAGACAAGGAAGTATCCCAAGTGTCCAGGACGGGTGTGCTTCATGTGCTGTGAACGAAAAACAGAAAAATTTTCGAAAACAAAAATATATTTGTATACATAGCCAAAGTATTTGGATGGTGACACAGTATTAATATCTTTGTCTCGGTACATCACCACAATGAATTTGAAAGTAAGCATATTAAGATGTGATGGAAGTGAACCATTTAGGAATTATATACATTTCTACAATATATGGCATTACTCTATGACTAATTAAGTAGATCCAAGTGTAAAGTATGCATTTGGAAGCTACAGTATGCATTTTTGAATATATATATATATATATCAGAGGTGGAAAGTAACGAATTACATTTACTCGCGTTACTGTAATTGAGTAGATTTTTTGTGTATTTCTACTTTTTAAAGTAGTTTTAAAAATCTGTAATTTTACTTTTACTTAAGTACGTTTTGTTTGAAGTATTGTAATTCGCTACATTTTAAATCATATTCGCTACTGAGTAAAAAATAAATGAATGAAAATGCTAAAATAATAAAAATATTCTGCTTTGTATAAATGCTCCGTTGCGCCGCGTGTGTGTATCATGTCCTGGTCGCGCGCCGCTCCAGACTCCACTCCAGGTTTTCTGACATCGGCATCTTCCTGACCTTCCACACGGTCGCTTCCGCCCTGAGTGACGTCATCGACTAGCGCGACCATTTATAAACCGGGGAGACGCGGGAAAGATGAAAGAGGTTGTGATTTTGGCGTTTTGATATTTGGTTGTGTATTCCGGGTTTGACTTTTTGCCTCCAATTGACTTTGATTATTGCTTTGTCCCTTTGGTTTGGTTGGTCTTCGTATATATTTGTAGATAATTTCATTGTTTTTGGTTTAGGGAGTCCGGGAAGGTACCTGTATTTTGGTTTCTGGGTTTTTTTTGTTGTTGTTTCTTTTTGCAGGTAATCTAGCTACTAAATATAAATACCATTTTGTTTGTTATTTTGGCCTGGGTCCATCCTGAATCTGATCCTCCTCCTGGGGGGTGTTCTTCGTACGTCGCTAACTCAGTTAGCTGGATTTGATTGTTGTGGATTTGTCCTGATCTTGGATTATTTCGTTCTTCGATGCTCATCTCGCATTTGCTGTCATAGCAACATGTCCGTAAGCTTGAACCTGCTCGGTAGCAGGTTTATTTCATTTAAACAGGATTAAGGCTGCGCTCCTGCCGGGTTATGATTGGTTGAAATGGTGAGGTCACATCTGATTGGTTAAAGTGCACGACTGATGTGGACTGACTCACGTGGGGAAAGAAAAGTATCTTGCATGCATATTGCTATCAAATATTATATTAGAACATAAATTCATAGTTTTTTTATTATTATAATAAACTCTAGGCACGAGACAGCCCTCAAGACCATTAATTAAAATTCTTGTATAATATTTATTTTGTAACACATTCAAATTTTTCAGGGGTTCGTCATGAATATGCAAATAAATATTTATATATATATAATAAAAATAAGTTTTTTTATAATGAAAAATTGGACAAAACTAATTTTATTATAAAATAAACAATATAAAAGTATACATGTTTTTGAAAAAAATATTCATATTTCTATTTTTCCATATGCAACATATTTATTTTCATATTTCTTATTTTATATTACTTTATCATGTAATTTGTAAACCATATGCACATTATGTTCTAATATAACATTTGATAGCGATTATGTGTGTGTGTGTGTGTGGTGGGGGATCCATGGCAGGGAAGCATTTCAGCGCATAACAGGTGTTACAAAAAAAATTTAGCTTGTGCTTTTGTCATTTCGTCAACCAATCAAAGGACTTGTGATCAGTGTTTCTACTGTCGATGCATATCGCCTTTTAAACCAACACACAAACGCGCAATAATCCTAGACAACTCAATCCGGCCAAACTAATCATCAGCAACAGGTGTGCTCGAAGAACCGACTTAGCCAGAGCGTAATTAGCACGATGATCTCATCTTAGATGTGTCAATTCATCCCGGATGTTTCAAGCGACGTACGAAGAACACCCCCCTGGTGTGTGTGTGTGTGTGTGTATACAAACCTCATTATTTCATAAGTTAATGATTGGATCTAGTTCTTTCTGCCATATACCACCATTTCCATACAGTTTAAAATAGAACCCTGAACCATTCTTTTGCTGTTTGGCCCTAGACTGGGACGTAACACCATATTTAAGTGACCACTTTGATTTTCAAGCATAACAAAAACAACAGCTTTATTATGCAAAGGTGTTCCTTCAGTTAAAAACAACTAGTTTGAGATTTATATCTGCTCATCTTTTTTGAACTATGCTAGAATGCCTCATCCCACCCCCCTCCCTCACCCCCCGCTGTGTGTGTGTGTGTTTTTTTTTTTTATATTTAACAAAAAATAAAAAAATAAACAACAAAAAAAAGCAGAGCCAGATCAATATACAATCGACACCCACAGCAAACATTTAAACACAAACAATAATCTGTTAATATAAGAGTGAACATGGAAACACCCAAGGGCAAAACAATTCAGCAAAAGAATCACCCCCACTGTTAAAAAAATTTAAATAAAAAAGTAACTCGGTAACTTTTACTCTGAGTAAATTTTTTAATGAGCTACTTTTTACTTTTACTTGAGTAGATTTTTATAAGGGTAACTTTACTTGTACTTAAGTAAAATTTCACTGAAGTAACAGTACTTGTACTTGAGTACAAAATTTTATTACTCTTTCCACCTCTGATATATATATAAATATATATCTATATATATATATTCAAAATTCAAGAAAAACAAAGGAAAACACACAGGATTAGAGTGCATTAGCGGCATTGCAAGGCATCACATATGCTGCCACACACATTCTTAGTCCTCCATCTTTAACGTTAATGAAATTGAGTGCCTGAGCCAATGACATATAAATATAATGGAACACATGGCCATCGATCATGCTTAAGATTTTTTTCCCACTGAGCTCACTGTGCTGGTTGTAATGCACACACCAAGTATACTCTCCTCTCCTTTACTCATTTTAACACCAACGCCCTGTCCATAAGGATTAAAATATATGTCTGCCCCTCCTGAACATATGAAATTCTCAAACTATTTGCAGGCTGAAACCAGAGGAAAGAAACAAATTAAAATACATTGTTTAAATGAACACATTAATACAGTTCCGATCAAAAGTTTAAGACCACTTGAAAAATGGCAAAAAATCATATTTTGCATGGTTAGATCTTAACAAGGTTCCAAGTAGAGCTTCAACATACAACAAGAAGAAATGGGAGTGAGACAAAACATTTTTTGAGCATGCAGTTTAATGAAAACAATGAATAAACTGAAACAGGCTGTTTTACAGCTGATCAAAAGTTTAGGACCACACCTCCAAAAAAAACTCGTAACCCCCCCCCCCCAAAACTGAAATCAAACTTCCAAATATGAACTCAGTACTGAGTAGCTCCACGGTTATTGTTGATCACTTAAAAAAGTCGTTGCGGCATGCAAGCGTTTCCATGAGGTGAGTGGGAACATTTCTCCAAGTGGTGAAGACGGCCGCACGAATGGCATCTACTGTCTGGAACTGTTGTCCTTGCCATCCATCCCCAAAGGTTCTCAATTGGATTTATATCAGGGGAACACGCAGGATGGGCCAAAAGAGTGATGTTATTCTCCTGGAAGACGTCACTTGTCCTGCGGGCATTGTGTACTATAGCGTTGTCCTGTTGAAAAACCCAGTCGTTACCACACAGACGAGGCCCTCAGTCATGAAGAATGCTCTCTGCAACATCTGGACATAGCCAGCGGCCGTTTGACGCCCCTGCACTTCCTGAAGCCCCATTGTTCCACTGAAGGAAAAAGTACCCCAGATGATTATGGCGCCCCCTCCACTGTGGCGAGTCGAAAACATCTCAGGTGGGATCTGCTTGTCATGCCAGTAACGTTGGAAACCATCAGGACCATCAAGGTTAATTCTTTTTTCTCATCAGAGAATAAAACTTTCTTCCACCTTTGAATGTCCCATGTTTGGTGCTCTCTTGCAAAGTCCAAACGAGCAGTTCTAGGAGACGAGGTCGTTGAAGACTTTTTTGTTTTTGAAGCCCTTCAGTCCCCGAATGCCGTCTGATGGTTATGGGACTGAGTCAGCACCAGTAACGGCCTTAATTTGGGTCGATTGGATCCTCCGGCTCAGTGCTGATGAAATTTTTTTTGGTCTTCCACTTGACTTTTTTGTTCCATAACCCTCAGGATCATTTAAGAAATTCCAAATGACAAGCGATGGCGCGCTGTGAGAGACCCTGCTTATGCAGTTCAACAACCCGACCATGTTCAAAAAGGGAACATGTGACTACCTGACAGAAAATGACAACGAATCCACATCTTTGCACAGATTTGGCCTTTTAAAGGTATGTGGTCCTAAAATTTTGATCAGCTGTAAAACAGCCTGTTTCAGTTTAATCGTTATTTTTTCAATTAATTGAAAAAAATGTTTTGTCTCGCTCCCATTTCTTCTTGTTGCATGTTGAAGCTCTACTTGGAACTTTGTTAATATCCAACCATGCAAAATAGTCTCTCTAGTCTGCTTTTGAGTTACTGAGGCTTAAAAAGAGTAGATACATAAGCTTAAAACAAGAATAACTCATTACTGAATAAAGTCAACTTAATTCTAAGCAGTGAAAAAAAAAATACTCCTGTCCTGTAAATAAAACTTGACTCTACATTAATCTCTAATTCAACATCCCTTCTCCATCAATCAACATCCCCCTCTCACAGTCACGTTCATCCTTTACTCACTCTGCTTTGAAGGCGCAGCATAGAGGGACTCACTCACTCTTTTTCTCCATCCCCCTGCTTGTTTTTGACAGTCTAGGTTTAAGGTAGAATACTACAATTTAATAAGAACGATTTGCATTAAAATCTTGTAAAATCTCATACATTTACAAAGTCCTTTCCACAGACCCGTGTCTCTCATATCTTCTCCACCCCAACATATTCATAATGCATAAGCTTTCTGATGATTCGTGATTAATAATCATTAATGTTAACGTTATATTAATGTTATATGCATTCTGAGACAGAAAGAGAACTAGTTAGTTCATCTCTTAAATCATTCGAGTCATTATCATAGAATAAAGACCCGGGTAAATAATGAATTAATGTTTGCGTAAGTAGTAGATGTTAAAGAAGTAACATGTAACATTTTAGTTACATTTTGCTAAAATTAATGTCATGGACAGAATTACTTGATTTTTTTTTTTTAATCATTTTGTTAAACGAGATTCAAAGATCCGAGTCGTTCAAATGATCTGAACAAATTAAAATATCCTTACGTCTCAACAAAAATGAGACGTATGGATATTTTCATGACCTTTGATGCAGCTGACAAGCTGTTCTTTGCATAAAACATATAAATTCGTTAATAAGCTACCAAGTATAAAATGTCAGATGTTTTGTTTGGAACATTGTCTATAATGACTATAAAGTCCCCTACACAAACAATTTCTGTTCTGGGAGCTCGTTTGCAAGCCCAATTTGTTTGTAAGTCCAACAAACATTGTCTAGGTACTAGGATACAAACAATTAGTTTTACACAGTATATTACAGTACAGCTGATGGTTGAACGATTCATGAATGGCATTCATGATGGCAATGTTTGCCATCTTTTCACGTCACTCCTTGTGATAGTCTGCGGCCTTGTGGGTGTGTAGGTGTTGCCTAGTGATGTGTGCGAATTGGAGAAAATCGGGGGAAAAAAACATTTAGTGTTCTCTTCACATTGCAAATTTAAGCATTTAATTTCTCCAAAGTCGTTTAACAAATAAGTGACGGTGTTGAACTAGTTACCGTTTTAAAATGTGACATTTTTACTTTAAAAAATGTCATATGCGGTCTAATAAAGCATGTGCAGTATTGTGCAATAGTCTTTTAATTAAAAAATAAAACTAAATAAAATTTTTATTAAAAGTTGTAGATTAAATTAAAGAAATGGGAACAAATGTTTTACTATGACAGGTTGCAAAGTGCTTAAAAATACTATTTAAAAATTGCTCATTAATGTTGTAAGAGCCATATTGTACTTTATGAATTTGTTGTTGTGTTTATTTTATTTCATTTTATTGTACTTTAAAGCTTATCAGTTATTCATTTAGCATTAAGCTATTATTTAAGCATCCATGTATGACAACCGTATTGTGCGTAATGTCTGTGATGTCATTCCACTGTTACACGTAGTTGCATGACTATGCCAGGGGTAGCTCAGTGGTTAAGGCATTGGACTACGGTCTGGAAGATCCCAGGTTCAAACCCCACAACCACCAAGTTGCCACTGTTGGGCCCTTGAGCCTCAACTGCTCAGATGTGTAATGAGATAAAAATGTAAGTCGCTCTGGATAAGAGTGTCTGCCAAGTGTCTAAATGTAAATGTCACTGTAAAAAAGTTCAGTTTTTGATGCGGAATTGTGGAGACACAAGCTTTTGAACGTGATCTAACTTAAGCTAAAAGATACAGCAAGCATATTGTTGTAAACGTAATTTACGATTGTGACCTACAGATACAGCGATTGGATTGTTGTAACTACAGTGGATTTACTCAAGACAACTGTACGAAGTGTTGAATCTTTGATGCTGGAAAAATAAACGAGAGACAAAGAACTCATCGGACTTCCGTGTTGAGTAAATTATCAAACCAAAGATACACGTCAAAATGTGTAATAATGTGACCGCAACAAATGTAGCAACTTCATTTCTCCTCTAGTGTGTTCTAATCACTCAGTATTCAGCATCACCAGAATACTAATCACTGGCCTCATCATCTGTCATCATCTGCACCTGTTTCTCACTAGTTCACACCTCATCTTAGATTTTTTTAGCTAGGTCACTGTGGCTTAACAAACAAAAATAATTCCTGTGAAACTGCTCAAGACTAAAAATTTGATTAAAAAAAGACTTTCAATATGGTTAAGATCAGGACACTGTGATGGCTTGTTGTTGATGGTCTTTTGGCTGCTCCCGACAAGGGGTCGCCACAGCAGAATATCCAGTCCGCACTACAACTTGGCACAGGTTTTACGCCGGATGCCCTTGCTGACGCAATCCTTTTTTTTTTTTTTTTTTTTTTTCCGGGCTTGGGACCGGCACTGTATCCAGTGGCTGGAATCGAACCCGGGCCTTCCGCATGGCAGACGAAACACCTACCACTGAGCCACCAGTGCCCCTGGCTAATGTGTGAAAATTATTCCTTGTTTTCCCATAACCATACTTTAACATTATAAGCCTGATGAATCTTAATGAGAATTTATTTATTTGTCACATGTATCTTACAGCACAGTAAAAAAAAAAGCTTCTTTTTATATCCCAGTTAGGAAACTGGAGTCAGAGCGTATGGTCAGCCAGGCTCAACAGTGCCTGCTTGGTGGTGCTGAGGCTTGAACCCGACCTCACGGTTAGTAACCCAGAGCCTTAACTGTTTGACCCTCCACAGCCCCTTGCCCCCCCTTCCATCAGGGATGGGGAAAAAAATCAAGATAACCTGGGCCCAGTTTCTCGAAAGCTTCTTATCGCTAAGTAGTTCTTAAGTTGTACCTTAACCTCTCTTAACGTTATGGCGCATTTCCCGAAACGTTCTTACGCTAAGTATCTCTTAGGTAAGTCACACGTTCGTAAGGTTGGTCCAGACTCACTCTTAGCGTAGTTTCAGCACGAGACGCTAGTCGCCGCCACTGAGCAGCAGTCTTTATAAATCAGCGGTGTATGTAAGCACATTATGACAAAGTCGTATTAATGATGGAATATACTGTAGGCCTGTTTAAGAATTGTATTTTATTTGATATCAGAACTAATAGAGTGACTTTTAATTAGCCTATTTCATAATGTGACTAATGCATTAAAATTGGCCATCACTTTTAATATTAAACAGGTGGCAAAGAATTAGGCAGCGATACAGCGTGTTGTACATGGTTCATGTAAATTTTTCCTTTAGGCACAACTTCAGCCCTTTTCATATTTTGTCTGTGGTGGCTTCCAAGGCAACAGATTTTGGAGCTTCTTGACCTGCTCAGACCTGCACTTGCCAGGCCAACGCGTCGAACTTACGCTCCACGTCCCGATGTCCAGCTGCTCGCTGCTTTTTGTTTAAAATGTTTCATTGATCATTAGCCATCATTCATGACCGGATGGACTTTTCTTTTGACACGTTTTATTTTATGATGAAATTTGATTTAGTTAAATGAGAAAATAAACTTGGGAGTTTCAAAACCCCACATCCATTCATTTTTCTGAGTGATTGTAATGCTTAATACCCCTATTCACTTATGCAGTTTGACTCACCTCCACTATGTCATCTCATCATATTCATTCCATAACTGCGCTATACGACCCCAACAACTGACATACTTCACATTGTTTCTGGAGCTGGTGAAGAGTGCTGTCAGCTGTTTGTCAATGAACGATGTATACCCAGTTCGTTTCACCATCACTACAGGTTACATGAAAGTATTAACGACAGTTTGGGGATTTAATTTATATATTTGTCTATTATCGCATGCTAGTACTGATAAGTTAACCCATGTCGAAGTAAATGTTATTGGAAAAATTTTGTGCATTGTTTAATTTGCATAGAAAGTGCCGTCTTTCTTAACGCTGTCATGCAAAAGGAGTGAAAAATCGTTTCCTGAGCAACCGATGTCAGCTAATTCAGGACCTTCACTGTAGACAGCGCCTTGTAACGTCGGACGTAAGAGGCAGCGACTTAAAGAGACTCCTAAGAGACAGTTCGAGAAATACACTTAGATAAGTAATCACTTAACGTAAGATATATCTTAAGAGTCTTCTTAGCGCGCGAATAGTGTGCATTATCGAGAAACCGGGCCCAGTTCATTTAGTCTCTCTCTCTGTCTGTCCCCCACACCCCCAACGCCCCCTCCAGACCTGCCTGATCCATCCTGATCCCTCTGCCCTCCAGACCTGCCTGATCCATCCTGATGCCTTACTTCTAATCACATGGAGAACACTCACTGTTACTGAGGACGGCCCCATATGGTCTGCATGTAGATAAAGTTGACTACTGAAGACAGGTCCACCTGAAGACTTTTCAACCAGGAAGAGGGCTTTTAACTGCATTGACACAAACAAGTTTGCTATGATGGCTGTAAGTGCCATATCGCACTTGTTATGAATTTGTTGTTGTGTTTATTTTATTTTACTTGCTGTTATTTCATTTATTCTACCTTGTTCTATTCATTAGTAAAGCATTAAGCATTAAGTTTGTTACATAAGCCATAAGCTTTATATATTTCTTAGTTATGCATCATAAGTTGATAATCGTAGGTTGGTCTGTGATGTCATTCTACTATTACAAGCATTTGTGTGACTGTGATATGCTAGAAAGCTCAGTATAGATTTGGAAGGCTACGGAAACACAAGCTTTAGACCGTCAGCTAGTGAGAGCTCCCGGTAAGCTAGAAATGTAAAATACAGCAACGAGGTTGTTGTAACCGTAAGCTAACGTAAGCTGGGAAAGTAAGAAACAACAAGAGTGTTGTTAGATACCCAAGCCAAGATTGTAATCTACAAGATACAGCAAACAGGTTGTTGTAAAACTCAGAGATTTGCAAGATGCAGCAACTGGTGTCTGTAATAACAGTGGATTTACTCAAGACGACTGTATGAAGTGTTGATTCTTTGATGCTGACAAATAAATGACAAAAGACAAAGAGATCGGACTTCTGTCATGTGAGTGAAACTTTAAGACATTAGCTACGCGTCAAAACTAGTGAAATAAGCCAACCGCATCTACATAAAGTCTAAAGCTTTTCCGTTGTTTGAACGAAAACAAGTGAACACTGAAAGGGAAAGTAAAAGAGAATAGCCGTCGAACTTCACCATGCCGAACAACGAGGACAACGCTCCCAGCACTTGGCTGGGGACCCTAACGGCGCTCCACGAGATGAACAGAAAAAACCTCAACGAGGCGCTGGATGCAAGAAAAGGCAAGCGAATTCGACTGAATGTAACGTCTACTGCATTAAAGACACCTATGAACTATGCACACGAACACAGACGCGATCAGGTCGCTTGCGGCGCACCTGAGGCTCAAGGCCGCACAGAATTCATAGCTACGGTGGGTCGCTGGAAAGCGGACACCAAGGACACTAAGAGCCACTCTGTGACGTCGCGACTACGCGAAGGTGTCTCGCCGGGCGTCAGCGTGTCACAGACAACGACAGCATCCAAAAGGTCTGTAACTTCTACATCATCCTCAGCCCGAATAAAGAAAGCAGAAGCCAACAGAGCAGCCTTGTTGATTAAAGTAGCAGCCTTAGCAGAACGGCGGGCGTTACAACAGAAGGAAGCAGAATTAAAGGCTGATAAAGAAAAGTTGGAATTAGAAACTGCGCTCGCAATTGTCGACGCTGAATTACAGGCTTATCAGGGTTGTAAAAAACGACAGCCTGCATCAAAGAGCGGAGTCATCGACCCGAGCTGCACACGCTCGAGCAGCCCGCCTTGGACGGGCCACAAACCTGAATACGTCAGCCGCCGAAAGCCGGTAAGAGAGAGCACCTTCAACGAACCAAGTGGCGCACGCGCTCCCAAACTGGAATACAACGAACTTTACGAGAGCAGCGCGTCGATAGAAGACCTCGGACTGCCATCACGTCGCAAGACAGCCCATCCAAGTGTACCAGTAAGTTCTGAACCAAAATTGAAAAGTACTTTAAATGAAGGGTCTACCCAAGACAATAAATACACCCGCCATGACATTGATACTTTAGAATCACAGAGCATGATGCAACAGCAGGCTGACATCACAGCAATGCTCATGAAATGCCAACGGCAATCCTTTTTACCTCAGCGCAATGTTCCTGTGTTTCATGGTGACCCTCTTGAGTTTACGTTCTTCATGAAAGCATTTAAACATGTTATTGTTGACAAAACCGATAGTGATGCTGATAAGCTGTTTTATCTTGAGCAGTTCACTAAGGGAGAGGCTAGAGACCTCGTTATGAGCTGTCAGCTTATGCCAGATCAGTGTGGTTATGCAGAGGCAATGAGACTGTTGCAGGATAGATTTGGAAATAAACGTCAAGATCGCAAACACGCCAGCCGATCGCCCAAGAGCGAGAGCGCAATCACTGAAACGAGCAGCGCGCGCCCGAGCAGCGCGCACTTTCACCTCTCCAACTCAACATGCAACAGCCGAGCGCAGCCTGCGAACGAGAGCGCGGTCACTGAATCGAGCAACGCGCACCTGAGCAGTGCGCACACTACGGACCTGGACGCCGCAATCAGCGACGGAAAACCCTGTCACACATCCCTTCAAAGACCCAAACAAACGGGCCAAGGAAAACCCAGGGTCAGCGTCGCAACCGAGGACAGACAGGTTGGTAAAATTCACAAAGACTTGATTACAATGAAGAGTGCCGGTACATCACCTGTCAGCGCTTTCACTACACCGTGCGCACACTGCAAAGGGGAGCATATCTTAGATGATTGCTTCCAATTTAATGATAAGACACACAAAGACAAAGTAGAATTCTTAAAAAGAAACGGATTCTGTTTCGGATGTTTAAGAAAGGGTCATTTGTGGAAAGACTGTACCAAAAAAAATTACATGTACACATAGCAGTGCCAGACACGGCGCAGTCAGTTACGAGCGCCCGTGGAAACGAAACTGAAAGTGGCACAACAAATACACCACCTGCTGTGAGTCATGAATCAAATGCGCTCACTGGGGCTGGAGGTAATTGCATCCTCCCCATAGTACCTGCTAAAATAAAGTCCAAGAAAAAGGGCACAGTAGAAGCCATGTATTATCACGTGAAAGTCCCCGAGAAGGACACTGATCTGCTGCGCTTCCTATGGTGGCCGAATGGAGATGTGAACCAAGACTTAGTTGAAAATAAAATGGTAGTTCATCTGTTCGGTGCAAAATTGTTGCCTAGTGGTGCTAACTTCGCCCTCAGAAAGACAGCAGAAGAAAACCGCAGCAATGCATCTGCTGTGGCAGTTAACACAGTGCTTAAAAACTTTCATGTAGACGACTGCCTGAAATCTGTTTTGAGTCATGACCAAGCAGTCGCCCTATACAATGATCTCACAAGTCTCTGTACAAGCGGAGGGTCTAACCTCACTAAATGGGCAAGCAATAGCCGTGCCCTACTGACTGTCATTCCCGAGAGTGAAAGGATCAAAGACATGAGAGACTTAGACTTGAGTAAAGATGCACTGCCCATTGAGAGAGCTCTGGGAGTGCTGTGGTGCATTGATTCAGACATGTTCAAGTTTAAGATTAGTTTAAAGGAACGACCTGTGACAAGAAGAGGAATTCTGTTAATCACTAGCTCAACATAGGACCCGTTAGGCTTTCTCCCACCTGCCATACTGCCAGCTACAATCCCAATGCAACAGCTATGTAAAGAAAAACTAGCCTGGGATGATGACATTCCCGAGCAGTTTGCAACAGCATGGAAAACCTGGCTGCAAGAGCTGCACAGACTGTCCGAGTTCAGCATAGCAAGGTGCATAAAACCAGCCGACTTCGGAGTTACAGCTACAGCACAACTCCATCACTTCTCGGATGCAAGAGAAATTGGATACAGAGCTGTCTCATACCTCAGGTTAGTAAACGCTGATGGACTCACACATTGTGCATTCATGATGGGGAACTCCCGTGTAGCACCCCTGAAACAAACCACCATTCCACGAATGGAACTGACTGCGGCAGTGGTCGCTGTAAAAAATGACAAAATGCTAAAAGAACAGCTAGAATTGAAATTGCTAGACTCTATGTTTTGGACTGACAGTACAACTGTTTTGAGACACATTGATAACGAAACACTTCGTTTTAAAACCTTCGTGGCCAACAGAATCGCCATTATAAGAGAATCAACCAAGTCACAGCAATGGAGGTACGTTAATACCTCACAAAATCCAGCTGATTCTGCCTCCAGGGGGGTATCCTGTGAAAAGTTCATGAAAAATGTCAACTGGATCCATGGTCCCTCCCTCCTCAAAGAAGCAGAGTGCAAATGGCCTAAAAATATTCATGACACATCAATAAAAGAAAATTTTGATGAAAATGCTGATGAAGTTAAGCTCTCAGCTTTAGTGAATATTGTGAGCATTACAAAATGCACAGACACAGACGCAGTGAGTAAACTGATTAATCATCACTCTGACTGGCACAAGTTAAAAAGATCCGCTGCCTGGATCCTTCGCATCAGAGACATGCTGAAACAAAAAACAGAAAGGGTTAAAACACAAGTAGATGACCCAAAGACAGAAAATCACAAGTCTCTAAAAGCGCAAGACCTAACAAGAGCAGAAAACGAAATCATTAAGTTCACTCAAAGACAAAATTTTAAGGAAGAACTTCTCACGTTGCAAAAGGGTAAAGCAGCAGCAGAATTCAAACAGGGAATTCGCACACAGCAAAAACGAAAGGCATCTGTGAAAAGAAACAGCTGCTCGCCTAAAATGGAACCTCTGACACCAAACCACCTGCTGCTGCTGAAAAAACAGCCAAACCTGCCACCTGGATTTGTCATCTATGCACGTCGCAGGGAGAAGCAGATCCAGCATCGATCAGACCTGCTCTGGAAGCGATGGGTTCGTGAATACTTGCCCTTGCTCCAGGGGCGGCAAAAGTGGTTTCAAAACAAAAAAAACCTTTCGATTGGAGACATAGTTTTAATAACTGATGAGTCTTCTCCAAGCAATTCATGGGTCATGAGAAGAATCACGAAAGTGTTCCCTGACAAAGGGGGACTGGTGAAACGTGTGTTAGTTAAAACCAAGACCAACACTCTGGAAAGACCCATCGACAAGCTGTGCCTCATATATGAAATGGACTGTTAAATGTGTGGTAATATGTTATGAAATTTGATATGCAAATGTAAACACCTGAGATAAATATTACACACTTAAAAGATTTAAAACATTTTAGAAGGTTAAGAATGTTTGATTTCATTGCTTTATCAAAAAAAAAAAAAAAAAAAAAAACACAAAATTGTAATTGTCAGTCTCCATGCCTGTCAATTAGGGGCTGGAATGTAAGTGCCATATCGCACTTGTTATGAATTTGTTGTTGTGTATATTTTATTTTATTTTACTTGCTGTTATTTCATTTATTCTACCTTGTTCTATTCATTAGTAAAGCATTAAGCATTAAGTTTGTTACATAAGCCATAAGCTTTATATATTTCTTAGTTATGCATCATAAGTTGATAATCGTAGGTTGGTCTGTGATGTCATTCTACTATTACATGCATTTGTGTGACTGTGATATGCTAGAAAGCTCAGTATAGATTTGGAAGGCTACGGAAACACAAGCTTTAGACCGTCAGCTAGTGAGAGCTCCCGGTAAGCTAGAAATGTAAAATACAGCAACGAGGTTGTTGTAACCGTAAGCTAACGTAAGCTGGGAAAGTAAGAAACAACAAGAGTGTTGTTAGATACCCAAACCAAGATTGTAATCTACAAGATACAGCAAACAGGTTGTTGTAAAACTCAGAGATTTGCAAGATGCAGCAACTGGTGTCTGTAATAACAGTGGATTTACTCAAGACGACTGTATGAAGTGTTGATTCTTTGATGCTGACAAATAAACGACAAAAGACAAAGAGATCGGACTTCTGTCATGTGAGTGAAACTTTAAGACATTAGCTACGCGTCAAAACTAGTGAAATAAGCCAACCGCATCTACAATGGCTTAGAATTATAATCACTGTAAGAGCCATATCGTACTTGTTATGAATTTGTTGTTGTGTTTGTATTTGTTGTTATTTCATTTATTCTACCTTGTTCTATTCATTAGTAAAGCATTAAGCATTAAATTCAAATTTTATTTGTGACATACACAGTCATACACAGTATAATATGCAGTGAAATGCTTATACGACCGCCAGTGACCTTAAAAAGAAAATAAAAGCTTGTACGTAAAATAAATAATCAATAAAAAGGAAATACTAAAGAAATAATTTTAACTAGTAAAATTAACTGTACAATAAGGGCATTATAAAATATTGCAAAATATAGAAATATAGGGTAGATAGAGTATATATGTATATAGAATTAAAGTGTCAGTGGTTGTGCAAATATGCATGAAAGGTGACATGTGCAATTGTCCAGATGTATAAATATTTAGTGCAAGTGTGTATGAATGTGTCCATGATTGTCCAGTCAGTGTTGTGACCTTAAAAGATGTTATTAGTCCTGTGTGGAGGTGTGATTGAGAGACCTTATCGCCTGCGGGAAGAAGCTCCTCCTCAGCCTCTCTGTGTTGGCCTTTAGGGAGCGGAATCGCTTCCCAGACCTCAACAAAGAGAACAGTCCATTACTGGGGTGACTGAGGTCCTTCATGATCTTCCTGGCCTTAGTCCAGCACCGCTTGCTGTAGATCGAGTGCAGGTCAGGGAGCTCAGTGCGGATGATGCGCTCGGCTGATCGCACCACCCTCTGTAGAGCTCGTCTGTCCTGCATGGTGCTGTTCCCGAACCAGGTCGTGATGTTTCCCGTCAGGATGCTCTCTATGGTGCAGGAGTAGAAGTTCCTGAGCACCTTGGAGGGCAGTCTAAAGTTTCTCAAGCGTCTGAGGTGGTAGAGACGCTGCCGGGCTTTTTTCACCACGGTGTTGATGTGACAGGACCATGACAGGTCCTGCGTGATGTGAACACCGAGGTATCTGAAGCTGTCCACTCTCTCCACTGGGCTCCTGTTGATGACGGGGGTCTTTTAGTTCCTCTTCTGCTTTGTACTAAAGTCCACTATCAGCTCCTTTGTCTTACTGACGTTCAGGAGGAGATTGTTCCTCTGGCACCAGTTCTCCAGATTTCCAATCTCCTCAAGGTAGTCCAACTCATCATTGTTGGTGATCAGTCCGACCACGACGGTGTCGTCAGCAAACTTGATGATGGAGGTGGAGTTGGTAGTGGCCACGCAGTCGTGGGTGTACAAAGAGTACAGCAGGAGGCTCAGAACAATTCAATTCAATTCAATTTTATTTATATAGCGCTTTTAACAATGGTCATTGTCTCAAAGCAGCTTCACAAAAATTAAAGAAATAAAAAAAAATATATAAAAAAAAATAAAAATAATAATAATAATAATAATAAATAAATAAATAAATAAAATAATAATAATAGAAAATAAATAAATAAAAACAAATAATAATAATAATTATAGAAAAGAAAATAATTGGAAGTGTGGATGTGTGAGAAAAATGTGCAGATAATAATGAGACGAATGAATGAAATTTCTTTGATGAGCAAGCCAAGGGTGACGGCGACGGTGGCAAGGAAAAACTCCCTGAGATGGCATTAGGAAGAAACCTTGAGAGGAACCAGACTCAACAGGGAACCCATCCTCATTTGGGCGATAACAGATAGAAATGATATAACATCTTGTGTGTTGTGCAGGTGAAAATTCAATATGACAGAAATTATTTAAATTGACATGAAGACCAGTTCAGCATAGGGACGAGTCAGTAGGTGCGGAGGGCAGATGAGGTCTGGATCACTGGAAGCACAGGAGCAGCATGTGTAGCTCCAACCATCATAAAGCTGAATCCAGCTGGAGCTGGTCCTTCTCTGGATGCCTCAGGAACCTCGCAGGGTCGGCCTTTGTCTACTGAAGCTGGCAAAATCTCCCGATGCCTCAGGATGGGTAGAGAAATACAGAACAGATGGGGAGAATTAGCGTAGTTGCCATTCGGTATAGGTGTACTGGAGTATGAGTACTGGGATGAGTTATGTGTATGCCAGATTAAAAAGATGCGTCTTGAGTCTACTTTTGAACTGAGAAACCGTGTCTGCTCCCCGAACACTGTCTGGAAGGCTATTCCAAAGCTTTGGAGCTAAATATGAAAAAGCCCTACCCCCTTTTGTAGATTTTGAAATTATGGGAACTACCAGAAGTCCGGAGCTTTGTGATCTTAAGGCGCGTGGTGGATTGTAGCGCATCAGAAGACTGGTTAGGTATGTGGGAGCTAAACCATTTAAGGCCTTGTATGTAAGTAATACTATTTTGTAATTTATTCTAAACTGAACAGGTAGCCAGTGCAGGGATGATAATATTGGGGTTATATGATCATATTTTCTGGATCTAGTGAGAACCCTGGCAGCTGCATTTTGGATTAACTGAAGCTTGTTTATTGAGGATGCAGGACAACCACCTAGTAATGCATTACAATAGTCCAGTCTGGAGGTCATGAATGCATGAACTAGTTTTTTCTGGATCAGATACGGATAAGATGTTCCTAAGTTTAGCAATATTTCGAAGATGAAAAAAGGCTGTTTTTGTGATATTTGAAATGTGATTTTCAAAAGACAAGTTACTGTCTAATATTACTCCCAGATCTTTTACTGCTGAGCTGGTAATAACAGTACGTCCTTCTAAGCGCAAGCTGAATTGTGAAAGCTGTTGTGTGCTGGTTTTTGGGCCAATAAGTAATATCTCTGTCTTATCTGAATTTAATAAAAAAGTTATTGGTCATCCAATCTTTTATGTCCTGGACACACTCAGTTAATCTAGACAACTTAGGTATTTCGTCTGGTTTAGTTGAGATATATAATTGGGTATCATCAGCATAACAATGGAAACTAATCCCATGTCTTCTAATGATGTTACCCAAGGGAAGCATGTATATTGAGAACAACAGAGGTCCTAAAACTGACCCTTGTGGGACCCCATATTTCACTGGCATTACACCAGACGGTTCTCCATTTAGATCTACAAAATGGTAGCGATCAGACAGGTAAGATCTAAACCATTTTAATGCCTGTCCCTGAATACCTATATAATTTTGTAAGCGATCTATGAGAGTATTATGATCTATAGTGTCGAATGCAGCACTAAGAACACAACCCTGGGGGGCTCCAGTGCTGAGAGTGTGTGTAGCTGAGACATGTCCGCCCATCCTTACTGCCTGTGGTCTGCCAGTCAGAAAATTGGAGATTCACTGACATATAGATGAGCTGAGTCCCAGGTGCTCCAGCTTGGTGGTGAGTGTGGAGGGAATTATGGTATTAAAAGCAGAGCTGTAGTCGATGAAGAGCGTTTTAACATAATTCCCTTTCCTAGTGTCCAGGTGAGTGAGTGATGTGTGGAGGAGATGAGAGATTGCATTGTCTGTGGAGCGGTTCTGACGGTATGCAAACTGTAGTGGGTCCAGTGTGTCGGGTAGTGAAGAAATGATGAAGTCTCTGATAAGGCGTTCAAAGCACTTCATCACTACTGAGGTGAGGGCTACAGGGCGATAGTCATTGAGGGAAGCAGGATGTGGTTTCTTCGGGACAGGAACAATGATGGACTCTTTGAAGCATGTGGGGATCACCGACTGAGATAGAGAGATGTTGAATATCTCAGTGAACACAGGTGCTAGCTGGTCTGCGCAGGCTCTGAGGATACGGCCTGAGATGCCGTCTGGTCCTGCTGCTTTCCTGGTGTTCACTCTCCTGAAGGCTCTCCTCACGTCGTGCTTGGAGATGATGAGCGCGTTCCCGGTGCTGGCAGTGTCTTCCTGTCTGCAGCCGTTAGCGCCGCTAGCATTAGCGCCGTTAGCATTAGCACTGTTAGCATCGCTAGCGTCTTTAACTGCAGCCTCGAAGCGAGCATAGAAGGTGTACCCACGGCTTCTGGTTGGGAAACGTTCTGATAGTCTTTTTCTCCACCGTATCGTCTACTAGCTTCCCAATAAATCCCACAACCGCTTCCGTAAACATGCTGACGTCATCATCGGAGCTGTTTCTGAACATGTCCCAGTCTGCGTCATCGAGTGCGTCCTGTAACAAGGCCACCGATTGGTCCGTCCAGCGCGCGACCTCCCTCTGAACCGGAACTTCCTGTTTCAGCCTTTGTTTATATTTTGGCATGAGGAAGATGGCGGCGTGGTCGGATTTACCAAACGCTGGACGAGATTGTGCCTTGTAACCGTCTTTGACCATAGTATAACAATGGTCCAGTGTCCTTTCGCCCCTGGTGGGGCAGGTGATGTGCTGATAAAAGTTCGGCGCCGGTGTTGTGTCTGGTGCTGTTGTGTCAGCGTCCCGGTGTTGTGTCTGGTGCTGTGTGAGCGCCTCATGCATAAGGCAGTGTCAGTGTCTGCTTGTGGTGGGATGTAAACGGCACTGATTATGGCACACGATGTGAACTCCCGTGGAAGATAAAAAGGACGACACATGATGGACAGTAGTTCCAGGTTTGGTGTGCAGGAGCGTGTAAGAGGAACAACGCTCACGCTGTTGCACCAGCTGTTGTTCACCATTAGCACCATTAGCATTAGCACACGCCGCCTCCCCTTGACTTCCCCGAGTCCCGCGTCCTGTCCATGCGGTGAACCGAGAAGAACTCGGCTGGTTGTATGGCGTGGTCTGGCACCGCTGGGTTCAGCCATGTCTCGGTGAAGCAGAGGAGATTGCAGTCCCGAATATCTCTCTGGAACTTTATCCTGGCCCTGAGGTCATCGAGTTTGTTTTCCAGTGACTGGACGTTGGCGAGCAGGATGCTACGCAGAGGTGTGCACGGGTTCTCAGCCGGTTCCTCACGCCAGCTCGTCGCCCTCGAGGCCTCCGCTTCGCGTCGCGTCCATTGTTCTCCCTCAGGATCTCACTCGGCCAGCTCGGATCCGGAGTTAAAAACGTCGAATTGTGAGTACATTGTATATCAATAGAAACAAGAGTGTCTCTATCATACCTAATGTACTCAATGGTGATGATTTTGCCGATTTTAAAACACTGAAAACTAACTTAAAGAACAAAAACAAAGAAAAGGTGGTTGGAGCAGTCGTGACGGCAGCCGACCTCACCGGCGCCATCTTGGAATCCCAAGATAAGATAAGTTTGTTACATAAGCCATAAGCTTTAAAATTCTTAGTCATCATCCATTTTGACAATCGTAAGTTGGTCTGTGATGTCATTCTACTATTATATGCATTTGTGTGACTGTCATATGATAGAGAGTTCAGTTTAGATGCGGAAGGCTACGGAAACACAAGCTTTTGACCGTAAGCTCGTGAGCTCCCGGTAAGCTAAGAATGTAAGATACAACAACTAGGTTGTTGTAACCGTAAGCTCCCGTATGTAGATATATACAGCAAGAGTGTTGTTATATTCGTAAGCTAAGACTGTAATTTACAAGATACAGCAAATAGGTTGTTGTAAAAGTCAGAGATTTGCAAGATGCAGCAACTGGTGTCTGTAATCACAGTGGATTTACTCAAGACGACATGTATGAAGTGTTGATTTTATGAAGTGTATGTACTTCAATGTATGAATTGTTGATTCTTTGATGCTGACAAAATAAACTACAATAGACAAAGAGATCGGACTTCTGTTGTGTGAGTGAAACTTTAAGACAAAGGGACCTTCGTGGCCAACAGAATCGCCATTATAAGAGAGTCAACCAAGTCACAGCAATGGAGGTACGTTAATACCTCAAAAAACCCAGCTGACTCTGCCTCCAGGGGGGTATCCTGTGAAAAGTTCATGAAAAATGTTAACTGGATCCATGGTCCCTACTTTCTCAAAGAAGCAGAGTGCAAATGGCCTGAAAATATTCATGACACATCAATAACACAAAATGATGATGAAATTAAACTCTCAGCTTTAGTGAATACTGTGAACGTTACAAAATGCGCAGACGCAGTGAGTAAACTGATTAATCATCACTCTGATTGGCACAAGTTAAAAAGATCCGTTGCCTGGATCCTTCGCATCAGAGATATGCTCAAACAAAAAACAGAAAGTGTCAAAACACAAGTAGATAACCCAAAGACAGAAAATCACAAGTCGCTAACAGCTCAAGAACTAACAAGAGCAGAAAACGAAATCATTAAATTTACTCAAAGACAAAATTTTAAGGAAGAAATTCTCACGTTGAAAAAGAATAAAGCAGCAGCAGAATTCAAACAGGAAATTTCCACACAGCAAAAACGCAAGGCATCTGTAAAAAGAAACAGTTGCTTGTCCAAACTGGACCCAGTGCTACAGGATGGATTGCTGAGAGTCGGAGGACGTCTCGGCAGGTCTGCAATGCCAGAGCACGTTAAAAACCCAGTCATTGTACCTAAAGACTCACATATCACAATGTTAATATTAAGAGACGTTCATGACAAGATAGGACACAGTGGCAGAAATTACATGCTTTCAGAATTGCGGCAGAAATACTGGATTCCGACTGCTAACTCACTCATAAGACAGTTTCTCTCCAGGTGTGTGATATGCAGGAAGTCTAGAGCTACAGCATGTGAGCAAAAAATGTCAGAATTGCCACTCGACAGAATAATACCAGACCACCCACCCTTCACCAATGTGGGAGTAGACTACTTCGGACCCTTCGAGGTCAAACGTGGCAGAAGTAACGTTAAAAGATATGGCGTACTTTTCACTTGTCTGACAACAAGAGCCGTGCACATTGAAATTGCTCATTCACTTGACACAGACTCTTGTGTGAATGCCAATCGCCGCTTTATAAGCAGGAGAGGTCAGGTGTCATTGATGCGAAGTGACAATGGAACAAACTTCATAGGCGCTGAGACTGAACTGCGCGAGGCTATTCAGCAATGGAATCAGTCACAAATTGAAAGCTTCCTTACTCAAAGGAACATACAGTGGACATTTAACCCGCCCTCTGGATCTCACTTTGGCGGAATATGGGAAAGACAGATTAGGTCAGTTAGACAGATATTGAGATCAGTACTGGAAGAACAAACATTAACTGACGAGAGCCTGCATACATTCATGTGTGAAGTAGAAGCGATAATGAATAACCAACCCCTCACTACTGTCTCGGAGGATCCCACAGATCTGGACCCTCTGACACCAAACCATCTGCTGCTGATGAAAAAACAGCCAAACCTGCCCCCTGGACTTTTCAAAAAGGAAGACATCTATGCACGTCGCAGGTGGAAGCAGGTTCAGTACCTATCAGATCTATTCTGGAAGCGATGGGTGCGTGAATACTTGCCCTTGCTCCAGGAACGTCAAAAATGGTTTCAAGAGAGAAAAAACCTTTCGATTGGAGACATAGTTTTAATAATTGATGAGTCTTCTCCAAGAAATTCATGGGTCATGGGATGAATCACGAAAGTGTTCCCCGACAAAGGGGGACTGGTGAGATGTGTGTTAGTTAAAACCAAGACCAACACTCTGGAAACACCCATCGACAAGCTGTGCCTCATATATGAATTGGACTGTTAAATGTGTGGTAATATGTTATGAAATTTGACATGCAAATATAAACACCTGAGATAAATATTATACATTTACAAGATTTAAAATGTTTAGAAGGTTAAGAATATTTGATTTAATGGCTTTATCAAAAAAAAAAAAACCCACAAATTGTAATTGTCAGTCTCCATGCCTGTCAATTAGGGGCTGGAATGTAAGAGCCATATCGTACTTGTTATGAATTTGTTGTTGTGTTTATTTTATTTTATTTGTTGTTATTTCATTTATTCTACTTTGTTCTATTCATAAGTAAACCATTAAGCATTAAGTTTGTTACATAAGCCATAAGCTTTAAATTTCTTAGTCATGCATCCATTTTTACAATCGTAAGTTGGTCTGTGATGTCATTCTACTATTACATGCATTTGTGTGACTGTCATATGATAGAGTTCAGTTTAGATGCGGAAGGCTACGGAAACACAAGCTTTTGACCGTAAGCTCGTGAGCTCCCGGTAAGCTAAGAATGTAAGATACAACAACTAGGTTGTTGTACCCGTAAGCTCCAGTAAGTAGATACAGTGGTGTGAAAAACTATTTGCCCCCTCCTGATTTCTTATTCTTTTGCATGTTTGTCACACAAAATGTTTCTGATAATCAAACACATTTAACTATTAGTCAAAGATAACACAAAGTAAACACAAAATGCAGTTTTTAAATGAGGGGTTTTATTATTTAGGGAGAAAAAAAATCCAAACCTACATGGCCCTGTTTGAAAAAGTAATTGCCCCCTGAACCTAATAACTGGTTGGGCCACCCTTAGCAGCAATACCTGCAATCAAGTGTTTGCCATAACTTGCAACAAGTCTTTTACAGCGCTCTGGAGGAATTTTGGCCCACTCATCTTTGCAGAATTGTTGTAATTCAGCTTTATTTGAAAGTTTTCTAGCATGAACCGCCTTTTTAAGGTCATGCCACAACATCTCAATAGGATTCAGGTCAGGACTTTGACTAGGCCACTCCAGAGTCTTCATTTTGTTTTTCTTCAGCCATTCAGAGGTGGATTTGCTGGTGTGTTTTGGGTCATTGTCCTGCTGCAGCACCCAAGATCGCTTCAGCTTGAGTTGACGAACAGATGGCCGGACATTCTCCTTCAGGATTTTTTGGTAGACAGTAGAATTCATGGTTCCATCTATCACAGCAAGCCTTCCAGGTCCTGAAGCAGCAAAACAACCCCAGACCATCACACTACCACCACCATATTTTACTGTTGGTATGATGTTCTTTTTCTGAAATGCTGTGTTACTTTTATGCCAGATGTAACGGGACACGCACCTTCCAAAAAGTTCAACTTTTTTCTCGTCGATCCACAAGGTATTTTCCCAAAAGTCTTGGCAATCATTGAGATGTTTTTTAGCTAAATTGAGACGAGCCTTAATGTTCTTTTTGCTTAAAAGTGGTTTGCGCCTTGGAAATCTGTCATGCAGGCCATTTTTGCCCAGTCTCTTTCTTATGGTGGAGTCGTGAACACTGACCTTAATTGAGGCAAGTGAGGCCTGCAGTTCTTTAGATGTTGTCCTGGGGTCTTTTGTGGCCTCTCGGATGAGTTGTCTCTGCGCTCTTGGGGTAATTTTGGTCGGCCGGCCACTCCTGGGAAGGTTTACCACTATTCCATGTTTTTGCCATTTGTGGATAATGGCTCTCACTTTGGTTCGCTGGAGTCCCAAAGCTTTAGAAATGGCTTTATACCCTTTACCAGACTGATAGATCTCAATTACTTTTGTTCACATTTGTTCCTGAATTTCTTTGGATCTTGGCATGATGTCTAGCTTTTGAGGTGCTTTTGGTCTACTTCTCTGTGTCAGGTAGCTCCTATTTAAGTGATTTCTTGATTGAAACAGGTGTGGCAGTAATCAGGCCTGGGGGTGACTACAGAAATTGAACTCAGGTGTGATAAAACAGTTAAGTTATTTTTTAACAAGGGCGGCAATCACTTTTTCACACAGGGCCATGTAGATTTGGAGTTTATTTTTCTCCCTTAATAACGTAAACCTTCATTTAAAAACTGCATTTTGTGTTAAATTATGTTAATTTTGACTAATAGTTAACGGTTTTTGATGAGCAGAAACATTTAAGTGTGACAAACATGCAAAAGAATAAGAAATCAGGAAGGGGGCAAATAGTTTTTCACACCACTGTATATACAGCAAGAGTGTTGTTATATTCGTCAGCTAAGACTGTAATTTACAAGATACAGCAAATAGGTTGTTGTAAAAGTCAGAGATTTGCAAGATGCAGCAACTGGTGTCTGTAATCACAGTGGATTTACTCAAGATGACTGTATGAAATGTTGATTCTTTGATGCTGACAAAATAAACTACAAGAGACAAAGAGATCGGACTTCTGTTGTGTGAGTGAAACTTTAAGACAAAGCTACGTGTCAAAACTGGTGAAATAATATGACCGCATCTACAGTACAATCACTTTTAAATTTTACAAACCAAATTTAGCATTTATATGGATTTTTATATGGAAGTTATTTTTTTATTTATGTTAAGTCGGTTAGTGAAAATATCCATTGTACATGATGTACACTAATAAAATATTGTGGCGTGGGCGGGGCGGTGGCTGGCGACCGTAGTGCTTTGCGGGAGGTCCTGTTTTGTGTTCACCATGTGGGGGAAGTGTTGTTGGGTTAAGTGGCTGCGGCTAGGGGTTGGATGTTAATGTATGTGTGGTGTTGTTATGCTGACCGTTCCTCAGTTCATGCTAGTAGTGCGGTGAGACTGAATAAAGTACTCCCAGCTATTGCATTGGGCAGCCAGCAAAGGTCACTCGTCCTCCAAGATTCCTCATAGCGGCGAAAACGCTACATTGGTGTCAGAAGTGGGATGGAGAAGTACGAGTTGGAGCGAACTGCAGAGGACCTCCGAAGGATCCAAGAGGGTCGGCGGGTGGCAGAACAGCTTCGGAAGAAGCATCTTCCGGACGGAGCCAGCACCAGCAAGGCCGCGCGGCGAAAATGTAACGGCGAGATGAAGATCCCGGCACTGGATTTCAGGGCGGAGCTCAACGTTGACACTGCGCAGGTTTCCGGAGTGGACTCCCCGACGGTTCCGGCACGGGAGCATCCTAGCCGGCGAAGCGAGATACAGCTGCGCTTTCCATCCTACAACGGCGCCGTCGAACCCTACGCCTATTTCGCGCAGGTAGAGCTAGCCGCCGACCTCGCGGGCTGGTCCCCGGCAGAAACCGCGGTCAGAGTCACCCTCTCGCTGGAGGGCAATGCGCTCCAGGTGCTGGAAGACCTCCGGGCCGACGAGCAGAAGGACTGGTCCAAGCTACAGGAGTCGCTCCACTTCCAGTTCGGCGCGGGTGACTGTAAAGAATCAGCGTGCGAAGAGCTGGCGGTGGGCTATCCCGAATTCGAGCACGAATAGCAGGAAGAGCTAGCTCGTCGCGCCTTTCTCCGAGGGCTCCGACCTCAGCGGCTCCGTGAGCACATCAGGTTAGCGTGCCGCTACTGGTGCCCAGTGTCACTTTCCGAGGCGCTGCGCGAGGCTGAGCGCGCTGAACCCACAATGGCAGACCAGCATGGCGAAAGAGCCGAGCGACCTCCCGCAGCTAGGGGGGGCTCGGTAGGCGAACCTAGCCGTGGACAGGGCTACCTGTCACGGCTAGGCAACGAGCAAGCCTGTGAGGGTTCGCGGCGACGCCGAGGCCCGGGACCACCAGACTACGGCTGCAACATTCTCAGGCCTGAGGACAGCGTACCCCAGCAGCCGTTAAACTAGGTCTGGGAGGCACTGAGGGGAAGCCGCCTCCCGCTGACCCGGCCTCCAGCATTCGTACCGTGTCGGGCAGCTACCTGGAGATACGGGCTTGTCGCTCGATACGAGTCAAACTAGGTGAGCGCCTTTATTTCCATGATTTCTTGGTGGGAGACATTGAGGATGAGTGCATATTGGGGCTGGACATTTTAGAAAGGTGGGGCGGTGCTTAATTTAATGGACGGGACTCTGCGAGGTAACTTCGGGGTAGCTAGGTTGCTAACACCTAAGCCACAGCCGCACGCGTTAGTGGCACACACCCGGGTGTCAGAGGTCGCGCCATACAAACACCCAGTACATGACAATTCGCCGATATCTTCGCGGTAGATGAGCGCGAATGCACCCATACCAATTTCGTGCAGCACACCATTGATACGAGAAACGCAGTTCCTGTTCGGTTGCATCCGAGACGCCTTCCATTAGCTAAACGCGCTGTCGCCGAGCAAAAGCTGCGTGAGATGGCCAACTCAGGCGTCATTGAGCCGGCGTCCGGACCGTGGTCGTCACCGGTCGTGCTCATGCGTAAAAAGGACGATTCTTGGAGATTTTGTGTTGACTACTGGCAGTTGAACGAGGTAACTAGGAAGGATTCTTATCCGTTGCCTGCGGATAGATGATGCGCTGGACATGTCGCAGGCTCGGCTTGGTTTAGCTCATTATATCTCCGTAGCGGGTACTGGCAAGTAGAGCTCGCGCCGGAAGACCGACCTAAAACCGCGTTCTCGGGCAAGGGCTATGGCAATTTCAGCGTATGCCTTTCGGTCTTTGTAATGCCCCGGCTACTTTTGAATGGTTGATGGAGAAGGTGCTGATCGATATTCCTCGCAACCGTTGTGTCGTCTACCTGGACGATTTACTGGTGAACAGCAAGGAGTTTGAGGTCGCGCTAGCTAACCTACGGGAAGTATTTCTGGCTACCCGGCGTGCTAATTTGCGGCTCAATCCCAAAAAGTGCCAGCTGTTGCGGCAAGAGACCGTTTTTCTGGGTCACATAATCAGTGCCCAAGGGATTGCTACTGATCCAGCTAAAATTGCTGCTGCACAGAATTGGCCGGAACCAATAAATGTGTCACAGCTACGCACCTTCCTTGGTTTAGACTCTTACTACCGCCGGTTCATAAAAAACTTTGCCATGATCGCAAGCCCACTGCACGGGTTAACGAAGAAAAACCAGCCGTTTTGCTGGGATGCTGTACATGCGCGCGCTTTCGCTCACAGCTTTGGTCACGTTCCCTGTGCTTGATTATCCTGATGCATCGCGCATGTTCATCCTTGATACGGACATGAGTGATGTAGGGCTAGGGGCCGTACTGTCTCAGGTTTCCGGTGACCAAGAGCATGTGGTCGCTTATTTCAGCCGCGCGCTGTCTGCACCCGAGAAGAATTATTGCATCACGCGGCGCGAGCTGTTAGCGGTCGTCGCGGCGTTGAAATATTTCCGGGCGTACTTGTACGGACAGCTCTTCGTGCTGTGGACAGATCATGTTTCGCTAGTGTGGCTGCTCAGTTTTAAAGAGCCTGAGGGGCAGTTACCGCGTTGGCTTCAGCGGCTACAAGATTACAGTTTCACTATTAAACACCGAGCCGGGAAGCTACACGCTAACGCCGACGCTTTATCCCGCTGGCCATGCAGCGAAGTGCGTTGTCGGTACTGCGAGCGAGTTGAGGAACGCGTGCGCGGTCGTGACGTAGACCATGCTCCGAAACTACCGAGACGCAACACTCCTCCCGTTAAATCCTCCGGACCCCCCGGGGGTGATCAGCCGACCGAGCCGTCATGCAGCAGAATTGCTGCCTCGCCTAGGGCCTCGCCCACAGTCGTGTCGCCTGTGCCCCAGCTGGACAATAATCAGCTCATTGCCGAGCAGGAGAATGACCCGGTTCTGCATCAGGTACTAGGTTGGGTTAAGGCGGGCCTGAGACCAGAGTATACGATCGCTCATCTGGGACAAGAAGCAAAGGCTCTCCACTCGCAGTTTGCCCGCCTAGCGTTGTGGGAAGGTTTACTCTACCGACGCTGGGAATGGCCGTGTGGCGCGGGTAAGTGTTTTCAGCTGCTGGTACCGAGGGCGCTGCGGGTATGTGTACTGCGGTTGGTTCATGGGCATGCGGGTTCGGGACACTTCGGTGTGACTAAAACTTTGCGGCGCCTGCGCGCTCGCTTCTACTGGCCAGGCTGTCATACTGATAGCGAACTTTTTGTCCACAGATGCGACTTCTGCACGGCAAAGAAGGGCCCTGCCCAGCGCTCCCGAGCCCCGCTGCAGGACTTTCGGGTGGGGGCACCTATGGCATGTATGTATGGGCGTGGACATTCTTGGGCCGTTTCCTGTTTCTGATCGCAGCAACCGTTATTTGCTGGTGGTCATGGATTACTTCACCAAGTGGCGGGAGGTGTTTGCTGTTCCTGACCAAAGTGCTTCCACCACGGCTCGAGTGCTGGTGGATGAGGTGTTCAGCCACTTCAGAGCTCCGGAGCAGTTACACAGTGATCAGGGGTGCAACTTTGAGGCAGAGGTGTTTGCGGCGGTGTGCGAGCGCCTCGGAGTGAAAAAGGCCCGCACCACGCCCCTCCATCCGCAAAGTGACGGCCTCGTGGAGCGGTTTAATCGAACGCTCACCACACAACTCGCCATGTTAACCAGCGATCGGCACCGGGACTGCGACGAACATTTGCCCCTCGTGCTATGGGCATACCGCACAGCAGTGCAGGAGTCATCGCAGCTAACACCAGCTGCTCTAATGTTTGGCCGCGAGCTGCGCACGCCCGTGGACCTTGTGTTTGGACCACCTCCGCAACCGGATTTACCCACAAAGCCGGGGTTGGATTATTTTTGTTCAATGAAAGACAAACCCGTGTTCACGAGTTAGCGCGTAAAAATTTAGCAGACGCCGGTGTTAAACAGAGCCGTGTTTATGACACTCACAGCCGGGGACGAGACTTTGCCCCAGGAGAGCAGTTATGGGTCTATTCCCCCGGAAGGAAAAGGGGGCTCTCACCCAAGCTTATGTCCCACTGGGTGGGACCCTGTACGGTCATCGCCCAGCTCTCTGACGTCGTCTGAGACGTCGTCAGGTGCGGCTGGCGGGGCGAGCACGAGTGATTGTGCTTCACAGAGACCGTCTCGTTCCCTATCAGCCACACGCCGGGGGTACATCAAACGCAGCGTAGGCTGGACGCCGCAGGACCATGTTCACGCTCCTCCCTTCCCCACAGAAGGACTTCGCCGTTCACAACGCCAACGCCGACCACCTGCATGCCTCAGAGACTGAGGTATTAGTGGTGACCGGGGACAGTCACAGCTCGGGTGGGGTCAGTGTGGCGTGGGCGTCCCGCGGTGGTTGGCGACCGTCGTGCTTTGCGAGGTCCTGTTTTGTGTTCACCATGTGGGGGAAATGTTTTTGGGTTAAGTGGCTGTGGCCGGGGGGGGGGGTGTTAATGTATGTGTGGTGATTGTTATGCTGACCGTTCCTCAGTTCATGCTAGTAGTGCGGTGAGACTGAATAAAGTACTCCCAGCCATTGCATTGGGCAGCCAGCAAAGCTCATTCGTCCTCCAAGATTCCTCATAGTGGCGAAAACACTACAATATTATTTAATTGGGTACATTCAGGACATTAGCTGATTTTATTTTATTAGAATATTGCTAATGTCTAAATCTAACTGAAACAACTGGAGATCATAACACGACCTCCACGGATTTGTACAATGGGCATTATGCATTATATAGTAATTATTTAATCAAATCATACTTGCTTAATTAAATCCAAAAACATTTTGCACCAAGTATTGTGTTGTCTTGTTTTCAATCATATTCTAATATATTCTATTGTATCTTATATAATGTTTTTGCAAAAGTCAATAGCAACTAGTCCACAAGACAGAACAGAGTTAAAACTGAATACCCTATATGTAAATGCAAGAAATAAGTCAACCACTAACATAACATACACAACCACTTTGCCCTACCAATAAAAGTAAGTCCTGAGTGAAAGTAATGTTATATACCATAATGAGATCAAAATACCACATTGCTAGCGGATTTTGAATGTCACACCCACTTTTGTGGCACTTTACTTAAGAGCAGCCTCTTTCATTGCTGACTGTAAAAATAGGGGAAAAAAAGTGTTTGAAAATTAAAATTAGATCAGAACAAATGACCAACATGCCATTTTACACATTTAAGCTGGAATCCTGAAATAGAGCCCATTCTGACATTCTATTTTAATTTCATACCAAAGTCTTCTTACTCGTTTTGCATTTCTCTCTCTCTCTCTCTCACTCTTTGCCTTTTATTTCTGTCTCTACCCTTTTCCTTCCAGTCTAATTTCTCTTCATCCTCTCTGCCATACAGAATCACACATAAGGAAATCATGAAACTGAAACATGGCAAAGATTATTTAATTATTATTATTATTTTGACTCAGTTGCCAGGGCAACAGAAGTTTAACAGACATCTCTGAAAGTTCCACAAATTGGTGGATTGTCCATCCAAGAGAGGAGGGAACAGATGGAAGTGATATTGCTGGCCTATTTAACTCTGGTTTATGGTTATAAGCTCTGATGCTAATGCCTCTAACCTGACTGCTTTAGGACAACTGCATTGCACAGACACAGAGTATTAACGCAGTTATCTTCACGACATGCAATAATGTTGCGATTGCTATCACTTCACTTTGTGCATTCAGCAGCATGAATCATCGCCAAGGAACCCACAGTGGCTCCTGCATAGTAGCAAGACATTCAGCAAGCAAAAAAATAAAATCATTAGAAAATGTCAACATTAAATATTGATCTTTATGTGGGCTGGAGCTTTACAGTGCTTTTGCCAAGCGGAATAGATTGTGTGAAGACCCCAGCACACACACACACATACACACACACACACACACACACACACACACACACACACAGGACAACATGTATGATGTGCTAATTAGTTAGTGCACCAATATAGACATATTACCATGTTAACACGTAATTAATCTTGAATTTTTAACACTTTTTTTTTTTAACGAAAATTAATAATTTGACCAAGTTTGAGCCTAGTGGCTTCCCACAATCGAAGGCAGTTGACAGCTTTACGTGATAATAGCATGATTAACACAGGTAATCACATCACCAAGGAAACATCACCAGGTGTGCTGAATGGCAAGTTTAGTTATAAATAGTAATATAATCGCAATTAGTCATGATTAACTAGATAAAAAAATGTTTAATTGAGTGAGAAAAAAGTTACATTTGGGCTGTAAGCGTGGTAGTGTAATGTATGCATGATAATTAACAAGAAAAATTGTTATACTGTAAACCATAGCATGCCTCTGTTAATGCATGTAATGTTAACATTAAGATTGTTTTCAAACATACCCACATACAGTACTTTTTAGGCAATTTGAGCCACTTCGGTCACACTAATTATCCTCTATCAATTAAAAGAGCAATTACAGCCTACCATCCTTCGTATGGTAATCATCCAACCTGACCAAAAGGCATGGAATGACCTCAGTAATAAGACATGATGAAACAAGACAGAACGAGTGGGAGACGGGGGGAGACAAGATTGTCAGAATTAGGTACAGTGCTGGAGAAAAAAAAAAGAATGCTCACAATTTCAAATGGAGATGCCGACTGAAAAGAAAGAAAATCTGTATAAGTACAGGATTTTGCAGGTGGGTCATAGCAGAGTTTGGGGTAGTTATATGTGGAATTTCTTTGATTTGTGACTATTTAATTACCAACCGTCCTGAAGTTCATTTCAAATTAATTTTATTTGTATGAATGTCATCTTTATTGTGTAGTATGTAGAATGCAGAGTACTATGAGAGCTGCAACATAAAGAACATTACAAAGGTTCTGATTTCCCTGGGCTAAAACTAGCATAAAGTGGATCAATACTTATCACTCAATTTCTTAATCTTAGACTACTTAATCAACTACACCAGAATGGATTAGCATTTAAGAAAAATGAGAGGGGTTGGTTGGCAAATTTCTAAAAATAGCATTGGTAAACAAAATGACAACAGTGGATTGGGGGAAATTATGTAACAATTACAATTAGCAAAGATATTGTTTGCAAGCAGCACTTCTTATTTTGTCATTAAGGTATTATGTGGCACTGGTATAGGTATCAGCATAAGGGGTGTCTGCGAGCTCACGCAAGTGAAAGATGCAGATAGCGATGTCCTCCGAGTGTGTTACGCTCGTGATAGTCTACGGCCCTCCCGACTGAGCTGTAGTAGCTTAATGTCGAAGCTCCTAGTGACGGGGAGGAATTGGACATGACTAAAGAAATAGTGAGATAATCGGGAAAAAATAAAAAAATATTAAAAGTTAAAAATTTGTTAATTTACCTTCTTGAGGTTCAGCATAATACTGTATGCAATTTCTGTTTGGAAATACCACTGTTGGTCACAAGAGGTTTTCTCCTGATAATTTTGAACTTAAGTGGTATTTTTGTTATAAGTGATAAATTCAGAATTCTATGTCACAAGTTGTAGTGTAAGTTGTAAAATATGTCATTACACAAATATAATTTAAATAATAATATTGAAATAGGAATAAATATTATTACTTTAAAATCATTTCATATTTATACTTTTTAATCATTAGGGGTAGAACAGTATGCATGTCAGTACTGTACTGTTTGCTACTGGACATTTGGCTCAATACACACTACGTACAGACTGCACTACTCTCAAGCTTTTACCAGCCAGGTCGCAATAAAGTGGAAAACATAATGCCCACAAGTTAGTTTTTTGCTGAAATATCTTTGTCAACTATCTCAAATGAGTGATGCACATTTTATTTCTTAAACAGCAAACTGTACAGAAAGTCCCAGACTTATGAACATTCGTAGATGCAAACAAATCTCAGAAGTAGCTCACATGTATTGTACAAAAAATCTACACTGCAGTGCACCAGATATAAATATTTACAATTATATAAAATATAATCAGTTTGTAAAGTGAATGTATAAAATGTCCAAAGTCCAGTATATTGTATACATGTGTGGTGGTGTGGGACAAATTACTCCGCCTCACCGGTTGCAATAAATCAATCCGGGAGCACAATGATGTCTGTCCTGTCCCGATGGTGAATACTCTAATACTAATTTAGGGAAAATTCTCAAAGAGAGAGTTTACAGTCCAATACAGCTCTGAGACAAAATCTCATCTATTCAAGCGCACAGTAAACATCATGTTGTCTTCCTGGGGCTGCCTTTAGACGAGATTTGCTTATTTCATGCTTAACATTGTATACTTGTTTGGAAATGTAATCACTACAAAACTACTACGCCAAAACTTCAAAGACTTGCGCTGAATTGCAGTAAACCAAACCTTCGTTCACATATCCGATTTACGAACGCGCTCCCAGAACAGAACCCGTTTGTAAGTTGGGGACTTACTGTATAGTCATTGTTTTTTTTTATTTAATAAACAAATATATCTGTATGTTTATCAGTTTAAAGCTAATACATGTACAATATAGTATCTCATTTAACTTGAAAAAAAAAATACCCCAAGCTGACTTTTGTTGCAGTGGCATTTCATATCATTAAAGACACGCCCCACCATTTACATACGCCTCTATTTTTTTCCGAGAAAGAAGGATTTACTGAGTTGTGCAAAAATAGTAAGAGTGCCATCAATAACAACTAGTGCAAACAGTTTTTTTATATATATATCCTTAAAGAAATTCAGCATGATTTGTGTGTACTGTACCTACACCTACTGTACCTGTTTTTTTAAAGAAATAAATGTGCCTCCTGATTTTAATCTACTGTCAGGTCGAACCTGTCTGTTCAGCTGCCTTTTGTAGCCTGATCACCTTGCCATATGTGTCAATAAAATCTGTATTTGTATTCAAAGCCCTCTGCATGTCTGACAAGATCCATGTACCTGTATTATATATGGCTTTCATCAAACACTCACACATCTGTTTTTCTTCCATTTAGGAAAAGCAGAATTCCTCTAAGGAGTAATGATTAAATGTGGGCCATGGGTAGCTCAGTGGTTAAGGCATTGAACTACGGTTCGGAAGATCCCAGGTTCAAACCCCACAACCACCAAGTTGCCACTGTTGGGCCCTTGAGCCTCAACTTAACCCTCGAATGCTCAGATAATCTCTGTAATGAGATAAAAATGTAAGTCGTTCTGGATAAGATGCTAAATGTAAATGTTTAAAAGAATATCTGAATAAGAGCAAATGCATAAAGATGTTTACTTTCTTCCAAGTGGAACTATTTTTTCTAACTCTACAAATGTTAAGTATGTTTTATAACAGGGTTGGTGAACTCAATTTCTCCCCAGGGTATGTCATCATTTTCTGAGCCCTTGAAAAGACAAAAACTAATATATTATCATGTTTGCATCTATCATATATTCTTATAGTTTGGAGCCAGTTTACCATATATGTCTTATAATGATGACAAGATTTACAGTATACTGTTCTTTTTTTTTTACAGCAGCAGAAAACTTGTCTTTGTTATATATATATATATATATATATATATATATTGTCTGATTATATATGCTTTTCTCCTTCGTGTACGTTCAAGCTGAACAAAATGAGGTAGTTGGCCTGGGTACTTTGACACCTGGTGGGTGTAGCATACTGTACCATACTGTATGTTACTGTGATTTCTGTTTGAGGTTCTGACAGACTGCGATACAATTTACACTGCTAAAATCCCACGCTGTGCATGTCAAACATTTCTCATTTTGTGACCTCCACGAAAGCTATTTAAATTACCCTGAGGCAATCACATCCTGTCTTGGTAAATGGCAGATTCATTTGAAATATAACAAGAAGGAAAACTCTCTGGCCCACATTTTAAGTCAGCAGTGATTGAAACACTTTTACATGGGATGTTCTTGAGGTCCTATAAGATTTGCTGGCTTATAAAATAGAAAACAAAATGGTAAATAATGTGGCTGAGGAATGGTGTAATGAGTAAAAAGACTAGGGCATCTCAAAATAGTACGTTTGAGTCAGTTTGTTTGACCTGTAACCTGCATATATTACAGAAATCAATACATTAAAATGGGGTTGTGGTTTAAATATCTCCTGTGATAGATAATCATTACTTTTGTCCCTCCTTTTTAATTACACTGTCAAAAAGTTGTAAATGGTTATTATTCATGACATTGGCACTAAGGGGCCTAAAGTGTGCCAAGAAAACATCCCCCACACCATTACACCACCACCACCACCACCAGCCTGCGCAGTGGTAACAAGGCATGATGGATCCATGTTCTCAGTCTGTTTATGCCAAATTCTGACTCTACCATTTGAATGCCTCAACAGAAATCGAGACTCATCAGACCAGGCAACATTTTTCCAGTCTTCAATTTTGGTGAGCTTGTGCAAATTGTGGCCTCTTTTTCCTATTTGTAGTGGAGATGAGTGGTACCCGGTGGGGTCTTGTGCTGTTGTAGCCCATCCGCCTCAAGGTTGTGCGTGTTGTGGCTTCACAAATGCTTTGCTGCAGACCTCGGTTGTAACGAGTGGTTATTTCAGTCAAAGTTGCTCTTCTATCAGCTTGAATCAGTCGGCCCATTCTCCTCTGACCTCTAGCATCAACAAGGCATTTTCGCCCGCAGGACTGCCACATACTGGATGTTTTTCCCTTTTCACACCATTCTTTGTAAACCCTAGAAATGGTTGTGCGTGAAAATCCCAGTAACTGAGCAGATTGTGAAATACTCAGACCGGCCCGTCTGGAACCAACAACCATACCACGCTCAAAATTGCTTAAATCGCCTTTCTTTCCCATTCTGACATTCAGTTTGGAGTTCAAGAGATTGTCTTGACCAGGACCACACCCCTAAATGCAACTAAGTTGAAGCAACTGCCATGTGATTGGTTGATTAGATAATTGCATTAATGAGAAATTGAACAGGTGTTCCTAATAATCCTTTAGGTGAGTGTATATATGGCTCAGGATTGTGCAGAACAGAGCGACAGAGATCCTTTTTTTCAGCAAAATTGAAATTTTTTTTTAAATATAGTTATGAAAGTAATGATAACTTTATTGCTACCAGTCTGAAAAAAAAAATGCACAGTTTAATTTCTGATGCGTTCCCATTAATACACACTGGCAATGCTTTCATATAAGCACATATATGTTTTTTAATTGTCATTGACCCATGCTGTGTTGCCGGCACAGATTTGTGCCACTTTTAAACATCCTCCAGCGAGGGGGAGAATCGCTATTTTATTTGATTGGAACTACATATACAGTGGTGTGAAAAACTATTTGCCCCCCTCCTGATTTCTTATTCTTTTGCATGTTTGTCACACAAAATGTTTCTGATCATCAAACACATTTAACTATTAGTCAAAGATAACACAAGTAAACACAAAATGCAGTTTTTAAATGAGGGGTTTTATTATTTAGGGAGAAAAAAAATCCAAACCTACATGGCCCTGTGTGAAAAAGTAATTGCCCCCTGAACCTAATAACTGGTTGGGCCACCCTTAGCAGCAATAACTGCAATCAAGCGTTTGCGATAACTTGCAACGAGTCTTTTACAGCGCTCTGGAGGAATTTTGGCCCACTCATCTTTGCAGAATTGTTGTAATTCAGCTTTATTTGAGGGTTTTCTAGCATGAACCACCTTTTTAAGGTTATGCCACAACATCTCAATAGGATTCAGGTCAGGACTTTGACTAGGCCACTCCAAAGTCTTCATTTTGTTTTTCTTCAGCCATTCAGAGGTGGATTTGCTGGTGTGTTTTGGGTCATTGTCCTGCTGCAGCACCCAAGATTGCTTCAGCTTGAGTTGACGAACAGATGGCCGGACATTCTCCTTCAGGATTTTTTGGTAGACAGTAGAATTCATGGTTCCATCTATCACAGCAAGCCTTCCAGGTCCTGAAGCAGCAAAACAACCCCAGACCATCACACTACCACCACCATATTTTACTGTTGGTATGATGTTCTTTTTCTGAAATGCTGTGTTACTTTTACGCCAGATGAAACGTGACACGCACCTTCCAAAAAGTTCAACTTTTGTCTCGTCGGTCCACAAGGTATTTTCCCAAAAGTCTTGGGAATCATGGAGATGTTTTTTAGCAAAATTGAGACGAGCCTTAATGTTCTTTTTGCTTAAAAGTGGTTTGCGCCTTGGAAATCTGCCATGCAGGCCGTTTTTGCCCAGTCTCTTTCTTATGGTGGAGTCGTGAACACTGACCTTAATTGAGGCAAGTGAGCCCTGCAGTTCTTTAGATGTTGTCCTGGGGTCTTTTGTGGCCTCTCGGATGAGTTGTCTCTGCGCTCTTGGGGTAATTTTGGTCGGCCGGCCACTCCTGGGAAGGTTCACCACTGTTCCATGGTTTTGCCATTGGTGTATAATGGCTCTCACTGTGGTTCGCTGGAGTCCCAAAGCTTTAGAAATGGCTTTATAACCTTTACCAGACTGATAGATCTCAATTACTTTTGTTCTCATTTGTTCCTGAATTTCTTTGGATCTTGGCATGATGTCTAGCTTTTGAGGTGCTTTTGGTCTACTTCTCTGTGTCAGGTAGCTCCTATTTAAGTGATTTCTTGATTGAAACAGGTGTGGCAGTAATCAGGCCTGGGGGTGACTACAGAAATTGAACTCAGGTGTGATAAACCACAGTTAAGTTATTTTTTAACAAGGGGGGCAATCACTTTTTCACACAGGGCCATGTAGATTTGGAGTTTTTTTTCTCCCTTAATAACGTAAACCTTCATTTAAAAACCGCATTTTGTGTTCAATTATGTTATCTTTGACTAATAGTTAACGGTTTTTGATGAGCAGAAACATTTAAGTGTGACAAACATGCAAAAGAATAAGAAATCAGGAAGGGGCAAATAGTTTTTCACACCACTGTAGCTATAGCATGGCAGAGCCAAAGGAGAACACAGTATATGCTCTTCTGAGGGAATGAGGAAACTGTGCATATGGTTAATTTATGGTGGAAATGTTTCAACTGTTATCTCCAAAGTTGTATGTGTGTTAAACATTTCACATTGGGCTGCTTTCTGAATGAGAGACTATAATAAAGCAGGATTTGCATCATTACTGAAGCTCAAGAGCCTGTCTATAGTCTATTCTGACTATGCATGAATCAACTTCAGATCCTGAAGCTTTGAGCGTTAACATGCTCAATTTGTTTGTTGAATTCAGGCACACTGTGAGCCTAATGTTGCTAACAGAAGCTTGAAGCAAGTCAAAAATTTACCAGAGTCAGTGTGAAACTTTTTAACCGAATTTCATTAATGTATTACATCAGAATAGTGACACATACTATAAACACCAATGGATTTTAGTAGCAACAGGTCTGCTGTGTGTATAAATGAATGTGCTATATATTGTGATTTGCACCAGGCATCCTCACCCCGATTGGAATACAGCCTGGATACTCAGTGACTAAGATAATTCCTGATGAAAGTAGTTTGATTGTTTGCATTTAACCTGCACACCATTTTCTGAGCCGCTGTAAAGTAAAAATAAAGACTAAAGATGCCTCGCATCTCCAGGCATCCTTGGTCCTCCCTTGTTCCCACTTACAGCTTCTTTTTAATCTGTTTAAAAATGTTATATTTAACAATCTGATTAATATAGCACTAAATCTCTGTTCTCACTACAATCTTACCATCTTACAATCTGCTGAATTGGTACTGATCGGTTACTAAGCTTTCCCCTTTATTTGGTTGACAGAAATAGGTGCAAAATGCCAAAATAGATGAAATCCCAAACATCAGTGAGTTAAAAAGGATTACCTGATTTTCATATGTTTCCAGTCTCTGCATTCTGCTTAGCTAGGAAAATACACTCCTGCAAAGGTACATTCAGGAGGAGCTCAATTACAGCGTGTTTGAAAAAGAAGTAAAGCAGAAAGAAAATCACTTACTACATCTCTATACTGCATATCCTGTAGAGAATCCTTGGAGGCCTGGAGCCTATCTAGGCAGGGTACACCCTGTACAGGTTGTGAATCCATCGCAGGACAGACAAGCACACACAATCTCTCACTCACTATGGGCAAATTGAAAACACCATTTAGCCTAATTTGGATGTCTTTGGACTGTAGGAAAAAAGCGGAGTACAGGAGTACCCACCGCCCCCGTCGCATGATCGGAACACGCGCAGCCCCCCATCCCCGGTGCATGATCTGAAAACGCGCAATCCCCCCCTCCACCCTGTCACATGATCTGGGGAAAGTGCAAACAAACAAACTCTTCATAAATTGCTCACTATGTGCACCTATAATAAACGACAGCCTTTGTGATTAGATACTTGCACTGCTCTATATTTCAATTACAATTTTTGTGATTAATTGTACAGCTCTAATTAAAACCTAGTAAACATAAATAGTAAAATAAAAATAAACATTAAAAGTCTGAGTAGGTTTTTGTTGATTGATTAAATGTCATGTTTCATACAAAGTCATAAACTTTTTATCCGGCCTTTTATTTTCATTCCAGTCAAGTAGGTGGCAGTAATGCACTAATGCCATAAACTAAAAAAAAAAAAACTACAGTGGAAGCTCGGATAGCAAGTAACCCAGTTTGCGAGTGTTCTGCAAGACGAGCAAAGATTTTTAATAAATTCTGACTTGAAAAACGAGCAAATCTTGGTTTACGAGTACCGAGTATCATGTATCACACATGCACTTCTTGTTTTGACGCCGAGCATCATATGATCATAACTGAGCCAATGGTTTTTCTCTCTCTTGCACTGTGGAATTGTGGGTAATTGTCTCCCCTGCTGGGTCTTAGTGCGCATCTCTTACTGGTATAATCAACATCCGTGCACGCATTTACTGTTTACTATAACACTGTGACCATGTGTGTGCAAATAAAACATTTTATTTTGTGTTTGTAAGCGCGTGTGTACCTCATGCATGTCCTCTTTCTTATAACACACGTGTGTGCGCGCGTGTAAAGCAAAAGAAAGTCTCATTAGAGAGGTTAAAGATCCATTTTCTCCCTCTCTGTCGCTATGGGTGCGCGCATAATTTGACCCCGTGCCCCTTTACACACACACACACACACTCTCTCTCTCCCTTTCTTGCCTTTAGGTCCCCCCCACCCCAACCCCCTCTCACCTTCAGACACACACACACACACACTCTTTCTCTCTGGTCTACACAAAAACACAGCTCTGTCGCGACTCTTTTCAAAGGTTCATTTGTTTGTTTGTTTTACTTTACAGAAGTGATTCCGTTAGTATGCACTCACGCACATGTCATTAGCGATGTCGATGTAGCAAAACAGTCTTTCCGTTAATGTGTGTGTATGTGTGTGTGAAATTCACATAAAAGAGGAGAAAGGTTTACTGTGTAAGATGAGCAGGGGGAGGCTGATTCCTCCTCTTACTTCACACACACACATACACAGCGCCTGCACGCATAAACTGAAAAATTATCTGTTGGGATTTTTTTTTACTTTTTTTAAAGGTAAAGTGCATGTAAATTTGTTTTATTTTTATTTTATATTTTGTGTTACTTATTTTTAAGTATTTATTTTTTTGGACTGTGAAATTAATAATTTGAGTTTCCATTATTCCAAAATATGCTTTTTATGAGTGTTTTAAATTATGCTCGTAATTCAAGGTTCCACTGAAATGACTTTGTGTATAATAATATCCTTGCTTTTTTTTCTTAAAGCCACAGAGGTCCTTTAATTTCTGAACATTGCACGACAATGGTTAGTTTTGAGGTACTGAGATTTGAACTCATTGAAAAGACAGGTCATGCACATTAATAACGATAATAACATAATATTTATAATAGCTCTTTTTTTTTTTTACTTTTTTTACTTTTACCATCCCAGAAGCTTGATAAACAAATATATATAAAGCATGCCTTACCTGTGACTGACAGTTCAGTGGTTCTTCGAACCAGAAAGTTTCCAAATGTTAATTCACAAGTGTAATTTCCAATGTCATCTTCTTTTACTTCATTAATTGAAAGCCTATCTTTCCTCCTGACGATGCTTTGTCGCCACATTTTCGGTTTACACTCCTTTTAGGTGAAGGGGAAAAAAACAGAGAGAAGCACAGTGATGGTGTAAAAATGCCATTTCTGATATCTCTGCATACAACTTTTTCTAAGATGACCTGTTTACAAATGAGAGGTCTTTGACTGACTGTAGTACAATTAATGCAGTAAAACTTCAGAAGTGGCACAGGTTTGACAACATATCTGGTTTCAGTTTTGAGTGCTGTCCTGGGAAATGGATGCCTGTAGTACATGTCAATCACTTGTACCACAATATTATTTTATTTTAATCTCAATGAAATTATGTTACCATTACATAGAGATAGCAGAAAATTCCGTAACTCCGAATTTTCTCTCACTTTCAGATGGCAGATGATAGATAAATATGCACATTAAACCTTAAACTGTTTTGTGTAACATTTAATAGAAATAGAAAGAACAGTGCAGCCGTATAAGATAAGTGAGTCTTTCTACGATAGGTGAAATCGTCTCGGGTTACTTTACTGTAACCCTGTTCCCTGAAAAAGCGGGAACGAGATGCTACGTGAAAACGCTATGGGAACATCTTTTTGTGTTACCAGTTGTGAAGCATGTGTGTATCAAACATGCCATATTTTGGCTTATATAACCTCAGTCAGATGACGTCATAGGAGTGAACCGGAAACATCCTCAGGTCAATTTTGTCTGAAATAACGTTCACGTTTTTCAGGGAACAGAGTTACAGCAATGTAACCCGAGACGTTCCCTTTCAAAAGCTACACTCGATGCTGCGTGAAAACGCTATGGGAATACCAACGCCACCGCACTGCAAGTATCTGGACCCCCAGGGTTGTGTTGCATATGCGCACAATAGGCAAGGAGGTCTCAGACCTACCTCTGGGTTCCTGACTCGAGGACCCATGAGCCCGGAGTAGCATGAACATCCAAACTATAAAATCTAACAAATGTGTGCAGAGAGGACCAACCTGCCACATAACACACTTGCTGCAAGGGGACACCTCTTGACAGCGCAATAGATGAGGCAATCCCCCTGGTCGAATGAGCCCTGATTCCTAGAGGCAAAGTGTGACCACTCGCCTCGTAGGCTAGGGCAATTCAGCCTGCTAGGGCAATAGCATCTCTCTCCCAATGTGACAGCATTTGTCTAGTGGCGACCCTCATAGCATATGAAAAGCTGCTCTTACTTAAGCCACTTTCCTGCTCCAGAGCTGTAAAAGGCGGAGGACAGAATTCTTCGAGAACAACTGGGTGCATGGTTGAGAATGGAACTTTCGGGAGATAATTCGGGTGAGGATGCAGAATGGCCCAGGGGCAAAGTCTAGGCAGGATGGGAAGACTGACAAAGCCTGCAGATATCCAATTCTCTTCAAAGAAGTAATGGCCATAAGAAAAAACATCTTAAAAGTCAGACGCCTGTCCACACTCTGGTTGGCCAATGGGGCGCTATCAATAAGAGGTGAAAACCCTGTTGACGGACCCTCGCCAGGACTCCCGGGAGCAGAGCTATCAGAGGAAATGCATAAAGGTGTAATCTGGGCCACGTATGGGCCATCGGGTCCAGCTGGAGGAGTCTGGAGAGTAGTGAAGGGGACATTGTGCTGTTTCTTGCGAGGCAAAGAGGTCCACCTCTGCTACATAAAATCTTTCCCAGATTTGACTGTCTACTTCGGGGTGGAGTTTCCATTCCTCGTCTGTCACAGCATGTCTGGACAGCAAATATGCTCCCGCATTCATATGCCCCAAAATGTAAATCGCCCTGAGGGACAGGAACTTGTCCTGTGCCCAAAGCAGAACCTAGTGCGCTAGCTTGTTCAAGCGGCGCGAGCGCAGTCCGCCCTGCCGATTTATGTTTACGAGACTACCGTAGTGTTGTCCACCTGCACTAGGACATGGTAGCCTCTTAACTGCTGGAGGAAGTGCTTCAGGGCTAGAAATAGAGCCATCATTTTGAGGCAATTGATGTGCCATGCGAGAAGATGACCTCTCCAGCTCCCTTGGGCTAGAAGGCCATCTAAGACCGCAACCCAGCCCGTGATGGAAGCGTCTGTCGTTAGCATGGGACCCAAAGTCAGGAACCAGGGTCTGAATCAAATATAAAGGGTATGAAGCCCCTGCCGCGTAACCCTTATTTGCCTCTGGGGATTGGCCCTTGAGTGAAAGCCCCTGGCTCTTAGCCACAACTGAAATGCTCTCATGTGCAGTAGGCCCAAAGGTATCACAGTGGACGCAGCTGCCATGAGACCTAAAGATCTCTGAAAGTGATGAACAGCCACTTTCTGGTCTAGCTTGATTACCTTCAGGGTGTTGAGAATGGATTTGACACAAGCAGGAGATAGCTGTGCCCGCGTTGTGATTGAATACCATGTGACACCCAAATATGTTCTCCACTGAGCAGGAAAGAGAAGGCTTTTCATGGCGTTGAGTCTCAATCCTAAAGAAAATTCACTCTGGAGTCGTAAAGGAGCCAGGACTACATCCATGCATTTTGTATATGTGCGGGGTGACAGTGCTAGACCAAATGGAAGTACCCAATACTGGTAAGCTTCGCCCCCGAAAGCGAACCTCAGGAACTTCCTGTGTTGTAGTAATATTTCTATATGAAAGTATGCGTCCTCCAGATTGATTGTCACAAACCAATCCCTTGGTTGAATTTGAGAGCAATAATTTTGACAGTCAACATTTTGAACCTGTACTTTTTCAGATAGCGGTTCAGCCTGCGAAGAACTATAATTGGACGCTGCTCCCCGTTTTCGTGGGAACCAAGAAATACTGACTATAGTAGCCTGAATTTCTGTCCGGTAGGGGAACATGTTCTATGGCCCCTTTTTCCAGCAACATCTGCAATTCCAGAGTCAGCAGATGTGCCCTTTCCGGTTTCACGGAAGTGGAGACCACGCCGTTGGAATGCGGAGGGTGATGTGTGAACTGAACCCTGTAGCCTCACGCTGTAGCTTCCACGCTGCCATTTTCTCTGAAAGGGGCACAAGTTTTAGCACTTCAGCTAGACGGGGGGGGGGGGGGGGGGGTGTTATATGTTCGGCATCCTGAAACATGGCAGGAAATGACCGAAGAACTAACATCTTGTTGGAGATGTGTTGCCTGGTGTTGCCCGAAACACCAGTGGTGGCGAAGCATGAACACCGACCTCCTGGGGTGGTTCTGGGTGGCAGGGAGAACAGTTTATTCTCAAAAGGAATTCTATGCGCCCCTCCTGGGGGGAGCCATCCACACAGTCCTGGGTGCATGAGCCTCAGGATGACTTCTTAGTGAAGGAGACAGTGTGCCGGACCTCTTTGAGGCGGATTGCAAAGCACAGCGAGCCGTACCCCAGTCTTTATGCCTTCTGCCCAGACCTGGTTGGGACTGGGTGGCTGACAGTCCTGACTCTTGAGCACGGTGGGGAAGAAATTTCCCGATGGCCTGTTCATATTAATCTCGACTCCCTAACCTAGTGGCGATGGAATTAACAGTGTCACCAAACAGGCGGGGAGGCGAGATGGGGGCATCAAGGAGGAAGGCATGATCCTTAATGTCTGTGAGATTTAGCCACAGGTGCCTCTCCGCGGACACCAAGACAGCCATAGAATGGCCGATAGCACGGGCTGTCTGCTTGGTTGCACGACGAGACAGGTCTGTGGCTCGGCGTAGTTCCAGAAATGCCCTACCATTAACAGCCCCGCCAGTGCTCAAGTCTTTCAGCAGGTCAGCCTGGTAAGCCTGCAAAACCGCCATAGTTGACCAGCTGCCTGAAAAGCTTTTCCCACCAGGGAAGATGAGAGTCTATACGGCTTGGAGGGAAGTGTTGGCTTTTTCAGGGAGGATGATGTCCCAGGAGAGAGAGCCCGCAAGCGTCTCTTCTATCTGGGGCATCATCGTATAACTCCGTGCTTCCGCATCAAGTTGATGGCAAGCGATGATTATGGCTTACCCCATGAATTCAATTCAATTCAATTTTATTTATATAGCGCTTTTAACAATGGTCATTGTCTCAAAGCAGCTTCACAAAAATGAAAGAAAAAAAAAATTGATGAATATTTTAGAAAAGAAAATAATTGGAAGTGTGTATGTGTGAGAAAAATGTGTCGAGATAATAATGAGATGAATGAATGATGAATGAAATGTCTCTGATGAGCAAGCCAAGGGCGACGGCGGCAAGGAAAAACTGCCTGAGATGACATTAGGAAGGAACCTTGAGAGGAACCAGACTCAACAGGGAACCCATCCTCATTTAGGTGATATCAGATAGAAATTATATATCATCATGTGTGTTGTGCAGGTCCTTTAAATTAATATGAAGACCAGTTCAGCTTAGGGACGAGTCAGTAGGTGCAGAGGGCAGATGAGGTCTGGATCACTGGAAGCACAGGAGCAGCATGCGTAGCTCCAACCATCATAAAGCTGAATCCAGCTGGAGCTGGTCCTTCTCTGGATGCCTCAGGAACCTCGCAGGGTCGGCCTTTGTCTACTGAAGCTGGCACAATCTCCCGATGCTTCGGGATGGGTAGAAAAATACAGAACAGATGGGGAGAATTAGCGTAGTTGCCATTCAGGATAGGTGTACTGGAGTATGAGGTTATGGGATGAGTATGGGATGCCAGATTAAAGAGATGTGTCTTGAGTCTACTTTTGAACTGGGAAACCGTGTCTGCTCCCCGAACACTGTCTGGAAGGCTATTCCAAAGCTTTGGAGCTAAATATGAAAATGCCCTACCCCCTTTTGTAGATTTTTAAATTCTCGGAACTTCCAGAAGTCCTGAGTTTTGTGATCTTAAGGCACATGGTGGATTGTAGCGTATCAGAAGACTGGTTAGGTATGAGGGAGATAAACCATTTAAGGCCTTGTATTTTGTAATTTATTCTAAACTGAACAGGTAGCCAGTGCAGGGATGATAATATTGGGGTTATATGATCATATCTTCTGGATCTAGTGAGAACCCTGGCGGCTGCATTTTGGATTAACTGAATCTTGTTTATTGAGGACGCAGGACAACCACCTAGTAATGCATTACAATAGTCCAGTCTGGAGGTCATGAATGCATGAACGGGCTTTTCTGCATCAGATACGGATAAGATGCTCCTAAGTTTGGCAATATTTCTAAGATGGAAAAAGGCTGTTTTTGTGATATTTGAAATGTGATTTTCAAAGGACAAGTTACTGTCTAATATTATGACCCAAGTCTTTTACTGTTGAGCTGGTAGTAACAGTACATCCTTCTAAACGCAGGCTGAATTGTGAATGCTGTTGTTTGCTGGTTTTTGGGCCGATTAGTAATATCTCTGTCTTATCTGAATTTAATAAAATAAAGTTATTGGTTATCCAATCTTTTATGTCCTGGACACACTCTTAGGTGTTTCGTCTGGTTTTGTTGAGATATATAATTGGGTATCATCAGCATAACAATGGAAACTAATCCCATGTCTTCTAATGATGTTACCCAAGGGAAGCATGCATATTGAGAACAGCAGTGGTCCTAAAACTGACCCTTGTGGGACCCCATATTTCACTGGCATTACACCAGAAAGGTTCTCCATTCAGATCTACAAAATCGTATCGATCAGACAGGTATGATCTAAACCATTTTAATGCCTGTGCCTGAATACCTATATGATTTTGTAAGCGATCTATGAGAAAATTATGATCTACAGTGTCGAATGCAGCACTAAGAACGAGTAGGACTAGTATTGAGATGCAGCTTTTGTCTGAAGCTAAAAACAAGTCGTTTGCAATCTTAACTAATGCAGTTTCTGTGCTATGATGGGGCCTGAAACCTGACTGAAATTCTTCAAGAATGTTGTTATCCTGCAAGAATGTGCACATTTGAGCTGATACTACTTTTTCTAATATTTTTGATATGAACGGAAGGTTTGAAATCGGTCTGTAATTTGTTATTTCATTCGCGTCCAAATTAGATTTTTTAAGAAGCGGCTTAATAACTGCTAACTTGAAAGTTTTAGGGACGTGACCTAGATATAATGAAGAATTAATAATGTTTAGAAGTGGCTCTCCAACCGTAAGCATCACTTCTTTTAAAAATCTGGTTGGGATTGGGTCTAACAGGCACATTGTTGATTTAGCTGAGGTGATAAGTTTATACAGCTCTTCCTGTCCTATGAATGAGTTTTCTCGTCGTGGAGGTCGCTAAAGAAGGGGAGAGAGCGTCATTGATGCTCCCCCCCCCAGCCACCCGACAGAAACCTGTCGTCTAATTTTGAGCGCTTGGGGGAAGCTCGCTCATGCGGCCAGTCGATATGCAGCCACTTGACCGCACGCTTTACTACTTCGAGTAACTCCTCATATGCTTTGTCATCACAAGAGAAGCGTTCGGAGTAGAGATGTTCCGATACCATTCTTCCCCTCCCGATACCGATTTCGATACTTGGGCTCAGGGTATCGGCCGATACCGAGTACTGATCCGATACCTGGATGTTTATCTGTACAGTGTATATATATATATATATATATATATATATAGCATTTCTTTTTTTAAGTAAAATACTACTAGCCCTGTGTAACAGGTTCGACCCTAAATGCCCGGGCGACACCATGAAACACGGACACGAGGCGAGGTCTTACAGGGAAAAGGGGAATTTATTTCAAAAAATGGGGAAGGAAAGGGTTAAAGGCTCTCTTCGGCCTTTTCCACTTTGGTGGCAGGGATGCGAAGGCAGGCTCTACGTGGAAGTGAAGGTGCCGCGGGAGCACGCGCAGCTCGTTCACGTGTTCCTCTTGCGGAGATCAAAGTCGCCCACCTTTTTAAAGTCTCTGGGGCGCATCACATCGCCCCGCTCTTGTGCCACTGTCTCTCATAAAATCCACCGCGTCACAAAGACCAGCTTCCCAACAGTCAGACCCCGAGCTACACTCCCCGCTGTGTTTTATAGCGCCAGGATCATTAGCGGCGATAGCTCATGGGCCGTTGCCTGATTCTGCGGCCCTGCTGGTTCACATACCTAAAGGTGGGGGGGGAGGCCGCCTAACTAGTGAGCGAGGAGCGATATCAATTTGGACGCACGCCCATCACAGGCGCATGCCGTGACACTCTGTAAGTAAGCTAAGCTAGCAAAACTAGCGGGCATAAATAGGTTATGTTTAGGAAAATGGTATCGGATCGGTACGTGGACTCAAATATTCGCCAATTCCGATGCCAGATTTTTTTGTGGTATCGGTAGCATTTCCGATACCAGTATCGGAATCGGAACAACCCTAGTTCTGAGGTGGCTATTTCCATCTCCGCAGAATCGAGAGAGGAAGTCTCTCCTGCCCATTCACAAGTAGCGCCGGGACGTGCTTGAGAAGAGGACAGAAAAACTTCCCGATCCGGCGAGAGGGCGAGATAAAGGAGGGGGGATTCCGTCTCATGTGCGTCTGCCAGATCTGCACCTGAGCCCCAGGAATGCGCCATGGCACCTTGATAGGGAGTAGATCACAGTGCTCACACTCTCCCTGAAGCCCGAGGAGAGCGTGCTCTTCCCCCAAACATTCAAAACAAAAAGTGTGGAGATCACCTTCCGAAAGAGATCTATCCCACGGAGGCATGCATCTCGCTTGAAACTCCGCCATATTGGTGAGTTAAACACTTTCTTAATTAGCTTGCATGCACACACACAAACACAAAGCAGTCCTGAAAACAAAAAGAACTGAGGATGTTTCGAGTTCACTCCTATTTATAACCTGCAGGTGCACCTTATCAGATGACGTCACCTGACCGAGGTTATATAAGCCAAAATTTGGCGTGTTTGATACACACATGCTTCACAACCGGTAACACAAAAAGATGTTCCCATAGCATTTTCATGCAGCATCGAGCGTAGCTTTTGAAAGGGAACACATGTTGGCATATTTAGCTTATTTTCCATTTTCAATTGCTTTGATGTCAAAGGAATCTCTTACCTTATACCATACGATCTCTGGGTCCTTGCTAGGGTGGACATAGTCATCTATGTCAGGACAGAGGATGTCCTTCCCTTTGCTCAATTCAGCCTTCTCCAAATACTTCATTTTAGAATTATAGCACAGGTCTGTGTCATTTTCAGACACAGTTAGTGACATGGACACTTTCATGCAGTATGTGGAATTTCTGTAAAAAAAGAAAAAAGAAGAAGAAAGTTCAGACTTGCTATAACCTGTAATTCAAAGTTTCACATTTGAACAGGTCACATAAAGGTTTTGCTTTTGCTATGTTTTCTTTTGTTTTGCTTTTTTATGTGATTGCTAATGAGAACTAGACTTCTATGTGAAACAACAATAAAAATGTATAGGATTGCTGTAAATCTTCACAAATCTCTTTTGATAGTTTTCTTCTGGCCCAGGAAGTGGGTATGAGGCCTATTTTTTTTTAGGTCTGTCAGATGCTGACTTCAGCAGCTTCACAGTACAGCAGAATTTAATAACAGCTACAATTGAATTCATTCAAAGACACCCCCCCCAACCACTAGTAAGAAAAGGAAAAAGAAAGAAAAAAAACAGGACAGAAGCTATAAGAGGACAAACCACACTGGGCAGATGTGACATGGTATAGCTCATAGGGATTATGTTGGAAAACAGCAATAAGTGGAACCTTGGATTACGAGCATAATTCGTTCCGGAAGCCAGCTCGTGTTCCAAAACACAAGCAAAATTTCCCATTAAGAAATAATGGAAACTCAAATTATTCGTTCCACAGCCCAAAAAAATAAATACATAAAAATAATTAACACAAAATATTAAATAAAAATAAAACAAATTAACCTGCACTTTAACTTAACAAAAAAGTAAAAATAATTCCCGACAGAATTATTGTTTCCATTTATGCACGCAGGCGCTATGTGTGTGTTTGTGTGTGAAGCTAAAGAGGAGTTACTTTTAATCCCCTCAGCCCGTCGTTAAGTGTGTGCGTTGTGTGTGCACGCGTTATTTGACACCATGCTGGTTCACACTCTCTCTCTCTTGCGTCTGTGTGTTTGTGTCTGTGTGTGTATGTGTGTGTGAAGCAGAGAGGGGGTGTTTCACACACTCAAACACACACACTAAAGGCGAGAGAGAGAGAGAAAATTTATTTTTAACCTCTAATGAGACTTTCTTTTGCTTTACACGCGTGCACACACGTGTGTTATAAGAAACAGTACACATGCGCTGTACACACGCGCTTTCAAACACAAAATAAAATATGGTTTACGCACACACACACCACGTATCTGTGCGTAAACCATATTTTATTTTGTGTTTGTGTGTTTGAAAGCGCGTGTGTACAGCGCATGTGTACTTTTTCTTATAACACACGTGTGTGCACGTGTGTGCACGCGCCAGTGTTACAGTAAACAGTACACGCGTGCACGGATGTTGATTATAACAGTAAGGGACGAGCACTGAGACCCAGCAGGGGATATATAGATATATATATATATATATATATATATATATATATATATATATATATATATAGAGAGAGAGAGAGAGAGAGAGAGTAGAGTGTTTAATTAGCAGAGTAATAGCACAGATTTGCTTAAAATAATTGCAATGCACACAACATCATGGGCGACAAAGCAGAGATCAAAAGAGGACAAATTGTTGGTGCACATCTCGCTGGCGCATCTGTGACCAAGACAGCAAGTCTTTGTGATGTATCAAGAGCCACGGTATCCAGGGTAATGTCAGCATACCACCAAGAAGGATGAACCACATCCAACTGGAGTAACTGTGGACGCAAGAGGAAAAGGGATGTCCGGGTGCTAACCCTAACCCTATCAGATATCACATAAAAACAAAATTTCTGTGCATGCATTTTCTCCCTCAGCCTATCGTTATGTGTGCGCGCACGTGTAATTTGACACTGTGCCAGTTCACACACTCTCTCTCTCTCTCTCTCCCCTTTAGTGTGAGAGAGAGAAAGCAGGCACTGTGTGTGTGTGTGTGTGTGTGTGTGTGTGTGTGTGTGTGTGTGTGTGTGTGTGTTTGTTAACCGGCACTGTAAGAGACATATCGCATTTGTTGTTGTTTTTATTTTATTTTATTCTATTAATTTTATTGCATTTTATTGTACTTTAAGTTTATCAGTTATTCATTTAAGCATCCATTTATGACAACCGTATTGTGTGTAATGACTGTGATGCCATTACACTGTTACACGTAGCTGCATGTCTATGTCACTGTAAAAAAGTTGAGTTAAGATACGGAAGTTGTTGAGAACACAAGCTTTTTGACCGTAATCCAAGATCTTAGTAAGATAGGTTGTTGTAAAAGTATAGGTTGCAAATAGGTTGTTGTAAAAGTAAGAAACTGTAATCTGCAAGATGCAGCAAATAATTTGTTGTATCCTGGATTTACTCAAGACAACTGTACGAAGTGTTGAATCTTTGATGCTGGAAAAATAAACAATAACAATAAATAAGTAATAAACAAGAGACAAAGAGATCATCGGACTTCTGTTGTGAGTGAAAAATCGGACTAAAGATACGCGTCAAAACATATGTAATAATATGACCGCAACACAAAATCAAAAAGCTTACTCCGTTGTTTAAGCGCGAAGATAAGTGACTGTTGAAAACGAAACAGGATTTGAGTGCTCCTATGTCTGACGGCGAGAACAACACAGCCATAGCCGAGTCTGAGCATGAGACAGTGCTCGAGGAAGAAGACCCAACAAAGAAGCTAAAGAATTAATGGAAATTCAAGAAGAAAAGTGGAGTCAAGTAACTGCACTATCCAACAAAATAGGGTCGCTCATGCACGATGTCTGTAACTTGTACAATGTTGAAACTAAATACCACACGGACTAAAAAGATCTGCTAAAGAACTTGACTCAGAGCAATAGAGAAGTGCGATTGCGTTTAAACAAAAACGAACGCGAACAGGACCAGCAGAATTGGCACATGCTCAAATCACTGTGCATCACAGAATTTAAGGAAAAGGCGGAATCGTGGATCGCCGAAACGAAGAGCCTCTTCATGACCTCTCATACGCTCAACGATGAAGTTTCGTCAGACACAGCGTGTCACAAGCGGCGGCGGGTAAGAAAAGTGCTGCAAAAAAGCACGGAAGCATAGCAACTGCAGCATCCAAAAGGTCTGTAACTTCTACAGTACAGCATCCTCAGCCCGACTAAAGAAAGCGGGGGCTACCAGAGTAGCCTTGCTGATTAAGGTAGCAGCCTTAGCAGAACGGCTGGCGATAGAACAGAAGGAAACACAATTAATGGCTGAGGAAGAGCAATTGAAGGCATGATTAAAGACCGAGGAAGAGCAATTGAAAGCACGGTTAAAGGCCGAGGAAGAGCAATTGAAAGTACGATTAAAGAATAAAGAGGCAGAACTAAAGGCTGAGAAAGAAAGGTTGGAAATCGAAACGGTGCTCGCAATTGTGGATGCAGAAATACAGGCTTATCAGGGTCGTGAAGAACGACAGCCTGCAGCAAAGACGCAGTCATCAAATCGAGCAGCACGCACCCGAGCGGTGCGTACCACCCCAACCCTGAATATGACAGTCGACGAAAGCCGGTAAGAGAGAGCTCAGTCAACAAACCGAGCAGCCAATACCTTCCAGACTCGGAATACGATGAACGTTACGAGCACAGTGCGTCGACGGAATATCACGAACTGCCACCACGCCTCGAGGCAGCCCATTTAAGTGTGCCCATCAGTGTCAGACTAACAATGGCAAGTACCTCAAAGGAATGTTTCACCTAAGACAATGATTACTTACATTAAGGTTTCGATACAGCACATTCTCAAATGCCAATGCACTACGGGGCAGCTCACTCAGGCGTGCCCATAAGCGCAAACACAAATGACAAACACCTTAAGGGACACCCAAGACAATGATTACCTACGTCAGGGGCTTGACACAGTGCATCACCAAATGCAACGTCAGACAGAACTCACAGAAATGCTTGCAAAGAGCCAAATGCTATCTTCCTTACCTCAGCGCGACATTCCTCCATTTTATGGAGACCCGCTTAAGTTTATGTCCTTCATGTTGTCTTTTGAACGTTTGGTTGAATCCAAAACTGACAGTGACATTGATAAGCTGTACTATCTTAACCTGTACACCACAGGGGAACCTAAAGACCTTGTAACGAGCTGCATGAAAATGCCAGATGGCTATGCAAAGGCAAAGAAACTGGTACGCGACAGGTTTGGAAATGAGCTAAGAATTGCAGCGGCGTATAAGCAAAAGGCAATTAATTGGCCAAAGATAAAGTCAAACGACGGAAAGTCCTCTCCTCGTTTCTGACAAGTTGCCAAAACATCATGGCAAACTACGAATCCATGGAAGAGTTAAATGGCAGCGCGTGCATGAACACCATGCCCAATAACGATCCAGCGAGTGTCACAGTCAACAGAACCTCCATTAAAAGCATAGAACAAATGTTGATACAGCAGTTCAACCATGACTTTCCCGAACGAAATTGTGATGATAGGGCCGAGTGGTCACAGGAAGAATATGTGAATACCTCTTTGCAGTTTATAGATAATCATTTCCACATCGGCCTCTCACTTAAAAAGGCAGTCATTCAAATGCCCAATAACCAAAGTGTGGCCATGCAGTGCGCATTTAACCTTAAAAGAAAATTCAATAGTAACAGCTCTTTCACGAGGAGTATACAAACATCATGAATGACATGCTTAAAAAGGTTCACGCAGTCAGGGTTCCTACACCTCACTTAAATCGCCAAGATGGCCAGGTGTGGTACATACCGCACCATGGCGTTTATCATCTTCAAAAGAATAAACTGAGGGTGATTTTTGACTGTGCTGCTAGCTATCAGGGAGTATCACTAAATAGTGAGCTCCTACAAGGACCAGACTTAATAAATTCACTCACACGCTTGCTCACACGCTTTAGACAAGAGAAGGTTGCCATGATGGCAGACGTGGAAGTACTATCAAGTGAGAGTCCCTAAAAAGGACACAGATCTGCTGCGCTTCTTATGGTGGCCGAACGGAGACGTGAACCAAGATGTAGTTAAGTATAAGATGGTAGTTCACTTGTTCGGTGCAAAATCATCTCCTAGTGTTGCTAACTTTGCCCTTAGAAAAACAGCAGAAGAAAAGCGCAGCAATGCACCTGCTGTGGCAGTTAACACAGTGCTCAAAAACTTTTACGTTGACGACTGCTTGAAGTCTGTGTCAAGCCGTGATCAAGCAGTCGCCTTATACAACGATCTCACAAGACTCTGCGCAAGTGGACGGTTCAACCTCACCAAGTGGGCAAGCAACAGTCGTGCCCTACTGACTTCCATACCCGAAAACGAAATGATCAAAGACATGAGAGACTTAGATTTGAGTAAAGATGCACTCCCCATCGAGAGAGCTCTAGGGGTGTTGTGGTGCATCTATTCAGACATAAGTTTGAATAGCGTTCAAGTTTAAGATTAGTTTAAAAGAACGACCTGTGATGACGAGGAATCTTGTCAATCACTAGTTCAATTTACGACCCCTTGGGTTTCCTCGCACCTGTTATACAGCCAGCTAAAAATTTAATGCAGCAGTTATGTAAAGAAAAACTTGCAAGGCTTGACGACATTCCCGAGCAATTTCTAAAAAGATGGAAATTCTGGCTGCAAGAGTTGCACCAACTGTCCGAGTTCAGTGTAGCAAGATGCATAAAACCAGCCGACTTCGGAGTTACAGCTACAGCACAACTTCCCACTTCTCGGATGCAAGTGAAATGGCATACGGAGTTGTCTCATACCTCAGGTTAGTAAATACCGGTGGGCTCACATATTACGCATTCATGATGGGGAACCCTCGTGTAGCACTCCTGAAACAGACCACTATTCCGCGCATGGAACTGACTGCGGCAGTGGTCGCTGTGAAAAATGACAAAATGTTGAAAGAACAACTAGAACTGAAATTGCTGGACTCTATGTTTTGGACTGACAGTACAACTGTTTTGAGATATATTGATAACGAAAAACTTCGTTTTAAAACCTTTGTGGCCAACAGAATTGGCACTATAAGAGAGCTAACCAAGCCACAGCAATGGAGGTACGTCAATACCTCAAAAAGCTCAGCTGATTCTGTGTCCAGTGGTGTAGCCTGTGAAAAGTTAATGAAAAACGTCGACTGGATCCATGGTCCCTCCTTTCTCAAAGAAGTAGAGTGCAAATGGCCTGAGAACATTCATGACATGTCGATAAAAGAAAACAATAATGAGATTAAGCTCTCAGCTTCAGTGAATATCGTGAGTACTACAGAAAGCACAGACGCAGTGAGTAAACTGTTTAATTATCACTCTGACTGGCACAAGTTAAAAAGATCCGTTGCCTGGATCCTTCGCGTCAGAGACATGCTCAAACAGAAAACAGAAAGGGTCCAAACACACTTAGATAACCCAAAGACAGAAAATCACAAGTCTTTAACAATTCAGGACTGAACACGAGCAGAAAACGCAGTCATTAAGTTTATCCAAAGCCAAAAATTCAAAGAAGAACTTTCCACGCTGCAAAAAAACAATGTAGTAAAAAGAAACAGTTGTCTGTCTAAACTGGACCCAATACTCCAGGATGGATAGCTGAGAGTCGGAGAAAGTCTCGGTAGGTCTGCAATGCCTGAGCACATTAAACACCCAGTCATTATACATAAAGATTCACACGTCACGACATTAATCTTAAGAGACATTCATGAAACGGTTGGACACTGTGGTAGAAATTACATGCTTTCAAAATTGCAGCAAAAATACTGGGTTCCGACTGCTAACTCCCTAATGAGAAAGTTTCTTTCCAGTTGTGTAACATGTAGAAGGATTAGAGCAGAAACCCGTGAACAAAAAATGTCAGAACTGCCACGTGATAGAATAACGGCAGATTACCCACCTTTTACTAACGTGGGAGTTGACTATTTCGGATCCTTCGAGGTCAAGCGTGGCAGAAGTAACGTTAAAAGATATGGCGTACTTTTCACTTGTTTGACAACAAGAGCTGTGTACATTGAAGTGGCGCAGTCTCTGGACACAGATTACTGCTTGAATGCCATCCGACGCTTTGTGTGCAGGAGAGGTCAGGTGTCAATTATGAGAAGTGACAATGGAACAAACTTTGTAGGTGCCGAGATTGAATTGCGTAAAGCTATCCAACAGTGCAATCAATCGAACATTGAAAGTGTCCTCATGCAAAAGGGGATACAGTGGGCATTTAATCCATATTCTTGGTCTCATTTCGGTGGAGTATGGGAAAGGCAGATCAGATCAGTTAGAAAGATCTTGAGATCAGTACTGAAAGAACAAACACTAAACGATGAGAGCCTGCATACATTCCTATGCGAAGTTGAATCAATAATGAATGACAGACCCCTCATTACTGTTACGGATGATCCTACAGATCTAGAAACCCTGACACCCAACCACCTGCTGCTGATGAAAAAACAGCCAAACTTGCCTCCTGGACTTTTTAAGAAAGAGGACAATTATGCACGTCGCAGGTGGAAGCAGATTCAGTATCTTGCAGATCTATTCTGGAAGCGATGGGTGCGCGAATACCTGCACTTGCTTCAGGAATGTCAAAAATGGTTTCAAGTGAGACAGAATCTCTCGATCGGAGACATAGTCTTAATAATTGATGAGTCTTCTCCAAGAAATTCATTGGTCATTGGCGAATCACGAAAGTGTTCCCCGATAAAAAAGGACTTGTGAGACGTGTGTTAGTTAAAATTAAGGGCAACATTCTGGAAAGACCCATTGACAAGCTGTGCCTCATATGTGAAACAGACTGTTAAATGTGTCATAATCTGTTATGAAATTTGGTATGCAAATATAAACACCTCAGATAAATATCATACGTTTAAAAGATTTAAAAGGTTAAGAAACTTTAATTTCATGTCTTTACAAAAAAAAAAAAGACACAAAAATTTAATTGTCAGTCTTATTGCCTGTCAATAAGGGGCTGGAATGAGCCATATCGCATTTGTTATGAATTTGTTGTGTTTATTTTATTTTATTTTATTAATTTTATTGTACTTTAAGTTTATCAGTTATTCATTTAAGCATCCATTTATGACACAGACATTTATGTGTGTAATGTCTGTGATGCCATTCCACTGTTACATGTAGCTGCATGTCTATGTCACTGTAAAAAAGTTCAGTTAAGATACGGAAGTTGTGGAGAACACAAGCTTTTTGACCGTAATCTTATGACGCTTTTCCACTGCATAGTACGGCACGACACGGTTCAGTTCTACTCACTTTTGGGGGGTTTTCCACTGGGAACAGTACATGGTACCTGGTCCTTTTTTTAGTACCACCTCAGCCGAGGTTCCAAGCGCGCTGAACCGTTACCAAAACGTGACACGGCTGGTCACTGATTAGCCGGAGAAAATCGTCATTACTGCGTCACCGAACTTGCGACACGAGTCACAACAGAACCGATATATTTAGAACAGCCAGAGAAGGATCGCACGCACCTTTTTATATTAACCGTCGGCCTCTTTTGAAACAAACTCCTTCATCTCGCTGTTAAAAACATCCACATGCCGAGAATGAAGAACACCATGCCATCGATATGCTCCATTGTTGTGTGTTTGTTTGTGGCGCGTTTACGATGACGTCACGGCAGTAGCGGCGCCGCGACTAAACCATGCATGAGTAATCCCGCCCACGCTAAAGCGTTACTACACTGCAGTGGAAGCGCAAACCGAGCCAAACTGCGCCAAACCGAAGTGAGTTGAACTGAACCGTGTCGTGCCGTTCTATGCAGTGGAAAAGAGGCATTATTAAGATACAGCAAATAGGTTGTTGTAAAAGTAAGAAACTATAATCTACAAGATGCAGCAAACAACTTGTTGTAACCTGGATTTACTCAACACAACTGTACGAAGTTGAATCTGTTAAATCTTTGATGCTGGAAAAATGAACAAGAGACAAAGATATATGCGTCAAAACATGTAATAATATGACAGCAACGAGCAGCCACGCATTACCCGTTCCCTTACAGGTGCTGACAACGCTTGGTTTCCTGGCAACTGGTTCTTTCCAAAGGGAACTGGCAGACCGCTCGGGATTAAGTCAGTCGTCTTTGAGTCGTGCAATGCCAGCTGTATGGGACGGGATCACCCGCATGTCTAGCAGGTATATAAGGTTTCCATACCATGCAGTTGACCAGCCAAACATTAAAGCGCAATTTGCAGCGATCGCCGGTTTTCCTAATGGAATCGGAGCCATCGACGGCACACACATTGCTATAAAGGCGCCATCTGAAGACGAATTTGCATACGTGAATCGGAAACATTTCCATTCAATAAATGTGCAAATAATATGTGATGCTCAAACAGGGCCGGTTCTACGGGGGGCAAGTATAATGACAAATAAATGTCTTGCCCCCTCAAATAAAAAATGTGAAATGTTGAGAATGCACATGTTAATATACTCACAAAATGAATTTATAACAAGTTGATAAAATGATCTGCGTTATCGGAAAAATTCGCCTAAAAAGGGACACTACATAATACGGTATTAGATTTCACAGGCTGCAGCATACGCAAATCCCCCCCGCCGTGTTGCATGATCTGACCGCGCGCACATCCCCCCGCCGCCACATTGCATGATCTGACCGCGCGCACCCCACCCGTTGCATGATCTGGGGAAAGAACAAGGCAATTCCAGGATGCCCCCTTCAAATTTCTGACTGCCCCCCCCCATATGGTCTGGTCTAGAACCGGCCTTCCTCAAATGCGCCTAACAAATATTGTGGCAAGGTGGCCTGGGTCAACCCATGATTCATTCATCCTCACAAACAGCATGTTTGGGATGAGGCTCCATGGTGGCTTATTGGTGAGTGATGTATTTAAAGATATTATTCCAGCTAATTTTTTTTTATTTTTGTTATTAATTCCGGAGGACAAACTTTCAAATAACACAGTTTTTCTCCTGTCTACCTCCGATAGGAGCAACTCCAATTCACATTCTGTGAAGTTTGTCTTCTTGTTTGCTTTTGCCATTGCTTTTTCGTTTGGTTTTGCCAAAGTGGAGTCATTACCATATTTATATGGGGGAGGAGGCAGGGAGGGGTTTTGCGCTCGTGCACGTGCGCTCAATTTCACGTTAATTCGGATGTACAAAGAGAATATGCGTGGGATTCCGCGTACGCAGTGTTTCATACATCAGATTTTTTTACTGCGTACGCACATTTACAGCTTTGTCCGTACCCAATGTTTTAGTATGAACTCAACGCAAGTCTTTGTACATGAGGCCCCTGTAGGCACAATCTCCAATGATTTTCCCCCTTCTGTTAAAGGCAAAACTGTGCCTACCCAAGTTCTTTCCACCAGTAATTCACGATTGGTCCTTTTTCCTATACTTATTCTTGGTTAAATTGACTTTGCCAAACTAACGTGATGAGGTCCAATTATTCATTTTACCTTTGATCATCCTACTTGGGGATAAGAGGGAGTCGAGGAGCTGACCATTGGACAAGGTCAGCATGTTAACACTGTTGAAGCAAGAACTATTTCATTAGTTGGAATTAAGTGATCTATAGTATTTGTTTAGACCATCTTTTGGATTATTTCTTTACTGTCATATACATGCCCATATCTGTCTCCCCTTAATCATAAAAAGGTGCCATTCAAATCAAGACATAATGTCCAACATGCACTATATTATGACTCCAGTATAACTGGAGACAGGATGTATTTGCAGGCTTGTTTAGTAAAGTAGTTCTAAACTAATACAACACAATAGAATGCTAGCAAATTAGCATTAACATGATGCCAACTGTCAAAATAAGAGTCCTTAAGAACACATCCAAAACATAAGACGACTAAACAGCAAGTCTGCAGCCTCACACGAGTAAGGAAACCAAAACACTATCTAAATTAATCAAGCCCACTATGCTTGTCCTCCTCTAAACGTTTGCCTTCCTTATTATTATAAATCAGGAGGGTCTACATGGGCTTAAAGAACATTTCTAAGCACAATGTTTTTCATGAGTTGATATGCTAGCATATTAACACTCTAGCATACTGTTGTACCGGTTAAGTTCTTCAGTAGCCATATGACCGTAATGAGCACTGTTGATTGTTGAACCTTAGAAGAGGCTCGTAGTGATGAATCCATGTCTCGTCACCAGTGATGATTCTCTTTAAGACACTTTCACCTTCAATAGAGTATCCATCTTATAACTTCTGTCATGTGAGGCATCCATTTTTACTCGCACTGGACTGATGTAACACATTCACACCTGCACAGCAGGAACTGGGGAGACAGTAGCCTTGAATGGAAAGTGCTGATACAACAGAAGTTTGAATATAACTGGAGTGCGCATAATTTTTGACTCTCCCTTATACATCTATGAACACGAGCATGTAAGTCTGTAAGTAGACACCCCAAGTTTAATGACAAAATGTATGCATTAAAAATGTCTTTTAAACATTTTAAACTAATACGGTTTTGCTATTAACACATTATTAGTAGCAGCATTAAGGGCACAAACTCACACAGACGTAGAATTTTGACCTCATAGAATCTGTTGCTCTCCGCAAATCTTTAAACAGGATGAAAGATGTCATTCAGAAGGCTGAGGTTGACTAGGTTGCGATTCAGCTTGCTTTACCTTTTGATATAAATGGAACCACATTGTTATTAATGGTCGAAAATGTGATTTCAAGATCCCTAATTATTTGTCTCTATTACATTTCTTAGCAATTTTCTCTTTGATAATGCCTTGGTACACTTCAATCTGAAAAGAAGGAAACCAGTAATGATCATAATAATTATAAAACTGTGGGTTTCCATTGACTTTTTGAACATTAACTCTGTACATCACATAAATGAAAATGCATGTGCGCGCACACACACACACACACTCACTCACTCACTCACTCTCTCTCTTTTTCTGCTGCTTTAAGATATAATTTCCCACCTAAATCCCAGGCATGCAGATATATGACTACTCAGTAAAGTAGATACAGTGGGAGCCACGCCAAATAGCCGCAACCGTGTGGCTGAAGTGTGAATGGCGTGTGAATGTCCTTTGCACGCCGTAATCCCCCCTCCCTTTTCTGCCAGAAAGGCGTGTCAAGATTTCACAGTAAACACGCCCATTCAAGCCCTATTTATTAATTTACCTGGTGCCACCACTAGATGGCGCTTCGTTCTCAATAACACATTAAAACAAGCCAGCTGCGCTGAGTTGCAATCACGTGATTTTAACAACCCACCTCCACCCCCGCCGAACTGACGCTACCAAACTACAGAGATAAAGATGGCGGCTTAACGGACTATTCGTGGTAAGTGATGTTATATTTTATAAAATGTGTTTGGGGTAGTTTACAGTTTATTTCCCAGTTTAGTTTTTTATTGGCCGTTTTAAATATCACTGGCAGCACCAGCAGCGGTCAGATGTGACTTTAGAGAACTTAATGGTCTGTTTACCAAGTCTGGAGTTAATATTACAGCTTACTGTCAGTGTCACACACTCACAATGTCACTCCACTTTAACTCAAAAACATGTTCAAGCTTCGACAATACTATTAATGTTCCTATTACAAGAGCTGCACTACCCGATGAAGAGTGTTTGTGTTCTCTGTAAATACTGAGAGAGTCTCACCGCGTGTTGTCTGGATAAATTCAGCGCTTATTTATTCTCTGGTTAAGAGTTAATCTGCAGGTTATTTCTGTGACTGTAATATAATGTGATGCAGTTGATGAGGGACACAGACTGAGGGCAGCTGTACAGGAGCTAGTAACGCTCATAACCCGGTTTATATTTTATACACTTTGTCCGGGACTTTCCACGGTAGCGCGAGCGCTTAGTTAACGAGCTGAATAACAACACTGAAGTGTTTATCAGTTAAGGAACAGGAGGGGGAGGTGTGTGTGTGTGTGTGTGCGCGCGTGCGTGGGGGGGTGGTGTGTGTGTGTGGTATGAGGGGCTTCAGTAAGTTATAGTTTGGCCTCAGAGATGAACTAATGCTCATATACGAGTGTTATATCGCTTAACTTATTTGTATGAAAAGCGCATTAAGTAAATTCTCGGTTAATTTAATTCAGACGATAATACAGACAGTCACTGGTTAACACTAACACTGTTCACTGGTTAACATTAGCACAGGCAGTTTATTTACATTCCAGAATTCCCAAAACAGTATTTTACACACTCTGTGGTAAATAGATTTATTAATATATATTATTTTTATTAGAACTATATGTTCTGTAAAGTTTATTTATCTTTGTCTTCACTAAATTCTCCTGTTGTCTTTAAGCAGAGCTCCGCTGTGGAGGATTGGGGGATCTGACGGCTGGACTTTTGGAGCTACAGGACTGGAGGAGCCTGAACAAGCTGTTGAGGGAGCTGTAGGAGGGATGACGTCACAGTCCGACAGCTTTAGAATGATGTTTGATCAGGTCTACTGTATATTCTGAACATAGAACTGCTAAATGTCTGATACAGTACTTTGGGGGAAACAAGGACTTAAACTGTTCCATGTTTAATAGTTTTGATATTTGAAAAATTAATATTTTAATATAAAAGTACTATAGATAGAGACTTATAAGCAGCTGGTGTATCCGGGTAGTTTAATGAACTTTAAGCAAAAAAGACAACATGCATTCACCTGTTTTATATAAATTACAGTTTTAACTTTGACTAGTTTTGGAAGAATAAACTCCATTGGTAAAGTCATGTTTGCATGTTTTAATTGTTGGGGGATTGTTTGGGTATTTAAAAAACGTTTAGTTGAACCAACAACTTCAAAGGGCAAAAAATGGGACACAACTTTGTTTTAAATAGTCAAAGAGTTGGGCTGAAAATCATAATAATAATTATTGGTCATAGAAACAAATGAAACCAGTTAAACACTTGATCATATGTGTTTGTGATTATGTGACCCATAATAATTTTTTCTCAGTATAAATAAATGTTTTGGGTTTTAAGAACTCCAAAAGAGCAACGACAAACTTGGAATTGAGGTTTCTCACCTTCCACTCCTGAGTATGACATGGTGTTAATTGCTCTGTGTGTGTGTGTGTGTGTGTGTGTGTTTTTGGCGGGGGGATGGGTGTGTGTGTGTTTTTGGCGGGGGGGATGGGTGTGCGTGTTAAAGCCAACGGAGAAATGCTGCAGAGCGGGCTCGTATATACACACACACATCTCTCCATTCATCCATCATTGATGAAACCTATGAACACGGCTGTTCAGCAGTTCTAAACACAAGCGCAGGGTCTGTTTTTGTTCTTAACTAAAATACTTCAATACGTTAATAATTAATTAATTTTGCTGAATAAGGTAATAAGCGATATTTAAACCAAACCAGTAAGTTAAGTAAGTGTTCCATACATTAAAGTACTGTGTATAACTAAGTGCCCTAGCAAACACAGTTACAGTTTACAGGACAAACAAAGTGTGTGTGCTGGGGGGATTGGAAGGTGAGTGAGAATACTCATTTACAAGACAAAAGACGGTCAGAGGCAGCGCCGTTCTAGACCAGGGGGGGAGGGGGGCAGTCAGAAATGTGAAGGGGGCATCATGTTCGAGCACTGTTTTTCCCTGGGCTTACTGTATAGTAACAGTATTGTATTTGCTGAATTGTGTTGAGGCACGCAAACCCCCTGACCACAATAAGGTGGCAATCCCTCAGGGGGAAACAAAAAAATTAAAGAAATAAAATAAAATATCCTTAATCTAGATTTTATCAATCAATGACATAACATTTATCTAAGCTGGATGGTCAAATTCTCAAAAACGTTTAACCTAAAGTAAGACTTAACACACTATAACTAAAATATTTACAAAACTGAAAGGTTGTCTTATGAATAATAAAAAATACATTAAAACAGATGGGTTATTGAACAGATCATAATATGTTATAATATGTTTCCTGATTATAAATGATAGATGGGTTGATTTTAGAAAGGCTAAATGAAATAGCTAGTTTTTGGTAATGTCAGTCCAGTAACTATACTATGTAAAAGTAATTATAATATGAATTAATTAAGGGCAGGACCTAACCTAATGTTAATAATTTACAACATGATAACATTAGTATTTATGTTTTTGTATATATTTTTAAATGTTCAAATGAACGTTTCAGAGTATATAATGTGTCGTGTCATCTGTGATTGAGACCCATGAGTTAAATTGAGATAATGTTTATAGGTAGTAAGCCAGGTTTTAGTAACTGTCAAGATGGACTAACCTGAGGTGACCAGAAGACGTAGCTTTAGCGGTTAGCCCAATGTAGCGTGGAGGATAAACCCAAACGCGGAAAGAAGCGAGTAGGCAGGATAACCACGCGATTTAGTTTAAGGACTCTCACAAAAACGGAGCAAGGGAAAAACACAAATTTAACCCGCGTCCTAAAAATACACACACAATAGCAAAAGACAACGGAACCAACATTTGAGTACTCACGGTTTGCTGAAACGACAGCTGGAGCTGACATGGGCCGAACTCAATGACTGAGCAGTAAGCTATCGTTTGTTTACCTCTTTTATACTTCCTGGTTTTGCGCCCGTCTTACTTCCGGGTCCTAGTGCCGGGCGCAGATTGAGTGTGTATGACAGTACCCCCCTGTCCAGGACTGGCTCCTGACGGTCCTGGGGTGGAGGATACCCTGTGACGGTAGTCCCGAATTAGCTGAGGGTCGAGAATGAACCGGGCCGGGATCCATGATCGCTCCTCGGGGCCATAGCCCTCCCAGTCCACCAGGTATTGCGTACCTTTGCCCCGAGGGCGTTAATCGAGGATTCGGCGCACGGTGTAGGCGGGACCGCCGTCGATGATCCGGGGAGGAGGAGCTGGGGGGGTGGGTGGAATCATTGGCGAGGTGATGAAAGGTTTGAATTGGGACAGGTGGAATACTGGGTGAATCCGGAGCGCCGCAGGCAGCTGGAGCCGGTAGGTGACAGGATTGATTCTGTGGGTGATGCGGTATGGTCCGATGAACCTGGGGGAGAGCTTCTTGGACTGGGTGTGAAGGTGGAGGTTTTTTGAGGAAAGCCATACCTTGTCACCTACATGGTACAGTCGTCCCGAGGGATGTCGACGGCGGTGTTGGTGGGTATAACGGATGTTGGTACGTTGAATGGCCCGGTTGGTCGTGATCCAGAGCCGCCGACATCTGCGGACCAACTGTTGGGCCGACGGTACATCAACCTCCGGTTCTGGGTGGTTGAACACGGAAGGTTGGAAACCATGACATACCTCAAATGGGCTTAGATTGGTGGCTGAGGAGATGTGGAGGTTATGTGACAACTCAGCCCAGATGAGGTAGCGGGCCCAGGAGCGCTGCTGGTCTGCCACGAAACATCTCAGATAGCGCTCCAGTTGTTGGTTGGTCCGCTCCGTCTGACCGTTAGTCTGTGGGTGGTATCCGGAGGACAGACTGCAGGTGGAGTCGATCAGACGGCAGAAGGCCTTCCAGAACCGGGCTGTGAACTGGGGCCCTCTGTCCGAGACGATGTCCTTGGGGAACCCATGCAGACGGACTATGTGCTCTAATATCAACTCTGCTGTCTCCTTAGCTGACGGGAGTCCGGCGAGAGCCACCAGATGCACGGTTTTAGAGAACCGATCCACGATTGTGAGGATGGTGTCCTTTCCTTCGGAGGCCGGCAGGCCCGTGATGAAGTCGACGGCGATGTGCGTCCAGGGCGGTCGAGGAACTGGGAGTGGTTGTAGTTCTCCTGGGGTTGGTTGACTGGAGCTTTTGGCCCTGGCGCACACTGGGCATGCCTGAACGAACTCTCGGACGTCCCTCGTCATGGACGGCCACCAGAAGTCGCGCTGAAGGAATTGGAGGGATCGTCGGGTGCCCGGATGTCCTGAGATGGGTGATGAGTGCCCCCATTGGAGGACCTCTGGTCTTATCACCTCGGGCACGAAGAGTCGTCCAGGTGGCACACCTGCCGATTCGGTCTCTGTACCTTGTGCCTGGCGGACTCTCGTTTCCAGGTCCAGTTGGAGGGGGGCGATGACCCTGGAGGAGGGAAGAACCGACGCGGGGTCTGTCCGGGGGAGGTCCACCTCTAGCTGTCGTGAGAGGGCGTCTGCCTTGGTGTTTTTGGACCCCGGGCGGTATGAGAGGTGAAAGTTGTAACTTTCAAAAAAGAGGGCCCACCGCGCCTGTCGTGGGTTTAGTTGTTTTATTGTCTTTATGGTGATGAGGTTTTGATGGTCTGTCCAGATTATGAATGGCTCGCTGACGCCCTGGAGCCAGTGACACCATTCCTCCAGAGCCCACTTTATGGCCAGCAGTTCGCGGTCCCCTACCCCGTATCGCTGCTGAGTGGGATTACATTTTCTGGAGAAAAAGCTACATGGGTGTAGCTTTTGATCTGGACCTCGTTGCAAGAGGATAGCTCCAGCGCCCACATCTGAAGCATCCACCTCTACAACGAATGGTTGACTGGCATCTGGATGGTGGAGAATAGGTGCAGTGGTGAAACGGTGACACAGTGACCGGAAGGCAGAGATGGCGGCCGGGTTGAGTTGAAACGGAAGGGGTGAAGGACGTGTCAGGGCGGTTAGGGGGGCGGCAACTGTACTGTAGTCCCGGATAAAGCGACGATAAAAATTCGCAAACCCGAGAAACCGTTGAAGCTGCTTAAGGGTCTTGGGTAGGGGCCAATGACGCACAACCTCTAGCTTCTGCCGGTCCATGGCCACACCCTGGGGCGAGATGAAAAAACCCAGGAACGTGGTGGAGCGCTCGTGAAAAGCGCACTTTTCCAACTTACAGTACAGTTGGTGGGCGAGTAATCTCTTGAGAACCGCTCTGACGTGCTGGGTGTGTTCTTCCATAGTTCGTGAGTAGATCAAAATATCATCCAGGTAGGCGAATGCCCACCGGCCGAGCATGTCACGAAGAACATCATTGATCAGATGTTGAAATGCGGCGGGGGCATTGCACAGTCCAAACGGCATGACAAGGGTTTCATAATGTCCGGTGGGTGTAATGAAGGCCGTCTTCCACTCATCGCCCTCTCTGATGCGCACCAAGTTGTAGGCACTCCGGAGGTCCAACTTCGTAAAGATGGTGGCGCCAGAGAGAGCGTCCAGGGCTGAGTTGGTAAGAGGCAGAGGATGTCGGTTTTTGACGGTGATGCTGTTGAGCCCCCGATAGTCGACACAGGGGCGAAGTTCACCTCCTTTTTTCTTCACGAAGAAGAACCCCGCGGCTGCAGGTGAGGAGGATGGTCTGATGGTGCCTTGGCGCAGGGTGTTGGTGACGTATTCCTCCATCACCTTAGTCTCGGTGGAGGTGAGCGAATAGAGGTGGCCGCGGGGTGGAACTATACCAGGTTGGAGGTCAATGGCGAGGTCGTAGGGGCGATGAGGAGGAAGACGGGTGGCCCGTCGTTTACAGAAGACCTCCGCCAGGTCTCGATATGGCTCGGGGACAGCGTTGGTGTCGACGTCGGGGGCCTCGGACTCCCTAGAGCACGTCCCAGCCGCTGCCCGTAGGCATAGTTCGTTGCAGGTCGCACCCCACTGGAGGATCCGATTTTGGGTCCAGGAGATCAGAGGGTCGTGTTGGAGCAGCCAGGGGTGGCCAAGAATGATGGGAGGTGACGAGATGGGGGTGACGAAAAATCTGAGTTGCTCCTGGTGCTGGTCGATGGAGATAGTGACGGGTTCGGTTCGGGTGCTGATTGGGCTGGTGGCTAGGGGGCGACCGTGGACAGATGTGATACGAACGGGCTGGGATAACGCCTCGAGTTTTACCCCCAGTTTTTTGGCGTATGAAGAGTCAATGAAGTTACCTGCTGCCCCGGAGTCGATGAACGCAGCACTTCGGACTCGTTTGTGGCCAACCTGGAGGTGTACCTGAACCGTGAGACGGGAGGAGTTGGTGGTGATGGCGGAGAGACGAAGGTGACCCGGCGAGTATCTCTCTCCTCTCACCGGGCCTGGGCGTTTCCCGGTCTGTGAGGACAGGTTGCCCGGTGATGTGTAGCTGACCCGCAATAGGCACAGAGCCCCTCACGGAAGCGTCTCTCCCGTTCTGCAGCGGTCAAGGAGGCGCGTCCTAGTTATATGGGTTCCCCGGCTCCGGTGTCAACCACGGCAGGAGGTGGAGAACCGACATGTCCCGGGGTGGCGTAAGTGACGGAGTCTGCGGGACGTGGAGTGGTGACGGTGAAGGCGGGTGCGGGTCGTGAAGTGGTGACGGCGAAGGTGGGTGCAGGTGGCAGGGTGCGAGGGGCTGGCCTCGGGCGAGAGAGGAGGCGCTGGTCGATCCGAAGAGCGAGTTGGATCAGGCCCTCTAGGGTCGCAGGAAGCTCTCGCCCGGCTAGTTCGTCCTTGATTCGAGAAGCCAGTCCCTCGTAGTAGGATGTCCGGAGCGCTGCATCGCCCCACGTGGTTTGAACGGCGAGAGTGCGAAATTCGGCCGTATAACGGCTCACGGGCAATCCTCCCTGCCTCAGGTGATAAAGTCTGGTGTCGGTCTCCACCTCGCCCACTGGATGTTCAAAGGTGAGTTTGAGTTGGTGGGTGAACTCATTGTAAGAGTGGGCGGTGTCCGTATCTGCCTGTAGAACTGCCGTGGCCCACTCTGCTGCCTGCCCTTTTAGCAACGAGACGAGAAGAGCAATGCGAAGGCGATCGGTGGAGTACTTGGTGGCATTGAACTCAAACACCAGATCGAGAGCTGTCAGAAATACGCTGCACTTCCCGTCCGTGCCGTTCCACTTCTCTGGTAGAGAAAGAAAAACATCAGAAGGAGGGGGGGGGGGGGGGTGATGCGGCGCCGCGGCCTCTGCGGCGTGCGATCGAGCAGTGACGCCATCAACAGCTGCGCGGAGATCCGTATTCTCCCGCCGGAGCTCAGCGACCTCGCGGCGGAGAGAAGCGAGATCCCCGGTTAGCTGATTGATTAGCGGCGCATGCCGATCTACAACGTCGCAGAGACTCGCATAATCCGCTGGGTTTACCACGGAGGGCTCAGTCATTCTGTCAAGATGGACTAACCTGAGGTGACCAGAAGACGTAGCTTTAGCGGTTAGCCCAATGTAGCGTGGAGGATAAACCCAAACGCGGAAAGAAGCGAGTAGGCAGGATAACCACGCGATTTAGTTTAAGGACTCTCACAAAAACGGAGCAAGGGAAAAACACAAATTTAACCCGCGTCCTAAAAATACACACACAATAGCAAAAGACAACGGAACCAACATGTGAGTACTCACGGTTTGCTGAAACGACAGCTGGAGCTGACATGGGCCGAACTCAATGACTGAGCGGTAAGCTATCGTTTGTTTACCTCTTTTATACTTCCTGGTTTTGCGCCCGTCTTACTTCCGGGTCCTAGTGCCGGGCGCAGATTGAGTGTGTATGACAGTAACCTTGGACAAATCACCATGTAAGCCCTCTCTCGCGCACGCGCTCTCACGCTATCTCTCGCACTCACACGACACACACACACACACACACACTGTACACACACAGACACACACAAATAACACATGAAATTGCGTAAAACCAAATGAAACTAGGGTAAAAAATATAAGCAGTAAAAATACAGTAGTATCCTGTAGGTGATTCCTGTCCTGTGATAACAGGCACTAACACTCTAGAACTGTTTACTTCTGTTAGTATTGTTTTCAAGTGTGAATGTTTATGAGGATTAAATCTGTCTCTGCTGCTGCATCTATTCACCGTTGTGATAAGTGATTAATGCCCCATCAGATCTTTGATGAGGGACATTATGCTGGTTAAATGACTAAAGACACACTGATCCGTATGGACAGATATTTGTTCCAGATATTAATGGCCATTAATCAATTTGTTATGCCAATTTGACTATCAGCGAAAACATAAAAAATATAACGAAAACAAACCCAAGCAGAAGTTAAATTTTAAGCTTTACTTTCAAATAAAAATTTTATTTGTCACATACACAGTATAACAGATATAACATTAGTATAACAGGCGCTAACCCTCTGGAACTTTTTTACTATTGTTTCCAAGTGTTTATGGGGATTTAATGTGTCTCTGCTGCCGCATCCATTCACAGTTGTGATAAGTGATTAATGCCCCATCAGATCTTTTGACGGGGGAGCATTATGCATGATTAAATGACTAAAGAAATACTGATCCATATGGGCAGATATTTGTTCCAGGTTGCATGCGCCATTAATTGCCTCTCTTATGCCACTTGTTGACTATCAGTGAAAAAAAAAATCAACGAAAACATCATCAAAAAAATAACGAAAACAAACCCAAGCAGACGTTACATTTTGAGCTTTATTTTGCAGCAAAATATTATCTATCAGTATATTAAATGGAACTAGGTAAAATACACCGTAATGTAAAATACTGTACATAGTCCGCGTTTTTATTCCGTACCTACAATGATCGGTATAGACAAATTACAGACGCTACCGTGTCTTTAAGGATCATTTCAGAATGTCTTAAAAATATTTCACTAACTAATTTTATTAAGTCATTATTAAATAATAAATAGCATAATCATCATGGGTTGTGTATTGAGTGATTTAACAAATCTGTTGTATTAATCGGTTTGTTGTTGTTTTTTACCACGTCATCTATTTATGAAACTATGTTGACAATACAAGAACTGTCTGTATATTAAAGATATGGTATTGGGCTTCCTGGACACTGCAGTTAACTGTGCCAGTCAATGCTCCATCTGGCGGAATTATACGGCATTGCAACCATCTTTTTAGAAAGCGCATGGGGACGTTTATGGGGCGGGGCATTGTTAACTGCGTCATCGCGGGGGATTACATTCCATGCACGAAGCGTCCATTAACCCTTCATGATCCTGCCATGGAGCCGTCATGCTCCAGGCGGCTGTTTGACGTGGCTCCCACTGTAACAAAGTAGTCAAAATTAAATCCAAGCTATAGATAGCTACCTGATTTCAGACGTGTTTTTGTGCCATTTTGGATAGATAAAAACAAAAAACAAAAAAAACTTTTTGAGTGGAAAATTAGTTCAGTTACAGGTTCATGTTAAAATACTAAGAAAAAAAAGAAAAATGCAACTTCCATTTTAAAATGCATGCACTGTTTGGGCTAGGTCTTTTTGTGCTATTTTTAAAACCTAGGTGATGTAAAATTTCACTGAGACCTACAACCCTGCACACCACTGAAAGTTTGGCCAGAATGTTACTGTTTATTAACTGTCTCATGTGTAATTATTAAAACTCAATAACTGCACTTTAATAATATTTGAACATGTGAACCTTATGCAGACAATGCATGCTGTGTTGAAAATACCATCCTACTGTAGTATATTGAATTTTAATTGCTATGATGATACTACCTACTGTAAGTAGTAAGGTACTTTTTTTCCACAATAGCAGTCCTAAATAACAAAACCATAGGCACTTTAATTTGTGAGGAACTAAACAAAAGCTCTAAATACACTGACTGGCCAGAAAGCCCATTAGATTACATTACAATTCTTGGAATTTGGGTTATGAATTGTTTAGTACAGTTTAAAAACTTGAAGGATAGTACTGCACCAGCAAATTTGTGGGAAATAAAGGTAATCATGGAAAGACACACAAATTACCAGGATCAGAGAAAGTTGCATTGTGAAAAAATTTTAAATAACTCCTAGCTATGTTTAGTGACATTATATGAGATTCCTGCGACTTCCCGTAAGCAACATTCGGGAATTTAAATAAATGTGTTGTGCTTCACTGAATATCCGCCAGATGGCGCATGGAAGGACTTTATCTAAAAGCCGGACCAAATGAAGAATTGTTTATAATTACTTAGCCTAAAACAATATTGTTTCCAATGCTGTAGCAAACATGAATTTTATTTTGTTTTACAACAGATATTTCATAATGAACGTGTGTATATGTGCTTCATGTTATTTTCATAATGATGAAATGAGATGCCCAAATTCGTGCTTTAAAAGTTTCTTATATAGTTTTTGTAATGTGCAGGTACAAAATAATGAAAGACATGGCCGTGCCCCGGTTTAAATGGTCTTGAAATTAATTTAATTTCCTGATAGTAGGCTATCTGATAGTGTTAACTATGCGAATGTCCTGATTCGTGAATATGCCAACATGTCTTATTTAAAACGGCACGGTGGTGTAGTGGTTAGCACTGTCGCCTTGCACCTCCAGGGTCTGGGTTAGATTTCCCGGCCAGGTTCGATTCACGTCTCTGTGTGCATGGAGTTTGCATGTTCTCCCCGTGCTTGGTGGGTTTCCTCCGGGTACTCCGGTTTCCTCCCACAGTCCAAAGATATGCAGGTTAGGCTAATTGGCGTTCCCAAATTGCCCGTAGTATGTGATTGGGTGTGTGAGTGTGTGTATGTGTGCGTGCCCTGCGATGGATTGGCACCCTGTCCAGGGTGTACCCCGCCTAGTGCCCGAAGTCTCCTGGGATAGGCTCCAGGTCCCCCGCGACCCTGAACACAGGATTAAGCGATATAGAAAATGAATGAATGAAATGAATGAATAATTTAAATGAGGTTTGGGCTCAGGACTGCGATTCGGCATCGGGATTCTCCTCTTTAATTTACTACATAGTTTTAATCAGCACTCAGCGCTATTCCTATTAATCCTGGTAGCTCAGCGGTAGGTGATTTGCCCGCCATGCGGAAGACCCGGGTTCGGTTCCCAGCCAGGGAATCGCAATCAAATATTATATTAGAACATATATTCATAGGTTTATTATTATCATCAAATATGATATTACTATTATAATGAACCCTAGGCACATGACAGCCGTCAAGAGCATTAATACAAAATCTTGTATAATGTTTATTTTGTAGCACATTTGCAAATATGCAATGTGCAAATAAACATTTATATATAATACAAATAAATATTGTTTATGATGAAAAAAGACAAAACTAATTTTATTATAAAATAAATAATATAAAAGTATACATGTTGTATATGAATAAATATTTCTATTATATGATCTTGGGCTTGCTCCACATTATAAAAGCAAGGCGCGGAGTTTAGTCCGAGGTCCGGGAAGTACAGACCTGGCCTTTAAAAGCGCACGTTTTCAGAAAAGGGATCCCGCGACTTGCTGCGGCTTCCCGCGGGAAGCTGTGAAAATGTGCTTCATTACCTGTAGGGGGCAGTCGTGTTTCAGTCTGAAGTATTGTGTGTCTACTGAAGCCGAAAATGTGTTGTTTCTCTTAGGCGCCCATTGACAGCAAGCGACAGAGCTCATAAACGTGTCAAGCTCAAACTGATATGTATTTATTCTTTATTTTTTTCTCTCCTTCAATGATGGTACTTCTTTGACTGCGCTTTCTCCATTCAGAATTATTATTATTATTATTAGTAGTAGTAGTAGTAGTAGTAGTAGTAGTCTACTATTACAACATCAATTAACATCTAATAATATAACTATTATAGCTTACTATTATACACTTAACACTGCATAAATGCAGATAATTTCCTGCTATCTGTTTCACCCAGATGAGGATGGGTTCCCTGTTGAGTCTGGTTCCTCTCAAGGTTTCTTCCTATTACCATGTCAGGGAGTTTTTCCTTGCCACTGTCGCCCTCGGGCTTGCTCACCAGGGACTATCTGAACATTTTGATTCATACACATTCACATTCCATACTAACTTAAATAATTCTTTTGATTGTGTAAAGCTGTTTTGAGACAATGTCAATTGTTAAATGCGCTATACAAATAAATAAAACTGAAACTAGTAGTAGTTCTCCGAATTTATTATTGTTATTCTTCTTCTTCTTCTTCTTCTTATTATTATTATTGTAACGCACCCGCGCGTGTGTGCAAAAAGACTACAAAGATGTATGATAACATTATTGTTTTAGTGTGTTAATGGTCTCTAAATATACACGGGCACTGGCCTGGCTCAGTGGTTAGGTGATTCGCCCGCCATGTGGAAGATCCGGGTTCGGTGCCCGAAGTGCCGGTTTGTACTAAATGCATTTTTGCAATTGAGATTTTTTTTCTTAAGCTATGAAACACATTAGCACTCACCTCACAGTTGGTATAATTTAATGATAATTATAAGCAAAAAGTGTAAAACAACGGATTCACATTTATTACATTTTCACCCAGAGCGGGATTCGAACCAGGGTCTGGACGATTTTATACTATTATTTAAGCAATGCCACACCACGTGGAAAGCCGCAAAAATGCTTAAATTTCATTGGCTGTCACTGAGTGTCAGCTATTCACGACTGGCCGGTCGCGGGGGGAAGGGATTGGCTTGTACAGGAGGCCAGAGTTTTATTTATTTATTTTTTTTTATTTTATTGAGACAATACAAAAAAATACCGAACATGTTAAACACATTTAAGAATAATAACTGCAGCAATAATAACAAAAAAAAAAACATTAATTAGAACAAATAAAAAATAAGGGACAAAGAACTATAGATTTGAGAGTCCAAAGAAAGGTTAAAATACACGAGAGGATTGAAATTAAGTATAAACCGTGAAAAGATAAAAGATAATAAAAGATTATTAAATTGAATTAATTTAAGAGAGTTTAAAATTGAGGTCATTTCTAGAAGGAAAAGATGGAAATACAATTGTTCCTTTTTAATTCTCTGTTTATGTATAAAATATTTTGCTTGTAACAACAAATTGAAGCGGTTTATTTCCGCATTCTAATAACAATAGATTATATCTTTAATAGTAAAGGAGTGAGATACATTAAGGTGGTTAAAGTGGTGGTCTTTTAAAAGAGTTAAGAATTTTCTTGTTTTCTCACACTCAATAAACAAATCAATCAGAGATTCATTTAACGTATCACAAAAATAACATTTATCCTATATGAATAAAACAGTATTAGACACAAATATATGATATGGTAGTATATGCAATGAAAAAGCTATTTGCACATGAGTGCTAAATGTAAAGCAAACGCAATTATTAATTTATTGTGTATATTTAACTTCATTCAACCGTTTAAGTTATATGAAAAAAAACGTGCCTACCAGCCTACTATTATTTATCTATATATTATCTATTATCTCTTTCATCTCTGGGGCCGAGGTCGCCGAGGTGGTCAAAAAGCTCCGTGGTGGCGGCGCCCCGGGGGTGGATGAGATCCGCCCTGAGTTCCTCAAGGCTCTGGATGTTGTAGGGCTGTCATGGTTGACACGTCTCTGCAACATTGCATGGACATCGGGGACAGTGCCTCTGGACTGGCAAACCGGGGTGGTGGTCCCCCTCTTCAAGAAGGGGGACCGGAGAGTGTGTTCCAACTACAGAGGGATCACACTTCTCAGCCTCCCCGGGAAAGTCTATTCAGGGGTCCTGGAAAGGAGGGTCCGTCGGATAGTCGAACCTCGGATTCAGGAGGAGCAGTGTGGTTTTCGTCCGGGTCGCGGAACAGTGGACCAGCTCTTCACCCTTAGCAGGGTCCTGGAGGGGGCATGGGAGTTCGCCCAACCAGTCTACATGTGCTTTGTGGACTTGGAGAAGGCATTCGACCGTGTCCCTCGGGGAGCCCTGTGGGGGGTACTCCGGGAGTATGGGATATCGGATTCCCTGTTAAGGGCTGTCCGGTCCCTGTACAACCGGTGTCGGAGCTTGGTCCGCATTGCCGGTAGTAAGTCTGACCTGTTTCCGGTGAGAGTAGGACTCCGACAGGGCTGCCCTTTGTCACCGATCCTGTTCATAATTTTTATGGACAGGATTTCTAGGCGCAGCCAGGGCGTTGAGGGGGTACAGTTTGGTGGGCTCAGGATTGGGTCACTGCTTTTTGCAGATGACGTTGTTCTGTTGGCCTCATCACCCTGTGACCTACAGCTCTCACTGGATAGGTTCGCAGCCGAGTGTGAAGCGGCTGGGATGAGAATCAGCACCTCCAAATCTGAGGCCATGGTCCTCAGCCGGAAAAGGGTGGAGTGCCCTCTCAGGGTTGGGAGTGAGATCCTGCCCCAAGTGGAGGAGTTTAAGTATCTCGGGATCTTGTTCACGAGTGAGGGTAAAATGGAGCGGGAGATTGACAGGCGGATTGGGTCAGCGTCTGCAGTGATGCGGGCTCTGTATCGGTCCGTCGTGGTGAAGAAGGAGCTGAGTCAAAAGGCAAAGCTCTCAATTTACCGGTCGATCTACGTTCCTACCCTCACCTATGGTCATGAGCTGTGGGTAGTGACCGAAAGAACAAGATCGCGAATACAAGCGGCCGAAATGGGTTTCCTCCGCAGGGTGTCTGGGCTCTCCCTTAGAGATAGGGTGAGAAGCTCAGTCATCCGGGAGGGGCTCAGAGTAGAGCCGCTGCTCCTCCGCATCGAGAGGAGCCAGATGAGGTGGCTTGGGCATCTATTTAGGATGCCCCCTGGACGCCTCCCTTGTGAGGTGTTCCGGACACGCCCCACCGGAAAGAGACCCCGGGGAAGACCCAGGACACGCTGGAGGGACTATGTCTCTCGGCTGGCCTGGGAACGCCTTGGGATCCCCCCGGAAGAGCTGGAAGAAGTGGCCAGGGAGAGGGAAGTCTGGGCATCCCTGCTGAAGCTGCTGCCCCCGCGACCCGACCTCGGATAAGCGGAAGAAGATGGATGGATGGATTATCTATTATTATTTTCTCAGTATAAATAAATGTTTTGGGTTTTAAGAACTCCATCAAAAGAGCAAAGACAACTTAGAGGAAGTGGAAGGTGAGAAGCCTCAATGGAGAATATTGCAGTATGACATGGTGTTAATTGCTGTGTGTGTGTGTGTGTGTGTGTGTGTGTGTGTGTGTGTGTGTGTGTGTGTGTGTGTGTGTGTGTTTGGCGGGGGGAGGGGTGTGTGTGTGTTAAACGGAGAAATGCAGGAGCGCGCGCGCACACACACCCCTCTCCATCCACAAATGCTTTAACTGTTGTCTTGTAAATCGTTGATTAAACCTATGAACACGGCTGTTCAGCATCAGTCCTAAACACAAGCACAGGGTCTGTTTTTGTCCTTAACTACAATACTTCAATACGTTAATAATGAATTTGCATCCTCAATAAACAAGCTTCAGTTAATCCAAAATGCAGCTGCCAGGGTTCTCACTAGATCCAGAAAATATGATCATATAACCCCAATATTATCATCCCTGCACTGGCTACCTGTTCAGTTTAGAATAAATTACAAAATAGTATTACTTACATACAAGGCCTTAAATGGTTTAGCTCCCACATACCTAACCAGTCTTCTGATGCGCTACAATCCACCACGCGCCTTAAGATCACAAAGCTCCGGACTTCTGGTAGTTCCGAGAATTTCAAAATCTACAAAAGGGGGTAGGGCTTTTTCATATTTAGCTCCAAAGCTTTGGAATAGCCTTCCAGACAGTGTTCGGGGAGCAGACACGGTTTCTCAGTTCAAAAGTAGACTCAAGACGCATCTTTTTAATCTGGCATACACATAACTCATCCCAGTACTCATACTCCAGTACACCTATACCGAATGGCAACTACGCTAATTCTCCCCATCTGTTCTGTATTTCTCTACCCATCCCGAGGCATCGGGAGATTTTGCCAGCTTCAGTAGACAAAGGCCGACCCTGCGAGGTTCCTGAGGCATCCAGAGAAGAACCAGCTCCAGCTGGATTCAGCTTTATGATGGTTGGAGCTACACATGCTGCTCCTGTGCTTCCAGTGATCCAGACATCATCTGCCCTCCGCACCTACTGACTCGTCCCTATGCTGAACTGGTCTTCATGTCAATTTAAATAATTTCTGTCATATTGAATTTTCACCTGCACAACACACAAGATGTTATATCATTTCTATCTGTTATCACCCAGATGAGGATGGGTTCCCTGTTGAGCCTGGTTCCTCTCAAGGTTTCTTCCTAATGCCATCTCAGGGAGTTTTTCCTTGCCACCGTCGCCGTCACCCTTGGCTTGTTCATCAGAGAAATTTCATTCATTCGTCTCATTATTATTATCTGCACATTTTTCTCACACATCCACACTTCGAATTATTTTCTTTTCTATAATTATTATTATTATTTGTTTTTATTTATTTATTTTCTATTATTATTTTATTTATTTATTTATTATTATTATTATTTTTTTTTTTTTGTTAAATTTCTTTAATTTTTGTGAAGCTGCTTTGAGACAATGACCATTGTTAAAAGCGCTATATAAATAAAATTGAATTGAATTGAATTTATTTTGCTGAATAAGGTAATAAGTGATATTTAAAATAAACCAAACCAGTAAGTTAAGTAAGTGTTCCATACATTAAAGTACTGTGTATAACCAAGTGCCCTTCAGTCATAAACAAAATTATTTAAAATAAAAGTTTTAACTACTTATTTTCCACCATAATTTGCAAATAAATTATTTTAAAATCCTACAATGTGATTTTCTGGATTTTTATTTTAATTTCGTCTCTCATAATTGAGGTATACCTACGATGAAAATTATAGTCCTCTCTCATCTTTTTAAGTGGGAGAACAATTGGTGGCTGACTAAATACTTTTTTGCCCCACCGTATAATATTTGTACTACAGATAACATTGTACCTAAGCCTTTTGAACAGATACCCCCAACACTCAACCACATAATAAATACATGTGTGTATATATACACATATACATACACACACAATAAAATAATGTTTCAAAAGCACTGTCTTTCGAATTGAAGTGTGGGGAACTTATTTTCCTGGCAGTCGGGAAAATCAGTTTCCCCCTCCCTACTGGCTGTGGAAGTATTAGGGATGTCTGAAACTGACTCAAAGACATGTGTGCCTGTAGCAAAGATAAAATAGTGATCAGAATGTTTAAAAAAATGCTGTCTTTTAATTGAAGTGTGGGAAACATATTTTCCTGGGCATCAAGAAAGTCGGTTTCCCTCTTCCTACTGGCTGTGGAAGTATCATGGATGTCTGAAATTGCCTCAGAGACATGTATACATGGGTCAAAGGTAACACAATGCACAGAAAGTTTTTTAAAAACACTGTCTTTCAATTGAAGTATGGGAAACATATTTTCCAAGGCATCAGAAAAATCGGTTTTCCCCTCGCTACTGGCTGTGGAAGTATCAGGGATGTCTGAAATGGCCTCAGACATGTGTGCTTTGGTAATACAGTGAGATGATGTTTTTAAAAAACACTATTTTTAACAAGAGGCTCCTGGAAATCAATTCACCCTGTTAACATTTGTAATAAATTTCAAGTTTCCATCTTCTTCTTTGTCTTTCGGCTGTTCCCTTTCAGGGGTCGCCACAGCGAATCATCTGCCTCCATCTAACCCTATCCTCTGCATCCTCTTCTCTCACACCAACTAACTTCATGTCCTCTCTCACTGCATCCATAAATCTCATCTTTGGTCTTCCTCTAGACCTCCTGCCTGGCAGTTCCAACCTCAGCATCCTTCTACCGATATATTCACACTCTGAACATGTCCAAACCACCTCAATCTGCCCTCTCTGACTTTATCTCCAAAACCTCTAACATGGCTTCTCCCTCTGATGAACTCATTCTTGATCCTATCCATCATTGTCTCTCTCAAAGAGAACCTCAACATCTTCAGCTCTGCTACCTCTAGCTCTGCCTCCTGTCTTTTCTTCAGTGCCACTGTCTCTAAGCCGTAGAGCATTGCTGGTCTCACCACTGTGCTGTACACCTTTCCTTTCATTCTCGCTGATACTCTTTTATCGCACAACACACCTGACACTTTTCTCCACCCATTCCAACCTGCCTGTACTCGTCTCTTCACCTCCTTTGAACACTCTCCGTTGCTCTCGACCGTTGACCCTAAGTACTTAAAATCCTGCACCTTCTTTACCTCTGCTCCCTGTAGCCTCACTGTTCCTCTTGGGTCCCTCTCATTCACACACATGTATTCCGTCTTGCTGCGACTAACCTTCATTCCTCTGCTTTCCAGAGCGTACCTCCACCTCTCCAAATTTTCCTCCACCTGTTCCCTGCTCTCGCTACAAAGCACAATGTCATCTGCAAACATCATAGTCCATGGAGACTCCTGTCTAACTTCATCTGTCATCCTGTCCATCACTAGAGCAAACAAAAAGGGGCTTAAAGCTGATCCTTGATGCAGACCCACATCCACCTTGAACTCTTCTGTCACACCTACAGCACATCTTACCACTGTCTTACAGCTCTCATACATGTCCTGCACCACTCTAACATACTTCTCTGCCACTCCAGAGTTCCTCATACAACACCACAGCTCCTCTCTCGGCAAGCTGTTGTACGCTTTCTCTAAATCTACAAAGACACAATACAACTATTTATTACCTTCTCTGTACTTCTCCACCAGCATCCTCAAACCAAATACTGCATCTACTTTTTCTAGGCATAAAACCATATTGCTGCTCACAAATTCTCACCTCTGCCCTTAACCTAGCTTCCACTACTCTTTCCCACAGCTTCATTGTATGGCTCATTAGCTTTATACCTCTGTAATTGCCACAGCTCTGCACATCTCCCTTGTTCTTAAAAATCGGCACCAATACACTTCTCCTCCATTCCTCTGGAATCCTCTTAATCTCCAAGATCTCGTTAAACAAACTAGTCAGAAACTCTATTGCCACCTCTCCTAAGCACTTCCATACCTCCACAGGTATGTCATCAGGACCAACACCCTTTCCACTCTTCATCCTCTTCAACGCCCTTCTCACCTCACTTTTATTAATATTTGCTACTTCCTGTTCCACAACAGTCACCTCCTTCTACTCTTTGTTCTCTTTCGTTTTCCTCATTCATCAACTCCTCAAAGTACTCCTTCCATTTTCCCATCACCCTACTGGCATCTGTCAGTACATTTCCATCTCTTATCTTTAATCACTCTAACCTGCTGCACATCCTTCCCATCTCTATCTCTTTGCCTCGCCAACCTGTACAGATCCACCTCTCCCTCCTTACTGTCCAGCCTAGCATACAAGTCCTCATATGCTCTTTGTTTGGCCTTTGCCACTTCTACCTTCACCTTATGGTGCATCTCCCTGTACTCCTGTCTACTCTCTTCAGTCCTCTCAGTGTTCCACTTCTTCTTAGCTAGCCCCTTTCCCTGTATACACTCCTGGACTTCCTCATTCCACTACCAAGTCTCCTTGTCCTCTTTTCCCTTACCTGATGATACACCAAGTACCCTCTTACCTGTCTCCCTGATCACATTGGCTGTTGTTGTCCAGTCAACTGAAAGCACCTCCTGACCACCCATAGCTTGTCTCAACTCCTCCCTAAAGACTACACAACATTCTTCCTTTCTCAGCTTCCACCACTTTGTCCTCTGCTCTGCCTTTGTCCTCTTCACCTTCCTCACCACCAGGGTTATTTTACACACCACCATTCTGTGTTGTCTGTTGACTCTCCCCTACCAACACCTTGCAGTCACTGATCTCTTTCAGATTACAACGTCGACACAAGATGTAGTCCACCTGAGTGCTTCTGCCTCCGCTCTTATATGTCACCCTATGTTACTGCCTCTTCTGGAAGAAAGTATTTACTACTGCCACTTCCATCCTCTTTGCAAAGTCCACCACCATCTGTCCTTCTACATTCCTGTCCTGAAGACCAAACCTGCCCATCGCATTTTCATCCCCTCTGTTCCCTTCCCCAAAATGTCCATTGAAGTCTGCACCAATCACAACTCTCTCACCTCTGGGGATGCTCTGCATCACTTCATCTAACTCACTCCAGAATTTCTCCTTCTCTTCTAACACACATCCTACCTGTGGAGCATAACCACTAACAACATTGAACATCACACCATCAATTTCCAGCTTCAGACTCATCACCCTATCTGATAATCAACGATTTACAAGACAACAGTTAAAGCATTTGTGGATGGAGAGGGGTGTGTGTGTGCGCGCGCGCGCTCCTGCATTTCTCCATTTAACACACACATACCCCTCCCCCCGCCAAACTCCTCTTTCAGAATAACTCCTACTCCATTTCTTTTCCTATCCACACCATGGTAAAACAATTTGAACCCTGATCCTAAGCTTCTAGCTTTGCTACCTTTCCACCTGGTCTCCTGGACACACAGTATATCCACCTTCCTTCTCTGCATCATATCAACCAACTCTCTTCCCTTCCCTGTCATGGTCCCAACATTCAAGGTCCCTACTTGCCTTTCCTCTTCTCTCTCTGCTTTTGACCACGCCTTCCTCCTCTCCTTCTTCGACCAACAGTAGCCCAATTTCCACCGGCACCCTGTAAGTCAACAGCACCAGTGGCGGTCGTTGTTAACCCGGGCCACGACCGATCCGGTATGGAAATGATATTTCTGATTCGCATCAGTGATTTGGCAAATGTTTTACGTCGGATACCCTTCCTGACACAACCCTCTGCATTTATCCAGACTTGGGACTGGCACGAGAAAACACTGGATTGCGCCCCCACATGGTTGCATTTATTGGTTGCATGGCTGCATAAATTTCAAGTTTCCATACTTGGTGAAATTAAAGAAAAATAACCAATTCAGATACATTATTTAATGTAAAATGCTATTATAATATGTGCTGTGCCAATTATGTATGTCTGTTTTATCATGGATATCCATACAGTATATCATGGATTTCAGGATATCATGTTTCCCCATCATATGCGGTGCCTAGACAGACAGACAGATAGATCGATAGATAGATAGATAGATAGATAGATAGATAGATAGATAGATAGATAGATGTTAATAAGATGAATAACTATGAGTGTGGTGTCCTATAATCGCTGTACCTGTGTGTTTGATATGTACACCATAAAACTGGACGTTTGAGTGTGTTAAAAAAATTAGTATCGAAGTTATCACGAGTATGCACTCTACCCTTGAGTTACATGCTATAATAAATTACAAAGTAATTACTTAAATATATTTAGAATAAATCAGTATCACATCTATCATCACACAGCTAATGTACGTGTAATAAAAGTAGTCGCGATGTCAGTACTTGCCCAGCAAACCAGCCTTTAGCAGCAGTTTAAAACGTCTGAATTATCTTCAAATATACAAAAAAAGCGAAAAGACACTCGATTATTTTGAATAGGTTATTTGTTTAATTCACAAAGTTCATAAAAACACTTTAAAATGAGAGAAAAACTGTTAAAATCCATAGGGAGACATAGGGACACTGAATTTCCCGGAACACCGGTATAGATAAATTACAGATGTTACTGTGTCTTTAAGGATTATTAAGGATGTCTTGAAAAATCTAATTAAAATAAAATTTTATTTGTCACATACACAGTACGATATGTAGTAAAATGTTTATAAATTTGTGCTTTAGGTGAGGCTCGAACTCGGTATTGCTTCACCTATACTGCTTTATAAGTAGCACGAACTAAACGATTGCGCCACTGGAGCCACACAGCAGTTGCTCTTATAAACTCATATGAATGACAATGGAATGTAGAATGTACGAGTTGACGACCATGTATGACCATGTACAGTAGGTGGACAACCAGATTGCTCATTACCGTCGCGCTCACCGCCGTGGAAACGCGGCAGCGGCCAAAATAAACCAGTAGCATTTCAAAATAATTCGTGAAATGACCGCCAGGTGGCGCAAATTGACATTTTCCGTCGTCTCGGTTTTTAAATATATTTAGAGCTTAAGTCATAATAAAGTCATAACAATATGTTGTAGCAAAGAAATACTACAATTATGATAATTTACACATTCAAGTACTGTGTCCAACAAACATGAAAAACTATAAATATAAAAAAAATATGAGTTAGAAAACATTGGTTTTATTTTGTTTAGACAGACTCTCTGTTTTTATCTGTTTAGTGTTATTATTAAAGAAAACAGCACAAACAACAGCACTAGGGCTTTTTAGAAAAAATTATTTCGACAATACTTACAGTTGTTAGAGTTTAAGACATCAAGATTTAAATATAGAAATAACTAAAACAAATAGAGCAAACTTCCAGAATAGATAATAAAAAAATAAATCAATAAAAAAGATGTATGCAGTATAATCGGGGCCTCTCATTACATTATTCGCTCGCACTTCGTCTGGCATGAACCAAAATATATTGTCTTACATTTGTGAATAAAATTTTTTTTTCAGAGATTTATTTGTGCAAAATAATATTTATGCAATATAATTACAGGCTCTGGATTCGTTTTTCGTTTGCAGTATGAACCAAAATACATCTTACTATTTTTGAGAGATTTGTTGTAAAAAAAAAATCAGTTTTTTTCAGACATTTGTCTGTACAAAATAATATTTATGCAATATAATCACAGGCTCTTGATTCGTTATTCGTTTGCAATATAAACCAAAATACATTAACCATATAATATAAACCAGAATATAAACGAAAATATTTAATTTGTTGTATTAAATATTTATGCCATCTCATAAAGGGTTAAATCCAGAGATTTCGTTGTACTAAATAATATTTTTGCAGTATGACCATCTTAATTCGTTAACCATAGATTTTTTCTGCGATTCAGTTGTACTGAATGATGTTTATGCAGTATAATCAAGCTCTCTTATTTCGTTATTTGTTCGCATTTGGCTTGCACTTGCTGCATTGCACACTACTGAGCATCCAAACGTGGCAACGCATGCTTGGTTTAAGTTGGACATTGACGCACATGTTGTAAATGAATGTGAATCATATGCCATTATATTCCTGCCATAATTCTCACAGCTGCACAGTATGTATTGAAATAATAACAATATTGTTTTTCTTTACTGAATAGAAATATAATTGCGCAACTGTTAAGCATTATCCCGTACTTGATAATCTATTGTTCGTTCTATCAGGGTTTAATTGCCCTAATATCAACACCAATCGAGCACGCGCTGAAGGAGTTTGTCAGACGTGAGGCTAAGCCACGGAACAAAGATGAGCTTCTTCAGGCCATTGTGACTTTCTGGAAGGATCGCTTGATCAAAACTGTGTGCAGTAAATATATTGATCATCTGCAGAAGGTTTTGCCGGCGGTGGTACAGCGCAGCTGGGGTGCTACTGGGTTGTAAAATTGTAGTTTGTTAAAATGGTTTCATTATTTATTAAAGAAAATCATGCATACCAGCCTATTGCATTTCATTCTTATACTAACACAAAAACACAAGCGCTGCTGTATAACATCTAACGCGAATTTTTTGGTCATTTATGGTGTTCATTTAATTTTTTTTATTTTTGTCTTTGATGTTAACTACACAAAGCAGTGTCTTCCCACCTGCATCTTCAGCATACTGTTTGATTGATCTGTTACATTTTTGGTGACAACAGTTTTTCAGCACACATGTTTTTACTGTGTAGTCGACCGCGCGCGCACAACCTCTCACAGGCGCAGAGGCAGAGAGTACACCGTTTTAACAGGGGTGGGGATAAGAAAACAGTAGGGAAACTGACTGGCCATTTTAATAATTCATTGATACGTTGATGTCTTTGGTTTCGGCTGTGAGTGGATGCGCTATAGTAATCCACGTTTTATACAAATTACATAAGCTGATTTTCCCCCCATTAGTTTATATAAAAGCAGACATTTCGCTTTCTGTATCTGTATTTCAGTCATGATATACTAACATATTTTTGCTGTGTAGTGCGCGCGCGCTCAACATCTCACGGGCGAGCATCCACACAGCAGACCAAATCGTCATTAGCGCATCCCTCCCCCAAACAGCGCAGCAAGGAGCATTTACTTACATCTAAACTGAGTCATTTACATAAATCACTGATCACATTTAAACAATTTATTCATACAGATGTACCTGTTTTACAGGTTTGTTACTGAATTTACTCAGATAAAGAGCCATATAAGAACTGTGGCAGCGGGCACACCTAAAAATAAATGCAGGATTATTTTTTATAGTCTAAATAAAAATGCTTTTATAAATGTGGGCTACTGTTATCTACTTCAAATATTTGTTAAAACAGCCAGGAAACTCACTCTGACCATTTTAATAATTCATTGATAAATTAGTGATTCCTTTGGTTTCGGCTATGCTGATGGTGATCATGTCATCTCGTCGTCTCCGCAGCAGTGAGCGCGCCTATAATTCACTTCTCATACGAATTACATAATCTAATAATTAGTTTATATTGAAGCAGATATTTCTCTTTCTATAAGTATATATTTTTCACGTCTGTGAGGCGAGTATACACAGAGTATCGGTTCATTTTCTGATGCGCTCAAGTTCACCAAAATCAATACAGAACCCCGTTTACTTTATTTATTTAACAAAATCATAAAGTTTTTTCATCATTGTGAGTGCACCTAAATAAAAGTAGAGTCTTATAAAAGCTACAAATTTAAAGAACACAAAATATAAGATGACACAAGACCCTACATGTGTAGCTTTTCTAATTACATATAATAAAAAGGCTCAGTGTGTTAACGTTTACGTTGCTTAAGTTCGATCCTAAAAAAACTGAATTTAATTTTAATTATAAATTTGTACTGTAATGTTACTACTGTGATTATGAATTAGTTTAATTACAATGTTTCACTTTATTTTATCTGCAATGACGTGCAGCTGTGGACGACCTGCGCCTCATTAAGCCTGGAGAGAACGAACTGATGCCTGAGGCGTCAGTCTATAGTTATATAGCGCCACTCAGCGGTAAAAGCCAGCAAGCACACAAACCCAAATGCTGACGCCATCCGCCGGAGACGGTAGAGGTCACATACTGCTTGTGCAGCCACTATATGACGACCAAATAGAAATATTTTTTTCATATACATGTGTACTTTTATATTGTTTATTTTATAATAAAATTAGTTTCGTCTAATTTTTCATCATAAATAATATTTATTTGTATTATATATAAATGTTTATTTGCACATTGCATATTTGCAAATATAATATAAATCTAATATATTTGATAGTGATTCCCTGGCTGGGAATCGAACCCGGGTCTTCCGCATCATAGGCGAATTACCTACCACTGAGCCTACTAAGTACTTTACAAAAGACGAACAGCTTTATTTCAGTCATAAATTCACAATCACATCACATTCCAGCTATTATTTCCAGCCGTGGTTAAATAATGGATGAAATAATAATTCAATGCTGGACACAAACAGCAAATATGATGATTATTATAAAAAGCCAGAAGAACATCGTATTCATAAAATAATATTTACTTAATATGGTAATATATATATATATATATATTGTTCATTCATGTCCAGTGGCGGTGTTCAACACTGAATTGCTCCCCGGGCTAGACTCCTTCCCGGCGCCCAACCCCCCGTCAATGCCACTTGATCCGGCTTTTAGATAAAGTCCTTCCATGCGCTATCTGGAGGATATTCAGTGAAGCACAACACATGTATTTAAATTCCTGAATGTTGCTTGCGGCAAGTCGCGGGAAGCCGCACGCTAAATTGCGGGATCTCGCGGGAAAACGTGCATTCTTAATGGCCACATCTGTACGTGATGTGGTGGAGAATAGGCAGGGGCGGACTGGGACCAAAAAGTAGTATAAAAATATAACACACTACAGAAATCAATGCTATTTAAACATATTATTTGAAGTATCACTGAACATATATTGGGTCATATTAGTAAAACAAAGAAACAAAGGAAAGAACATCAAGACAAACATATAAATCTATAAAGACAATATTTTACAAAGAATGGCAATAAAACTGAACAGGTAAGCTGAAATAAAATCAGTAGCAGCATTAACTCACGCTAGTAAACTAGTTACTTATTTTAATTATTATGGTAGTCAATATTAATTCGAAATAAGGCTGAGAAACATTATTTTTAATTAATATTGTCTACCATAATAATTACTAGCACGAGTTAATGCTGCTACTGATTTTATTCCAGCTTACCTGTTCAGTTTGATTGTGATTCTTTTTACTTGGCTCTGGTAGATCAGGGGAGACGTGTTGGTCATCATCAGCAGGCACTGGTTCATCATCACTGACCTGCTGCACTTACAGTTTACACTTATGAGTGGTATATCTTACACTGCATCAAGATGATACCCCCTGCGAAATGTTCATGATATCTCACAAACAAAAAGGCCAATTTGTCTTTTCCTCATAAAGTGTTTAGGTGAAATTCCACCCATACAAGTGTGACAAATATGCAAAGAAAAAAATCAGGAAGGGGCAAATACTTTTCCATGGCACTGCACATGTAGTCAGATTGTTCCACTAGGATGGAACTGTGCCAGGTGGAGTTATAGCATTTTTCAAATCATATTCACTTTACACTGATCTGAATAACTTGAATAATGAACTTATTGTTCTTTCCTTTGTTTGTTTCTTTTTTTTTTTTTTTTTTTTACAAATATGACCCAATATATCCATCCATCCATCCATTTTCTTCCGCTTATCCGAGGTCGGGTCGCGGGGGCAGCAGGTTCAGCCGGGATGCCCAGATTTCCCTCTCCCTGGCCACTTCTTCCAGCTCTTCCGGTGGGATCCCAAGGCGTTCCTAGGCCAGCCGAGAGACATAGTCCCTCCAGTGTGTCCTGGGTCTTCCCCGGGGTCTCTTTCCGGTGGGGCATGTGCGGAACACCTCACATGGGAGGCGTCCAGGGGGCATCCTAAATAGATGCCCAAGCCACCTCATCTGGCTCCTCTCGATGCGGAGGAGAAATGGCTCTACTCTGAGCCCCTCCCAGATGACTGAGCTTCTCACGCTATCTCTAAGGGAGAGCCCAGACACCCTGCGGAGGAAACTCATTTCGGTCGCTTGTATTCGTGATCTTGTTCTTTCGATCACTACCCACAGCTCATGACCATAGGTGAGGGCAGGAACGTAGATCGACCGGTAAATTGAGAGCTTTGCCTTTTGGCTCAGCTCCTTCACCACGACGGACCGATACAGAGCCCACATCACTGCAGACGCTGCCCCGATCCGCCTGTCGGTCTCCCATTCCATTTTACCCTCACTCGTGAACAAGACCCCGAGATACTTAAACTCCTCCACTTGGGGCAGGATCTCACTCCCAACCCTGAGAGGGCACTCCACCCTTTTCCAGCTGAGGACCATGGCCTCAGATTTGGAGGTGCTGATTCTCATCCCAGCCGCTTCACACTCGGCTGTGAACCGATCCAGTGAGAGCTGTAGGTCACAGGATGATGAGGCCAACAGAACAACATCATCTGCAAAAAGCAGTGACCCAATCCTGAGCCCACCAAACTGTACCCCCTCAACGCCCTTGGCTGCGCCTAGAAATCCTGTCCATAAAAACTATGAACAGGATCGGTGACAAAGGGCAGCCCTGTCGGAGTCCTACTCTCACCGGAAACAGGTCCGACTTACTACCGGCGATGCGGACCAAGCTCCGACACCGGTTGTACAGGGACCAGACAGCCCTTAACAGGGAATCCGATATCCCATACTCCCGGAGTACCCCCCATAGGACTCCCTGAGGAACATGGTCGAAAGCACATGTAGACTGGTTGGGCAAACTGCTATGCCCCCTCCAGGACCCTGCTAAGGGTGTAGAGCTGGTCCACTGTTCCACAACCTGGACGAAAACCACAATGCTCTTCCTGAATCCGAGGTTCGACTATCCGACGAACCCTCCTTTCCAGGACCCCTGAATAGACTTTCCCGGGGAGGCTGAGGAGTGTGATCCCTCTGTAGTTGGAACACACTCTCCGGTCCCCCTTCTTGAAGAGGGGGACCACCACTCCAGTTTGCCAGTCCAGAGGCACTGTCCCCGATGTCCATGCAATGTTGCAGAGCCTTGAGGAACTCCGGGCGGATCTAATCCACCCCCGGGGCCCTGCCACAATGGAACTTTTTGATCACCTCGGCGACCTCGGCCCCAGAGATGGCCCCAGACTCTGCTTCCTCATCAGAAGGCATGTTGGTGGAATTAAGGAGGTCTTCGAAGTACTCCCCCCACTGACCCACAACGTCCCGAGTCGAGGTCAGCAGCGCATCATCCCCACTATACACTGTTTTGACCATGCACTGCTTTCCCCTCCTGAGATGCCGGATGGTGGACCAGAATCTCTTCGAAGCCGTCTGGAAGTCATTCTCCATGGCCTCCCCAAACTCCTCCCATGCCCGGGTTTCTGCCTCAGCAACCACCAAAGTTGCATTCCGCTTGGCCTGCCGGTACCTATCAGCTGCCTCCGGAGTGCCACCAGCCAAAAAGGCCCGGTAAGACTCCTTCTTCAGCTTGATGGCATCCCTCACCGCCGGTGTCCACCAACGGGTTCTTGGGTTGCCACCGCGACAGGCACCGACCACCTTACGGCCACAGCTCCGGTCGGCCACCTCGACAATGGAGATGCGGAACATAGTCCATTCGAACTCAATGTCCCCCACCTCCCCCAGGACGTGGTTGAAGCTTTGCCGGAGGTGGGAGTTGAAGCTCGTCCTGACAGGGGACTCTGCCAGACATTCCCAGCAGACCCTCACAATACGTTTGGGTCTACCAGGCCTGACCGGCATCCTACCCCGCCAACGAAGCCAACTCACCACCAGGTGGTGATCAGTTGACAGCTCCGCCCCTCTCTTCACCCGAGTGTCCAAGACATGTGGCCGCAAGTTCGATGACACGACCACAAAGTCGATCATCGAACTGCGGCCTAGGGTGTCCTGGTGCCAGGTGCACATATGGACACCCTTATGCCTGAACATAGTGTTCGTTATGGACAATCCGTGACGAGCACAGAAGTCCAATAACAAAACACCGCTCTGGTTCAGATCCGGGGGGGGCATTCATCCCAATCACACCCTCCCAAGTCTCACTGTCATTGCCCACGTGAGCATTGAAGTCCCCCAACAGAACGATGGAGTCCCCAGGAGGGACGTTCTCTAGCGCCCCCTCCAGAGACCCCAAAAAGGGCGGGTACTCCAAACTGCTGTTCGGCACATAAGCGCAAACAACAGTAAGGATCCGTCCCCCCACCCGAAGGCGGAGGGAGGCCACCCTCTCGTCCACTGCGGTGAACCCCAATGTACAGGTCCCGAGCCAGGGGGCAATAAGTATGCCCACACCTGCTCGTCGCCTCTCACCGGTGGCAACTCCAGAGTAGAAGAGAGTCCAGCCTCTCTCAAGGAGACTGGTTCCACTAGCTCAGGCTCCTTCTTCGCCAGAGAGGTGACATTCCACGTCCCTAGAGCCAGCTTCTGCAGCCGAGGATCAGACTGCCAAGGCCCCTGTCTTCGGCCATCGCCCAGCTCACACTGCACCCGACCTCGTTGGCCCCTCCTACAGGTGGTGAGCCCATGGGAAGGGGGACCCACGTTGCCTCTTCAGGCTGTGCCCGGCCGGGCCCAATGGGTGCGGGCCCCACCTCCAAGCCTGGCTCCAGAGGGAGGCCCCGGTGACCCACGTCCGGGCGAGGGAAAACATTTTCCAAGGGCTTTACTCGTCATAAGTAAATCATTTCTGAACCACTCTTTGTCTGTTCCCTCACCTAGGACCAGATTGCCATGGGTGACCCTGCCAGGGGCATGAAGCCCCCGACAACATAGCTCCCAGGATCATTGGGACACGCAAACCCCTCCACCAAAATAAGGTGGTGGTTCAAGGTGGGGGACCCAATATATGTTCAGTGATACTTTTTTATTTACGTTTTTGTTTGTGTTATATTTTTATACTAGTATGTGGTTTTAAAAATTAATCTCCATTATAATGAGCCAGTGTATTATTATGTGCAATGTGGTAAGCTGCTGGATCCAGGCTCGCTGTCCCTGACAGTAATGTTAGAGCAATCAGAGCCTGGAACTTTCCTTCACACCAAAGGCAGAATCTGTTCATTTGAAGCATTCACCTCTTTTTCACAGCATTCACAGCATTTACCTCTAAAGCTTTTTCTTATTTTCATGTACTTTTCAGCTCCACCTTTTCTTCTTCCTCCTTTTCATTCATTGAAATTATTATTAATTTGCTCAAAGAAATTTGCTGCATCAAGAAAGGATCAATATCTCCCTCCGTAAATTAAAAGTGAAGGTGTTTAATTAATATCGAGGGAGCAATACATCCGCATGCGCAGAAACATAAACGAACTGTTAGCTTCTCCGCTTTATTTTTAATGTTGCTTGCGGCAGCATAACAGCCCATTAATTAATGTACTGATGAGAAGGACAAACTGGTCGATGCCCGTTCTGTTTACATAAAAAAAAATAAATAAATTTTGGGCAGAGACGTCTGCTCGGCAGTGGGGGCGCCGGGAGAGAGTCAGTGGGGAGCAATTCAGTGTAGAACCGCCACTGCTGCTCAGCCTTGTTAATTTGTTTTAAAACCCCCAATTCTGCGAATTCCCCCAGCAGCGAAACCGGTTTGATAACTTCACACATGAATGAAAGGTGAGATGGGGGATTACAGTAACTGTGGGTGCGCTTCACCTCGGAGTGCGCTGTCGCGTTGTATTCAAAGAATAGACTAAAACAAAATCATGTTTGCTTCAGCATTGGAAACAATATTGTATTAGGGTAACTTTATTAAAAATGATAATTTTTTGTATTATTTGTTCACACAAGCGGGCATCTTTAAATTTGAACAGAAAATAATAGTGGGCTGGTAGGCACGCTATTTTTCATACAACTTAAACGGCTGAATGAAGTTAAATATATACAACAAATTACTAATTGCGTTTGCTTTACATTTGAGCACTCATGTGTAAATAGCTTTTTCATTGCATATATACTACCTATCATATATTTGTGTCTAATACTGTTTTATTCATATTTTAAAATGTAACCTAAGTATGTATACAGACAGTATAAGCATATTTAACTACATCAGCAGTGAATGAGAAATTTGGTCGGTCTGGCTTTTAGATAAAGTTCTTACAATTTTATTATTTAATTAATTATCATCGTTTTGATCAAAACGCTGCCTGTTGTTAAGGCTGTGGGTTTATACAAGCCGATGAATGAATTTTAAAGCATCTTTTTAGGCCTAAATATTTTTCTTCAAACGTGCTTCCAACCGACCAACTCTGGAATGCAGTATCTCCAATAAAATTTCCCTCTCGGATATTAAATGGCATAAAGCCTAGCTTTTGCCTAATAAATACTGTATCTCTAACATCTCTGTTCATTTTAAGATTCTCCAAAAAATTTACCCTGTAAAATCAGTTTTATCTAAATACTTGGAGGTAGAGGATAAATTTTCTTTTTGTGATACGTTAAATGAATTCTAATTCATTTGTTTGTTGAGTGTGAGAAAACAAAAAAAATTCTTAACTCTTTTAAAAGACCACCTCTTAAATCACCTTAATGTATCTCACTCCTTTACTATTAAAGATATAATCTTTTATTATGAGAATGCGGAAAATAAACCGCTTGAATGTGTTGTTGTTTATTTTATTTTACATGCAAAATACTTTATACATAAACAGAGAATTAAAAAGGAACAATTGTACTTCCATCTTTTCCTTCTAGAAATGACCTTAATTTTAAACTCTCTTAAATTAATTCAATTTAATAATAAGAAAAATATACTTCTAGATCATTATGATATTATTTTTTGTTGAAGTGTCTCTTGCTACATCTTTTCACGGTTTTCAATCCTCTCGTGTATTTTTACCTTTATTTGGACTCTCAAATCTATAGTTCTTTGTCCCGTAAATTTTATTTGTTATAATTAATGTTTTTCTTTTTCCTGTATAAATGTGCCACAAAATAAACATTATACAAGATTTTGAGCACTGGTTGGGAATCGAACCCGGGCCCTCCGCATGGAAGGCGAATTACCTACCACGGAGCCACCAGTGCCCGTGTATATTTAAAGCGCATAAATCGTTGCAGTCTTTTTGCACACACGTGCGGATGCGTTACAATAATAATAATAATAATAATAATAATAATAATAATTCGGATAACTACTACTAATAATAATAATTATACAGTCAAAGAAGTACCATCATTGAAGGAGAGAAGAAAATGAAGAATAAATACATATCAGTTTGAGCTTGACATGTTTATGAGCTCTGTCGCTTGCTGTCAACATAGAGACATAACACATTTTTCGGCTTCAGTAGACACACTATACTTCAGACTGAAACACGACTGCCCCTACAGGTAATGAAGGGCATTTTCACAGCTTCCCGCGTGCACCCGTGGGAAGTCGCGGGATCCCTTTTCTGAAAATGTGCGTTTTTAGGCCAGATCTGTACGTCTGACGTTACAAGGCGCTGTCTACAGTGAAGGTCCTGAATTAGCTGACATCGGTTGCTCAGGAATCGATTTTTCACTCCTTTTGCATGACAGCGTTAACATTCTTCCAATAACGTTTATTTTGACATGGGTTAACTTATCAATAGCATGCCATAATAGACAAAAATATAAATCACCAAACTGTCGCTAATATTTTCATGTAATCTGTGGCAGTGAAACGAACCCGGGTATACAATCATAGTTGATTGACAAACAGCTGACAACACTCTTCTCCAGCTTCTTAAACAATGTGAAACATGTTAGATTGTTGGGGTTGTATAGCGCACTTATGGAATGAATACGATGAGATGACAGAGTAGAGGTTTAATACCCCTATCTCACCTATGCGGTTTTGCGTGGTGGCTGTAAGTGCAGTTCATCATGATTCAGTTTTGGTGGGTTGATTACGTTACCATCTTTCCACACACAAAAAAATTAAACATGTTTAACATGCGGAAGCTCGCAGACCTTGCAGATCTTCGCGGTCACTCGACGCGGCACACGGTGCCTAATACCCCAATCTCACCTGTGCGGTTGGACTAACGGTGAGATGCGATGTTAGGCACCGTGAGCTGCCGCGATTGCCTGCAAGGTTCAGAAGCTTCCACGAGGACCAGCAAAAAAATTAAACATTTTACATTACGTTTAACATTACATTTCCATCTTTCCGTGTGAAATATTTTTCACACGGAAAATGAAAACTGCAAAAAAAATCACACGGAAAGATGGAAATGTAATCACAGCGTAAAAACACGCCGTGAATCATGGCGAACCCTACTTACGGCCACAGCACAAGACCACGCAGGTGAGATACAGTAGGGGTATAACACCGCATCTCGCAGCGAATCAAACCGCCTAAGTGAATAGGGGTACTAAGCATTACAATCACTCAGAAAAACTGTCTCTAACAGTTCAAGACCTAACAAGAGCAGAAAACGAAATCATTAAGTTTACTCAAAGACAAAATTTTAAGGAAGAAATTCTCACGTTGCAAAACGGTAAAGCAGCAGCAGAATTCAAACAGGGAATTCCCACATAGCAAAAACGCAAGGCATCTGTAAAAAGAAACAGTTGCTTGTCCAAACTGGACCCAGTACTACAGGATGGACTGCTGAGAGTCGTAGGACGTCTCGGCAGGTCCGCAATGCCAGAGCACGTTAAACACCCAGTCATTGTACCTAAAGACTCACATATCACAACGTTACTATTAAGAGACGTTCATGACAAAATTGGACACAGTGGCAGAAATTACATGCTTTCAGAATTACGGCAGAAATACTGGATTCCAACTGCTAACTCACTTGTAAGACAGTTTCTCTCCAGGTGTGTGATATGCAGAAAGTCTAGAGCTAAAACATGTGAGCAAAAAATGTCAGAATTGCCAAAAATGTCAGAATTGCCAATCGACAGAATAACAACAGACCACCCACCCTTTACTAATGTGGGAGTGGACTACTTCGGCCCCTTCGAGGTCAAACGTGGCAAAAGTAACGTTAAAAGATATGGCGTACTTTTCACTTGTCTAACTACAAGAGCCGTGCACATTGAAATCGCTCATTCGCTTGACACAGACTCTTGTGTGAATGCCATTCGACGCTTTGTGAGTAGGAGAGGTCAGGTGTCAGTCATAAGAAGTGACAATGGAACGAATCTTACAGGCGCAGAGACCGAACTGCGCGAGGCAATTCAGCAATGGAACCAGGCACAAATTGAAAGCTTCTTTAAGCAAAGGAACATACAGTGGACATTTAATCCACCTTCTGGTTCTCACTTTGGTGGAGTATGGGAAAGGCAGATTAGCTCAGTTAGAAAAATCTTGAGATCAGTACTGAAAGAACAAACACTGGATGATGAGAGTTTGCACATATTCATGTGTGAAGTGGAGGCGATAATGAATAATCGACCCCTCACTACCGTCTCTGAAGATCCCACAGATCTGGAACCTTTGACACTTAACCACCTGCTGCTGATGAAAAAACAGCCAAACCTGCCCCCTGGACTATCCAAAAAGGAAGACATCTATGCACGTCGCAGGTGGAAGCAGATTCAATACCTATCAGATCTGTTCTGGAAGCGATGGGTGCGTGAATACCTGCCCTTGCTCCAGGAACGTCAAAAATGGTTTCAAGAAAAAAAAAAACTCTCGATTGGAGACATAGTTTTAATAATTGATGAGTCTTCTCCAAGAAATTCATGGGTCATGGGAGTTGTTCGGACAAGGACAAAGAGATCGGACTTCTGTTGTGTGAGTGAAACTTCAAACCAAAGCTACGCGTCAAAACTAGTGAAATAATATGTCCGCATCTACATTAAATGGATGCGGGGTTTGAAACTCCCAAGTTTATTTTTTCATTTAACTAAATAAAATTTCATCATAAAATAAAACGTGTCGAAAGAAAAGTCCATCCAGTCATGACTGACGGTTAATGATCAATGAAACATATTTTAAACAAAAAGCAGCAAGCAGCTGGACATGGGGATGTAGAGCATAGGTTCGGCACGTTGGCCTGGTAAGTGCAGGTCTGCGCAGGTCAAGAAGCTCTATAATCTGTTGCCTTGGAAGTCGAAACCTTTTTTTCCGTGGACGGTGCCGTATGACGCTGTATCGCTGCCAAATTGTTTGCCACCTGTTTAATATTAAAAGTGATGGCCAATTTTAATGCATTAGTCACATTATGAAATGGGCTAATTAAAAGTCACTCTATTAGTACTGATATAAAACTAAATAAAATTCATAAACTAACCCTAACCCGGCGACTAGCGTCTCGAGCTGAAACTATGCTAAGAGTGAGTTAAGGTTGGTCAGGGTAAGAAGGGAAGAACATGAAGCGATGCACCCATCATGCATAGAGTAGTGTCCACTGTACAAGCCTCTGGCGCCCGCGTTATATTCTGGGGTTGCTTCAGTTACTCAGGTCTAAGCTCAGCAACGTTATGTGGCAGTAAAACAAAGTCAACTGAATGACAGGTTGTGTAATGACCAGGTATTGAATGACCAAGTTGTGTGAGCATGAGACATCATTTTCAAAAATTTATATTTTCACAACCTTATACTGTTATACAAATTACCGTGTGTAAAAAAAAATTTGTCCAGCATGCCATGAACTACTTCTTATGTTGCAAACTTGGTCTTGATTTTGGTTTAAAGCTGGTGGAAAGTACATAAATGTCAGAGTATGATACAAACACTTTATTTACAGTCCTATTCTGGCTATTATATACTCAAGTGTACAGGATCCACCAGCTTGAGAAATTACTATACAGCTTCTGGCCCTCTAAATCAAAGCAAAATACATTTGGGTCACCCATTTTCCATATATGCTCTCTTAGACCAGTAGTTCCTGCTACCTTGATTGAGCTACATGTTGTTCTCCTCCTGACTAGCATGGGCTGTTCCTGGTCTTTCAGCTATGTAGGTGGTTTCATTAATTGGTGGAATGAAGGGGAGTGGAGTGGTTGGCCCCTGAGAGCAATGCTGAATCCCTGGCAAAATCTGGATGCTTTCCTTATCAGACAATTACTTGGCAGCAACACTGCCCGACTAACCACTGGGCCCTCGTCTGCCACACATCAGTAATCTCCATCAATTTCATGGAGTTTTTGAGCCATGCTTCAATAACGGTCTGTGCTGGTGACCTGTGTGTTTTTCTTCATATTTGGACATGGACAGAAAGCATTCTGTAGAAAGGTATACATGATCATACAGAGGGAGCCACGTCAAATAACCGCGGCCGTGTGAATGGCATGCAAATGGCGTAAGGCTGCCCTATGGACGCCGTAGTCCCTCCTCCTTTTCCTGCCAGAAAGGCATGTCAAGATTTGACAGTAAACACACCCATTCAAGCCCTATTTATTCATTTACCTGGTTCCACCACTAAATGTCGCTTCGTTCTCAAGAACACGTTAACACAAGCCAGCAATTTAGCGGTGCTAAGTTTCAATCACGTGATTTTAACAACCCGCCCCAACCCCCGCCGAACTGACGCTACCAAACTGCACTACAGAGATGACGATGGCGGCTTAATGGACTATTCGCGGTAAGTGTTTTAGAAAATTTGTTTGGGATTAGTTTACAGTTTATTTCCCAGTTTAGTTTTTATTGGCCGTTTTTGAAAGTCACTGACAGCACCAGCAGCGGTCAGATGTGACTTTAGATAACTTAATGGTCTGTTTACCAAGGCTGGCGTTAACATTACAGCTTACTGTCAGAGTCACAAACTCACAATTTCACTCCACTTTAGCTCAAAAAGATTACAAAAATGATGAAAATACTATTACTGAACCCAGCGGTGCCAGACCACGCCATACAGCCGGCCGAGTTCTTCTCGGTTCACCGCATGGACAGGACGCGGGACTCGGGGAAGTCAAGGGGAGGCGGCGTGTGCTTAATGGTGAACAACAGCTGGTGCAACAGCGCGAGCGTTGTTCCTCTCACACGCTCCTGCACACCAAATCTGGAACTACTGTCCATCATGTGTCGTCCATTTTATCTTCCACGGGAGTTCACATCGGTCATAATCAGCGCCGTTTACATACCTCCACAAGCGGACACTGAAACTGCCTTATGCGAGCTGCATGAGGCGCTCACACAGCACCAGACACAACACCGGGACGCTGCGCTCATTGTGGCGGGGGATTTTAATAGTGCCAACCTCAAACGCGCAGCGCCAAACTTTTATCAGCACATCACCTGCCCGCCCCACCAGGGGCGAAAGGACACTGGACCACTGTTATACCACGGTCAAAGACGGTTACAAGGCACAATCTCGTCCAGCGTTTGGTAAATCCGACCACGCCGCCATCTTCCTCATGCCAAAATATAAACAAAGGCTGAAACAGGAAGTGCCGGTCCAGAGGGAGGTCGCGCGCTGGACGGACCAATCGGTGGCCGCGTTACAGGACGCACTCGATGACGCAGACTGGGACATGTTCAGAAACAGCTCCGATGATGACGTCAGCGTGTTTACGGAAGCGGTTGTGGTATTTATTGAAAAGCTGGCAGACGATACGGTAGAGAAAAAGACTATCAGAACGTTTCCCAACCAGAAGCCGTGGGTGGATAAAACCATCCGCGACGCTCTGAGATCTCGCACAGCTGCCTACAACACGGGACTTGCATCGGGGGACATGGAACCGTACAAGGCTGCGTCATATAACGTCCGGAAGGCGGTGAAAGAGGCGAAGCAGCGCTACGGGAGAAAACTAGAGTCACAGCTTCAACAGAGTGACTCTAGGAGCCTGTGGCAGGGACTGAGAACAATAACGGACTATAAAGCACCAACATCCAGTATGTCGAACGCGGACGCGACTCTGGCAGACGAGCTCAACATCTTCTATGCTCGCTTCGAGGCTGCAGCTAAAGACGCTAGCGATGCTAATGCTAACGGCGCTAATGCTAACGGCGCTAATGCTAGCGGCGCTAACGGCTGCAGACAGGAAGACACAGCCAGCACCGGGAACGCGCTCATCATCTCCGAGCACGACGTGAGGAGAGCCTTCAAGAGAGTGAACACCAGGAAAGCAGCAGGACCAGACGGCATCTCAGGTCGTATTCTCAGAGCCTGCGCAGACCAGCTAGCACCTGTGTTCACTGAGATATTCAACATCTCTTTATCTCAGTCGGTGATCCCCACATGCTTCAAAGAGTCCATTATTGTTCCTGTTCCAAAGAAACCACATCCTGCTTCTCTCAATGACTATCGCCCTGTAGCCCTCACCTCAGTAGTGATGAAGTGCTTTGAACGCCTTATCAGAGACTTCATCATTTCTTCACTACCCGACACACTGGACCCACTACAGTTTGCATACCGTCAGAACCGCTCCACAGACGATGCAATCTCTCATCTCCTCCACACATCACTCACTCACCTAGACACTAGGAAAGGGAATTATGTTAAAATGCTCTTCATCGACTACAGCTCTGCTTTTAACACCATAATTCCCTCCACACTCACCACCAAGCTGGAGCACCTGGGACTGAGCTCATCTATATGTCAGTGGATCTCCAATTTTCTGACTGGCAGACCACAGGCAGTAAGGATGGGCAGACATGTCTCAGCCACACTCACTCTCAGCACTGGAGCCCCCCAGGGTTGTGTTCTGAGCCCCCTGCTGTACTCTTTGTACATCCACGACTGCGTGGCCACTACCAACTCCACCTCCATCATCAAGTTTGCTGACGACACCGTCGTGGTCGGACTGATCACCAACAATGATGAGTCGGACTAACTAGAGGAGATTGGAAATCTGGAGAACTGGTGCCAGAGGAACAATCTCCTCCTGAACGTCAGTAAGACAAAGGAGCTGATAGTGGACTTTAGTACAAAGCAGGAGAGGAACTACCAGACCCCCGTAATCAACAGGAGCCCAGTGGAGAGAGTGGACAGCTTCAGATACCTCGGTGTTCACATCACGCAGGACCTATCATGGTCCTGTCACATCAACACCGTGGTGAAAAAAGCCCGGCAGCGTCTCTACCACCTCAGACGCTTGAGAGACTTTAGACTGCCCTCCAAGGTGCTCAGGAACTTTTACTCCTGCACCATAGAGAGCATCCTGACGGGAAACATCTCGACCTGGTTCGGGAACAGCACCATGCAGGACAGACGAGCTCTACAGAGGGTGGTGCGATCAGCCGAGCGCATCATCCGCACTGAGCTCCCTGACCTGCACTCCATCTACAGCAAGCGCTGCTGGACTAAGGCCAGGAAGATCATGAAGGACCTCAGTCACCCCAGTAATGGACTGTTCTCTTTGTTGCGGTCTGGGAAAAGATTCCGCTCCCTAAAGGCCAACACAGAGAGACTGAGGAGGAGCTTCTTCCCGCAGGCGATAAGGTCTCTCAATCACAATCACACCTCCACACAGGACTAATAACACCTTTTAAGCTCACAACACTGACTGGACAATCATGGACACATTCATACACACTTGCACTAAATACTCATAAATCTGGACAATTGCACGTGTCACCTTTCATGCATATTTGCACAACTACCGACACTTTAATTCTATATACATATATACTCTACCCTATATTCTATATTTTTGCAATATTTTATTATGCCCTTATTGCACAGTTAATTTTACTAGTTTTACTAGTTAAAATTATTTCTTCAGTATTTCCTTTTTATTGATTATTTATTTTACGTACAAGCTTTTATTTTCTTTTTTAAGGTCACTGGCGGTCGTATAAAGCATTTCACTGCATATTATACTGTGTATGATTGTGTATGTGACCAATAAAATTTGAATTTGAATTTGAATTAATGTCGCTGTTACAAAAGCTGCACTGATGAAGAGTGTTTGTGCTCTCTGAAAATGCCTTCAGAAACTGTTATCTGAATAAATTCAGCATTTATTTATTATTTGGTTAAGAGTTAATCTGCAGGTTATTTCTGTGACTGGAATATAATGTGATGCAGTTCATGAGGGACACAAGCTGAGGATAGATGTACAGGAGCTAGCGAGCTAAACGCGCATAACCGGGTTTATATTTTTCTCAATTTGGTAGCGCAAGCGCTTAGGTAAGGAACTGGATAAAAACACTGAAGTGTTTATCAGTTAAGGAGTGGGGGGGGAGCTTCAATACTCGGTAAGTTATAGTTTGGCTTCAGAGATGAAATAATGCTCATATACGAGTGTTATATCGCTTAACTTATTTGTATGAAAAGCGCATACAGACAGACAGTGGTTAAGGCTAACAAAGTTCAATGGTTAACTTTAGCACAGGCAGTTTATTTACATTCCAGAATTCCCCAAAACAGTATTTGACATACTCTGTGGTGTAGGTTTATATATATCTTATATCTTTTATTATTATTACAACTAGATATTCGGTAAAGTTTTTTTTTCTTTGTCTTCATTAATTCTCCTGTTCCCTTTCAAAGGCTACACTCGATGCTGCGTGAAAACGCTATGTGAATACGTTTTATTTTGCTTAAAGGTCATTAAAATACCCGGATAACACCAGATGCTTATCAGGCTCTATCTGGTTCTTTTATATTCAAATATCGTTTTTAAAAAATATTAAAGATGGAACAGTTTAATTCTTTGTTTCCCTGAAGTATCAGACGTTTTTCAATTCTATGTTCAGAATATTCAGTAGACCTGACCAAACATCATTCTAAAGCTGTTGCACTGTGACATCATCCCTCCTACAGCTCCCTCAAACAGCTTGTTCAGGCTCCTTCAGTAGCTCAAAAAGTCCAGCCGTCACCCGTCTGATCCAAACCTCCACAGCGGAGCTCTGCTTAAAGACAACGTCTCGGGTTACTTTGCTGTAACCCTGTTTCCTGAAAAGGCGGGAACGAGATGCTGCGTGAAAACACTATGGGAACATAGTTTTGTGTTGCCGGTTGTGAAGCATGTGTATCAAACACCGCAAATTTTGGCTTATATAACCTAGGTCGGGTGATGTCATCTGATGAGACGCATCTCCAGGTTATAAATAAGAGTGAACCGGAAACATTCCTCAGATTGATCTTTTGTCTTCACCTCATTGTGCGCGTGTGTGTACAAGCAAAGTCAAAGCATATTAAAAGCAAAGAAAAGTGGTTAACTCACCTATAAAATGGCCGAGTTTAAAACGAGATGTCCCCCTCCTTGCGAAAATTTCCTTTCGGAGGTCGATCTCCGCACTTTTTTCTTTGAGTGTTTGGGCGAAAAGCACGCTCTCCGTGGGCTCACAATCTGGTCTGGCTGAGGTGCGCGAGACAGTGTCCCGCCTCCTTTCTCTTCTTCTATCCTGGTAGGAAAGGCTTTCCAAGCAGCATGTCAGGCCAGCACTTCTTTGCACACCATGGCATTTTTGCAGGCATATGAGGCTGATCTGCTAAAGGATTTGAGCACGAGCGGTACCGTGAATGATTCACAGAATTACGCCGGGCTACTGACCTGTCCCTTCGCGTGACCAAGCAGACGGCCGTTCTATGGTTTCCCCGGTGTCTGCAGAGAGGCACCTGTGGTTAAACTTGACAGGCATCAAGGATAAGGATCGAACATTCCTCCTTGATGCCCCAGTCTCCCTGCCCACCAGTCTCCAACAGCACGTTAGTCCTTCGGTCATATCCTGCTCTACTCCAGGATGCCGAACCACTAACAACCCCCCTGTGCAGCCAAAGTGCTAAGACTTGTTCCCCTTTCGGAGAAACTGGCAGCGTGGAAGCTACTGAAAGACATATCTCCCTGGGGATTAAAGACTGTAGAAAAAGGCTACAGGATTCAGTTCTCACATCACCCTCCGCGTTTCAACGGCGTGGTCTCCACTTCTGTGCATCTTCTGACAGAAGTTCTTGGGAATAAGGGCCATAGAACATGTTTCCCTACCAGACAAAGAGTCAGGCTACTACAGTCGGTATCTCTTGGGTTCCAGGGGTAGGGGTAGGGGCCAGGGGTAGCTCAGTGGTTAAGGCATTGGACTACAGTTCGGAAGATCCCAGGTTCAAACCCCACAACCACCAAGTTGCCGCTGTTGGGCCCTTGAGCAAGGCCCTTAACCCTCAACTGCTCAGATGTATAATGAGATAAAAAAAAATGTAAGTTGCTCTGGATAAGAGCGTCTGCCAAATGCCTAAATGTAAAAATGTAATGTAAGAGGAACGGGGGTCTGCGTCCAAATTTTAGATTTTTGCAGGCTGAACCGCTATCTAAAAATAAATAAATGCAGCTTCAAAATGTTGACTTTCAAAGTTATTGTTCTGAAATCCTACCAGAAATATTCCCACAACACAGGAGGTTCCTGAGGTTCGCTTTCGGAGGCGAAGCTTACCAGTATCGGGTCCTTCCATTTGGTCTAGCTCTCTCACCCGCACATACACAAAATGCATGGATGCAGTTCTGGCTCTTACGACTCCAGGGCATCCTATATAGACGACTGGCTGGCCCAGTCTCAGTATCTAGTGCTTCGACATCAGGATGTCGTCCTAGCTCACCTTGTTTCTTAGGATTGAGACACAATGCCACGAAAGGCGTGCTCTTTTCTGTTTTAGAGGACAACATATTTTGGTGTCACATGGGATTCGATCTTAAGGCGGGCACAGCTGTCTCCCGCTCGTGTCGAATCCATTCTCAATACCCTCAAGGAAATCAAGCTAAACCAGAAAGTGACTGTTCATCACTTTCAGAGATCTTAGCTCTCATGGCAGCTGTATCCACGGTGACACCTTTGGGCCTTCTGCACATGAGAGCATTTCAGAACCAGGGGATTTCACTCAAGGGCCAATCCCCAATAAGGGTTACGCGCCAGGGGCTTCGTACATATGTGTTTCAGACCCCGGTTTCTGACTCTGGGTCCCACTCTAAGTTCATCTTGTCGTCGAAGATGCTAACGACAGATGCTTCCATAACGGGCTGGGGTGCCCTCTGGGCTAGTCAAGGCCATTTTGCATCCTCACCCGAACTATCTTCCGAAAGTTCCATTCTCAACCATGCACCCTGTTGTTCTTGAAGCCTTCTGTCCTCCGCCTTTCACAGCTTCGGAGCAGGAGAAACTTCACCTACTGTGTCCAGTACGTGCTCTTCAGATCTACGTCCACCAGACCAGCCAGTGGCATAAGTCAGAACAGCTTTTTATATGCTATGGAGGCTGCAACCGGGGGGCGGCCGCCACTACAGAGACCTTGTCACACCGGGTGAGAGATTCTATTGCTCTCTCCTATGAGGCGCGTGGGCTCACTTCGCCTCTAGGAATCAGGGCTCATTCAACAAGGGGATCACCTCATCTATTGCACTAGCAAGAGGTATTCCCCTGCAGCAAGTGTGTGACGCGGCAGGTTGGTCCTCTCCGCACACATTTGTTAGATTTTATAGTCTGGATGTTCATGCCACTCCTTGCTCACGGGTCCTCGAGTCAGCTTCCCAGACATAATTCTGAGACCTTCTTGGCCTTGTGCGCACATGCTACACAACCTTGGGGTCCAGATATTTGCAGTGTGGGTGGCGTCGTTTCCATAGCGTTTTCACGCAGCATCGAGTGTAGCCTTTGAAAGGGAATGTCTCATGTTACTTTGCTGTAACCCTGTTCCCTGAAAAGGCGGGAATGCCTGCTGCATCCCAATGCCACACTGCCTATGTGACCGGACGTCTGTTCAGACAAAATCAATCTGAGGAATGTTTCCGGTTCACTCCTATTTATAACCTGCAGGTGCGTCTCATCAGATGACGTCACCCGACCTAGGTTATATAAGCCAAAATTTGGTGTGTTTGATACACATGCTTCACAACCGGCAACACGAAAATATGTTCCCATAGTCATTTCACGCAGCATCTCGTTCCCACCTTTTCATGAAACAGGGTTACAGCAAAGTAACACGAGACGTTGTCTTTAAGCAGAGCTCCGCTGTGGAGGATTGGATCAGACGGGTGACGGCTGGACTTTTTGAGCTACTGAAGGAGCCTGAACAAGCTGTTTGAGGGAGCTGTAGGAGGGATGATGTCACAGTGCAACAGGTTTAGAATGATGTTTGGTCAGGTCTACTGTATATTCTGAACATACAGTGGGTGCACAGGCAGTATGCGACTTCTACCGTCGCAGCGTATGGCGTCAGCATTTGGGTTTGTGCGTTTGCTGGCTTTTACCACTGAGTGGCGCTATATAACTATAGACTGACGCCTCAGGCATCAGCTCGTTCTCTCCAGGCTTAATGAGGCGCAGGTCGTCCACAGCTGCACGTCGTTGCAGATAAAATAAAGTGAAACATTGTAAATAAACGAATTCATAATCACAGTAGTAACATTACAGTACAAATTTATAATTAAAATTAAATTCAGTTTTTTAGGATCGAATTTAAGCAACGTAAACGTTGTAAACTGTGTAATTATAGTAGAAAGGCTACGTGTAGGGTCTTGTGTCATCTTGGAGCTTTCATAAGACTCATAAGACTCTACTTTTATTTAGGTGCACACACAATGACGAAAAACTTTATGATTTTGTTAAATAAATAAAGTAAACGGGGTTCTGTATTGATTTTGGTGCGTCAGAAAATGAACCCAAGCTCCGTGTATACTCGCCTCACAGACGTGAAAAATATATACTTATAGAAAGAGAAATATCTGCTTTAATATAAACTAATGAAAAAAAAATTAGATTATGTCATTCGTATGAGAAGTGAATTATAGGCGCGCTCACTGACGACGAGATGACATGATCAGCACAGCCAAAGGAATCACTACCTTATCAATGAATTATTAAAATGGTCAGAGTGAATTTCCCCCGCTGTTTTAACAAATATTTGAAGTAGATAACAGTAGCCCACATTTATAAAAGCATTTTTATTTATATAAAACTATAAATAAAAATAATAATAATAATCCGGCATTTATTATTAGGTGTGCCCGCTGCCAAAGTTCTTCAGTAACAAACCTATAAAACATGTACATCTGTATGAATAAATTGTTTAAATGTGATCAGTGATTTATGTAAATGACTCAGTTTAGATGTAAGTAAATGCTAGGGACTGACATCGGCGTGCGTTTCTCCCAGCGCCGCATAGCGCTTATTTAACACCATTAATATGTGTTTGCTGAAAGAGATATCTAATCTCTCATATCGGCGCGCGCGTTCATCTGACTTTAGATCAAAACTCGGCAAAGACTCTACTTTTATTTAGGTGCACTCACAATGACGAAAAAACTTTATGATTTTGTTAAATAAATAAAGTAAACGGGGTTCTGTATTGATTTTGGTGAACTTGAGCGCGTCAGAAAATGAACCCAAACTCCGTGTATACTCGCCTCACAGATGTGAAAAATATATACTTATAGAAAGAGAAATATCTGCTTTAATATAAACTAATGAAAAAAAAATATTAGATTATGTAATTCGTATGAGAAGTGAATTACTGTATAGGCGCGCTCACTGACGAGGAGATGACATGATCAGCATAGCCATAACCAAAGGAATCACTATCTTATCAATGAATTATTAAAATGGTCAGAGTGAGTTTCCAGCCTGTTTAACAAATATTTGAAGTAGATAACAGTAGCCCACATTTATAAAAACATTTTTTATTTATATAAAACTATATAAAAAAATAATCCTGCGTTTATTTTTAGGTGTGCCCGCTGCCATAGTTCTTCAGTAACAAACCTATAAAACATGTACATCTGTATGAATAAATTGTTTAAATGTGATCAGTAAATGCTCCTTGCTACTGTAGTGACTGACATCGGCGTGCTGAAAGATCTAATCTCTCATATCGGCGCGCGCGTTCATCTGACTTATTATTTCAATTCATACTGTACAGCTGTTAGAATTGGGGCAATCATAACGAATCAAGAGCCTGTGATTATATTGCATAAATATTATTTTGTACAGACAAATATCTGAATTTTTATTTATTTATTTTTTAGATTTTTTTTTAAAACAAATCCCTCAAAAATAGTAAGATGTATTTTGGTTTTATACTGCAAACGAAAAACGAATCCAGGGTCTTGTGTCATCTTATATTTTGTGTTCTTTAAATTTGTAGTAGATTTATTAAATGAAATAAATTACACTAAACGGGGTTCTGTATTGTTTTCGGTGAACTTGAGCGCGTCAGAAAATGAACCCAAACTCCGTGTATACTCGCCTCACAGACGTGAAATATAAGTACTGAAGTACTGTAGATAACAGCCCACATTTATAAAAGCATTTTTTATTTATATAAAACTATAAAAAAAATAATAATCCTGCGTTTATTTTTAGGTGTGCCCGCTGCCACAGTTCTTCAGTAACAAACCTATAAAACATGTACATCTGTATGAATAAATTGTTTAAATGTGATCAGTGATTTATGTAAATGACTCAGTTTAGATGTAAGTAAATGCTCCTTGCTATAGGGACTGACATCGGCGTGCTGAAAGATCTAATCTCTCATATCGGCGCGCGCGTTCATCTGACTTTAGATCAAAGTTAAAGGCGCACACGCAGGATCATGCAAACGTTTCCCCTCCTCTTTCATAAAAAATGAACAATCCGACACGAGCAGATTTGTTTCAGTCAGAATATTTATCAATCATAAAGAGAGGCGACATATACTTGCTGATTAAACACTGCATTTTTAAAGTGAAAGCGCGCGATGTGAGCAGCTTTAATTATTGATAATTAAATCATTATTAAATGGTGGACATAAAAAGCAAAAAGAATAATAATATTATTTTGATTATTATTATCATGTTCTTTTGCTGTTTGAGCGTCTGTGGATTCCAAAATTGACATTTTTACCGTTTTTTAATCACTGAAATGGAAGAGATACTGTACTGTAGAAAGGTTCCTTATCATAACGTGCCTTGTATTGTTTTTTAATCGCTCGATACACGACCCATCATTTTTAATGCTATTTTACAAAGGGTAAATACACATGGAATAATTTTATTTGGTTTGTTTATTTATAAATAAAATTAAAAGTAATTTAAAACAGTGTAGAGTGATTAATAACACTACATGTTATGGTAAGAAAAATCTCATTCTTGCTCATTCTAGTTTCTCCGAGTGTATACTGTAGGTGAGAACAGCTATTCAGTATCATTTGCATTTGTATGTGTCTGACTTTGCAAAGCACACCTGTAAAACCTGTTTAACAGGTAAATGCTCCTCGCTGCGCTGTTTGGGGGAGGGGCACGCTAATGACGATTTGGTCAGCTGTGTGAACGCTCGCCCTTTAGATGTTGCGCGCGCACTACACGGCGAAAAATATGTTAGTATATCATGACTGAAATCATGACTGAAATATATGTTAGTATATCATGACTGAAAAAAGTTTATGTAATTTGTATAAAACGTGGATTACTACAGCGCATCCACTCACAGCCGAAACCAAAGACATCAACGGCTCTGCCTATTCAGAGGCTCTGCCTATTCAGTAAAGAAAAACACTACTGTTATTATTTCAACTCATACTGTACAGCTGTTAGAATTGGGGCAGGGATATTATGCCAATATTAAATATTATATACGATATTAAATTTCAAGTGAGTTGGGAGTTTGCAAGGCAGAGAAGGATGCTCTTCGGAGTGAGTTGCGAGTTTGATGAGACGGCATAAATATTTAATACAGCAAATTAAATATTTTGGTTTATATTTTGGTTTATATTATATGGTTAATGTATTTTGGTTTATATTGCAAACGAATAACGAATCAAGAGCCTGTGATTATATTGCATAAATATTATTTTGTACAGACAAATATCTGAATTTTTATTTATTTATTTTTTAGATTTTTTTAAAAGCAAATCTCTCAAAAATAGTAAGATGTATTTTGGTTTCATACTGCAAACGAAAAACGACCTATAAAACATGTACATCTGTATGAATAAATTGTTTAAATGTGATCAGTAAATGCTCCTTGCTAGTGACTGACATCGGCGTGCTGAAAGATCTAATCTCTCATATCGGCGCGCGCGTTCATCTGACTTAACGTTTCAGCCATTCACACATGCAATGTGCTGTTGTTTGTACACATTTACACACTTACACACTGGTTGTATAGCGCACTTATGGAATGAATACGATGAGATGACAGAGTGGAGGTTTAATACATCTATCTCACACGCGGGGCCATAAGTGCGGTTCATTATGATTCGGTGCGAGTTTTGGTGCTGTTATTACGTTTCCATCTTACCACGCAAAAAAATAAACATGTTTAACATGCGGAAGATCTTCGCGGAATTTTTCACGCGGAAGCATGGAAACGTAATCACAGCGCAAAGACTCGGGGTGAATCATGATCAAGCCTACGGTCACAGCGCGAGACCGAGCAGGTGCGATAGGGGTATAACACACCGCATCTCACAGCGAGTCAAACCGCATACAGTAAGTGAATACTGTAGGGGTATTAAACATTACAATCACACAGAAACATGAATGGATGCGGGGTTTGAAACTCCCATGGTTATTTTCTCATTTAACTAAATCAAATTTCATAAAAATAAAACGTGTCAAAAGAAAAACCCATAAAGTTATGGATAATGGCTAATGATGAATGAAACATATTTTAAACAAAAAGCAGCGAGCAGCTGGACATCGGGACGGGGAGTGTAAGTACGACGCACGCGCAGGTCTGAGCAGCTCAAGAAGCTCCATAATCTGTTGCCTTGGAAGGCAAAACTTTTATTTATATATATTTTTTAATAACGACCACGGGGAAAATATGAAAAGGGCTGAAGTTTTAGCTTCAAATCTTCAAGTTTTAGCTTTTAACTTCAAATATTTGAAGTAGATAACAGTAGCCCAAACCTGTAACTTTCCATGTAAAACAGGTACATCTGTATGAATAAATTGTTTAAATGTGATCATCTGACTTTACAGTAGATCAAAACTCGGCAAAGCGCACTCTTTTCCATTCACACACAGCTGTTTGTTTATCTTTCATAAAAAATGCTCCCGATATGAGCCGACACGAGCAGCTTTAATTATTGATAATTAAAACATTATTAAATGGTGGAAATAAACAGCAAAAAGATTAATATTATTCTTTTGATTATTATTATCATGTTCTTTTGCGTCTGTGGATTCCAAAATTCCAAAAAACAGAGAGTCTGTCTAAACAAAATAAAACCAATGTTTTCTAACTCATATTTTTTTTATATACAGTAAACATACAGTAAAACATCATTCATCATTAAAACATCACACAACTGAATCGCAGAAAAAAATCAGCAAAAATATTATTTAGTACAAGGCAATCTTTGGATCCTTGATGAGACGGCATAAATATTTAATACAGCAAATTAAATATTTTGGTTTATATTTTGGTTTATATTATATGGTTAATGTATTTTGGTTTATATTGCAAACGAATAACGAATCAAGAGCCCGTGATTATATTGCATAAATATTATTTTGTACAGACAAATATCTGAAAAAAAAAACAGTTTTTTTTACGACGAATCTCTCAAAAATAGTAAGATGTATTTTGGTTTTATACTGCAAACGAAAAACGAATCCAGAGCCTGTAATTATATTTATATTTAATTATGTCATAACTATTATTTTGCAAAAATACTGTAAATCTCTGAATAAAACAATGATATTTTATTCACAAATGTAAGACAATATTAGCTCGCACTTCGTCTGGCACTGAACCAAAATATAATGTAATGAGAGGCATACATCTTTTTTATTGATTTATTTTTTATTATCTATTCTGGAAGTTTGCTCTATTTGTTTTAGTTATTTCTATATTTAAATCTTGATGTCTTAAACTCTAACAACTGTAAGTATTGTCGAAATAATTTTTTTGAAAGCCCTAGTGCTGTTGTTTGCGCTGTTTTCTTTAATAATAACACTAAACAGATAAAAACAGAGAGTCTGTCTAAACAAAATAAAACCAATGTTTTCTAACTCATATTTTTTATATTTATAGTTTTACATGTTTGTTGGATGTGTAAATTATCATAATTGTAGTATTACTTTGCTACAACATATTGTTTTGACTTTATTATGACTTAAGCTCTGAATATATTTAAAAACCGATACGACGGAAAATGTCAATTTGCGCCACCTGGCGGTCATTTCACGAATTATTTTGAAATGCTCCTGGTTTATTTCGGCCGCTGCCGCGTTTCCACGGCGGTGAGTGCGACGGTAATGAGCAGTCTGGTTGTCACACCACTGTAGAATTGCAAAACGTCTGATACTTCGGGGAAACAAAGAATTAAACTGTTCCTTCTTTAATATTTTTTAAAAACGATATTTGAATATAAAAGAACCAGATAAAGCCTGATAAGCATCTGGTGTTATCCGGGTACTTTAATGACCTTTAAGCAAAAATAAAATATGTATTCACATGTTTTATACAAATTACTGTTTTACCTTTGACTAGTTTTGGAAGAATACATTTTATTTTTAAAGTCATGTGTGCGTGTTTTAATTGTTGGGGCATTATTTTGGTATTTAAAAAAACATTTACTTGAACCAACTACTTCAATGGGCAAAAAATGTGACTTTGTTTTAAATAGTCATAGATTTGGGCTAATAGTAATAATAATTATTATGTGGAAGGCCCGGGTTCGATTCCAGCCAGTGCCCACACCCCAGCCACTGGATACAGTGCCGGTCCCAAGCCCGGATAAAATGGGAGGGTTGCGTCAGAAAGGGCATCCGGCGTAAAACCTGTGCCAAGTTGTAGTGCGGACTGGATATTCCGCTGTGGCGACCCCTTGCCGGGAGCAGCTGAAAGACCAACAACATTATTATTATTGTTATTATTATTATTATTATTCATATTATTACTGGGGGGTGTTCTTCGTACGTCGCTAACTCAGTTAGCTGGATTTGATTGTTGTGGATTTGTCCTGATCTTGGATTGTTTCGTGCTTCGATGTTCTTCGATGCATTTGCTGTCATAGCAACATGTCCGTAAGCTTGAACCTGGTCGGTAGCAGGTTTATTTCATGTAAACAGGATTAAGGCTGCACTCCTGCCGGGTTATGATTGGTTGAAATGGTGAGGTCACATCTGATTGGTTAAAGTGCACGACTGACGTGGACTGACTCACGTGGGGAAAGAAAAGTATCTTATAAGTATTATATATATATATATATATATATATATATATATATATATATATATATATAATTTGCTATCAAATATTATATTAGAACATAAATTCATAGGTTTTTTATTATTATAGTAAACTCTAGGCACGAGACAGCCCTCAAGACCATTAATTCAAATTCTTGTACAATGTTTATTTTGTAACACATTTATTTTTCAGGGGTTCGTCATGAATATGCAAATAAATATTTATATATGTATAATAAAAATATTTTTTATAATGAAAAATTGTACAAAACTAATTTTATTATAAAATAAACAATATAAAAGTATACATGTTTTTGAAAAAAATATTAATATTTCTATTATTCCATATACAACATATTTATTTTCATTATTTTCTCATGTAATTTGTGAACCATATGCGCATATTATGTTCTAATATAATATTTGATAGCGATTATGTGTGTGTGGTGGGGAGGGGGGGAATCCATGGCAGGGAAGCATTTCAGTGCATAACAAGTGGGGGGGGGGGGGGCATTTCAGCGCATAACAGGTGTTACAAAAAAATTTAGCTTGTTCTTTTGTCATTTTGTCAACCAATCAAAGGGCTTGTGATCAGTGTTTCTACTGTCGATGCATATCGCCTTTTAAACCAACGCACGAACGCGCAATAATCCTAGACAACTCAATCCGGCCATACTAATCATCAGCAACAGGTGTGCTCGAAGAATCAACTTAGCCAGAGCGTAATTAGCACGATGATCTCATCTTAGATGTGTCAATTCATCGCGGATGTTTCAAGCGACGTACGAAGAACACCCCCCTGGTCATAGAAACAAATGAAACAACAGTTAAACACTTGATAATGTGTATCTATGCTAGTTTGTGTTTGTGATTATGTGACCCATAATAACTTTTTCTCAGTATAAATTTTTTGGGGGGTTTTAAAAACTCCATCAAAAGAGCAAAGACAAACTTAGTGGAAGGAGAGAAACCTCAATGGAGAATACTGACTATGACATGGTGCTAATTGTTGTGTGTGTGTTTTGGTGGGGGGAGGGGTTCTTTAGACTTATTGTCTGTGAGCAAATGTGTTTGTGTTAAAGCCAACGGAGAAATGGAGGAGCGCACACAGGCACCTCTCATCCACAAATGCTTAACTGTGTCTTGTAAATAGTTGATTAAACCTATGAACACAGCTGTTCAGCAGTCCTAAACACAAGCGCAAGGTTTGTTTTTGTCCTTAATTAAAAGACATCAATACGTTAATAGTTTACACAATGATAACATTGTTTATTTTGCAGAATAAGGTAATAAGCAATATTTAAAATAAAACAAACCAATTGTTGGGGCACTGTGTATAACAAAGTGCCCCAACAAACATAGCAACAGTGTAGAGAGTGTGTGTGCTGCGGGGGATTGGGAGGTGAATGAAGATAATCATTTACAAGACAAAAGACGATCAGAGGTGTGTTATGCCCTAAAACGCCCCCCTGCCACGGATTGCCCCCCATTACACAATCGCTATCTTCAAAGAAAAGCCCCCGCCCCTTTTCATTCAAACGTGTTAGCGAGTGTTTTTCTTTCCCTACGCTCGGTTTTGTGAACACAATGTGTTCAGTTACACAATGGAACCAATTACCTTAACAGCAGCAACAACAACCACTTTGTTGATTTTATATTGCTTAAATATTTCGCACCTCTGTCCTCTTTGCATTGCTCGTGTTTATTTACTTCCTTTTCGCATCGCACATATAATGCAGTCTAAAATCGACACTATCAAACTTGGAAATGATATAACATCCAATCAAACATCACGTTATTAAAAGTAACGAATTTGCCACTACTCTTCTCTTATGCAGCACGGCTAAAAAGATAATAAAAATTACACCAAAGTGCTGCAGGTTTGGTGTCTGTGAGCTTTTCCTAATCAGAGTTAGACGGGGGGAGGGGGGGGCATTTTTGTGGCTGCTCCAGTTACAATCTACTTAGATATTGCACAGACTGGAGTTAATTTCTGTTCTCTTCATTTCATCTGAAGAAATAATAGTAAGTTTTGGAAAGTCTGAGTTCATCTTCCCAGCCAGTGTTGTGTATGGGCAGGGTAGCATCATGGCTGGATTGGTGTAATTTTTATTATCTTTTTAGCCGTGCTGCATAAGAGAAGAGTAGTGCCAAATGTGTTACTTTCGTTACTAGACATGGTCTATTTTGTCCGCAAGTGAAATACATCAATACGTTAATCATTTACACCATCATTACATAATGGTCGTCAACCGCCGCCCCACCCACGCCACAATACTAAAAGAACTAAACAGTTCAAGAGGGTTCTGCCTCTGGAGTCCTGCGAACCTCAAGGTGTAGGATCCCTCAGAGACTTGGAGTTGCGCATTAACCTACTATTCGGCCACCCTTAACCAATGCTCACAAGCAGAAACGGCTGCAGTGGGCGTAGACATACATGAAGGACGGTCCAGGTGGATGGAATAGTGGATGGTTGGTGGATGGCCACCATGTCCCAACAAGGCTGCAATGTCAACAAGGAGGTGGTGGAGTCTTGTTTTGGGCCGTAATCATGGGGAGAGAGCTGGTAGGCCCCTTTAGGGTCCCTGAAGGTGTGATAATGACCTTGGCAAAGTATAGTGTTAAACCACAGCCGGACATGTTAGTAGCACGAACCTAGGGGTGCGGAACTTCCGGTGGTCGCACCAGGTAAATATCCGGTAGCAGGCCGAGCGGGAAAACTATCTGCTAATGCAGATGCTTTATCCCGACGGACGTGCAGCAAAGCATGTCGTGGGTACTGCGAGCAAGGTGAAGAGCGCGTGTGCGGTTGCAACGTAGACCGATCCCCAAGACCACCAATCAAGAACATGCCCTTTGCGCAGTCCTCCGGACCCATCGGCGGTGATCAGCCGTCCGAGCCGGTGTGCAGCCGAATTACTGCCTTGCCTAGAGCATCGTCCACAGTCGTTTTGCCTGTGCCGCAGCTGGACAGTGAAAGCTTTGTCCACCGATGCGACCTCTACACGGCAAAGAAGGGCCCTACCCAGCGCTCGCGGGCACCGCTGCAGGACCTATGCATAGGGGCACCTATGGAGCGTATGGGCGTGGACACTCGCAGCCGGGGGCGAGACTTTGCTACTGGAGAGCAGGTATGGGTGTATTCCTCTGGAAGGAAGAGGGGGCTCTCGGCCAAGCTTATGTCCCACTCGGTGGGCCCCTGTACCGTAATTGCTCAGCTGTCCGATGTCATCTACCGGGTGCGGTTGGCGGGTGGGCGCGGGTTGTGCTCCACCGAGACCATCTTGGGCCTTACCAGCCGCACGCCGGCGAAACATTGACCTCTGCGGAGGCCAGACCGCCTCCGGGACAATGTTGCGCTCCTCCACCAAAGGACCCTGGCGTTCACAGCGCCGGCGCCGGCAGCCTTCACGCCTCCAAGACTGAGAGAGTCATGGTGACTGGGGACGGTCACAGCTCAGGTGGGGGCAGTGTGGTGTGGGCGGGGCGGCGGCTGACGACCATCATGCCTTGCGGGGGTTCCCTATGTGTCCACCCTGTTGGGGAAGGGTGTCCGGGTTAGTGCCTTCGGCCAAGTTGGGTGTGTTATGTGTGTGACCTGTTGAATGTGCTCCGGTTCATGCTAAGGCTGAATTGGATGAGGTTCTCGTGTGAATGTGCTGTTCATGCTATACAGTGATGACTTAATAAAGTACTCCCAGCCATTGCATTGGGCAGCAATAAATCTCACTCGTCTCTCCAACATCCTTTCCGGTGGTGAAAACGCTACAGTATTGTTTTCAAGTGTGAATGTTTAAGGGGATTTAATCTGTCTCTGCTGCCACATCTATTCACCATTATGATAAGTGATTAATGCCCCATCAGATCTTTGATGGGGGAACGCTATGCTGGTTAAATGAATAAAGACATACTGATCCATATGGACAGATATTATACACCATTAATCGATTTGTTATGCCAATTTTTGACTATCAGTGAAAAAAAAAATATATAACAAAAACAAACTCAAGGAGAGTTAAATTTTAAGCTTTACTTTGCAGCAAAATATTATCTACCAGGGTATTAAACAGAAATAGATAAAATACACCGTAATGTAAAATACTGTACATAGCCCGCACTTCTATTCCATACCTACAACGACCGGTAGAGATAAATTACAGATGTTACCATGTCTTTAAGGATTATTAAGGATGTCGTGAAAAATATTGCAATAAGCAGTTAAATTAATTAATTAATAAAAAATAGCATAATGGGTTGTTTATTGAGTGATTTAAATCTGTTTTATTAATAATTTTCCCCCTCTTTTTTACCACATCATATATTTATGAAACTATGTTGACATAAGTTATGTTATATACAGTATTTAACATAGTATACGGCTGCTTGGACACTGCAGTTAACTGAAGCAGTCAATGCTCCATCTGGCGGAATTATACTGCATTGCAACCATCTTTTTAAGAAAGCGCATGGGGGCGTTTATGGGGCGGGGCATCGTTAACTGCGTCATCGCAGGGGATCACTTTCCATGCACGGATCGTGCATGGTCCTGTCATGGTCCGTCATGCTCCAGGCAGCTGTTTGACGTAGCTCCCACTGTACCATAGAAATTCAACATATATAAATAATGTCATTTGTCAAAGTTATGATACTGCAGCCCAGGTAATTTTGCACTCACAGTAAAGCTTCAACGTTGATGATCTGTACTGCTTGTTTTCTAGAAGAGACAAGTAGAGTCCACCTCTGACATTCTCATAACATCAATGTGAATGTAAGAGCCATATAGTACTTGTTATGAATTTGTTGTTGTGTTTATTTGTTTTTATTTCATGTTATTTTACCTTATTCTATTCATTAGTAAAGCATTAAGCATTAAGTTTATTACATAAGCCATAAGCTTTAAATTTGTTATTTAAGCATCTATTTTGACAATCGTAAGTTGGTCTGTGATGTCATTCCACTATGACATATATTTGTTTGACTATCGCATGATAGAAAGTTTCAGTTTAGATGCGGAAGGCAACGGAAACACAAGCTTTTGACCGTAAGCTAATCGTAATTTAAGAAGTTTATAAAATACAGCAACTGGTGTTGTAACCACAGTGGATTTACTCAAGATGACTGTATGAAGTTTTGATTCTTTGATACTGACAATATAAACTACAAGAGACAAAGAGATCATTGGACTTCTGTTGTGTGAGTGAAACTTCAAATTAAAGATACGTGTCAAAACTAGTGGAATAATATGTCCGCATCTACAGTGAACATATCATTCCATTTGCCCGGCCGTTTGTGGGCTGTCGGCAGCTTTACAAATGCTTGCAGAAATGTACCATGTTTGCTCATCCGTTCAAGAATGAATAGCAATTGTGGGAGAGAGACGAACCTGGCCAATGTTGCATTAACTTTTAAGGAAACTAAAAGGAAAAAATAGTGGAACAAAATGGGGTGATGGAAGAATAAATGCAAAAGAGAAGTAACAGAATCTAATGCTTAGAGACAGCCCTGATAGACAACAGCATTGAAGATTGATTGAGGCAAACATTATGGAAACATGGTGCAAGCCTGCAGAAAATTACTTGCCAGGACTAATGTTTACTCATGAGATTACTTCAAAAGGGGAGAATGATTAGAAACAGATGAAGGGCCAGCCAGGTAAAGTTAAAAAATAAAATGATCACAGGTTATAGATGACCTTCAAGAGCTGTACAAATTCACATACTTAGTGATTAGGGAGGTGGAGACACACACGCACACACACTATCAAGATTAACTGACACTTGTATTGACTGAATGAAACGATGGTACAAGGAAACAAATGAATACAGATCAATAGATCTGAGCCATTCTATTACTTCTAACAGAATTGCCTCAGCTATCCATTGCTCAATAGATTATTACTGACCATGCAGAAGGCACTAGATAGCTCTAGATAGCTTTGACTCCAGGGATAATCTGCATTGAATCTCTACAAAAAAATGCTTATTTGAGCCATGAGTCAGCCACACAGCGATGATACACACAGCCAAGAGTTGTCGAAGTAACATTTTTTTTTAAATATCAAGATCAGGCACAAATGCAACATGATGTGAATATTAAAAGAAATACAGTAAAGCAGATGGACATCTGTGCAAGTGAAATCCCTCAAGCCCCCAGCTACTGCTAATTATTCTGTGTTCCACTGCTAAACCTGCCCATGGATAACGGTGTATCATGTCAGAGGAGGGATAAGTGAATAATACTCCAGAGCAGGTTTTTGTCCTACAGTGTCATTCACTCCTCTCTGTGTACCCCTATTAACCCAAGTTCTGTCTTTATCTCTTGGTTTTGTTTGTAAAGAGTAATGAATGCTTTTACCCTCATAGGATTCTGGTGTGTAGGAGAAATATGATTTATGGAAGACAACATAATATTTACTGTATATTAACGCGCTTCTGTGCTGTGTGTGTGTGCGTGTGTGTGTGTGTTATATCTAGCAGGAGAGATGGCATGGAAACTTTAAACACAGTCTCCTCCTAAAATGTAAAGGAGAAAAACCTTTGGGAAAAAATCTGCTGAAGTGTTGGCTGACTCATGTGTGATTCACTGCTGATGTTGCATGGAGGGTGTGTGCATGTGCACGTTCTTGCATTCCACCACATTTTTTTTTCTACATATGCAGAAAAGAAGACATACTGTCCTGTGAAGTGGTGTCTGAGTTTTTTAATGTGTACTTGTACATAATTGATCTGGCTTTTCCCTTGTCGGTGTCAAACAAATCTTGAAAAATGGCATGAAATACAGTTGAATAAATGCAAACAAATTAATTTCACGTTTTTTTTAACATCTCCTCAATAATGTAAGGATTTAAGAACTTTCTGTTTAATGCTGCCCTGATGTTATACTGCACAAACATCATAACAGCAATGGCAATTTAAGATTAACATTTTTTTAATCTGCCAAAACATTATTGTACCTTTGCCATTGTACACTCACTGTCAATGTTTAAGCAAGTTTGTTACAAAATAAAAGAATGTTGTCAAAATATAATGATTGACCTTCTGTGCCAGTAAATAAGAAACTTTCAGGGAAAATGATGTCGGAAATCGTCTCGGGTTGCTTTGCTGTAACCCTGTTCCCTGAAAAAGCGGGAACGAGATGCTGTGTGAAAACGCTTTGGGAACATCTTTTCGTGTTGCCGGTTGTGAAGCATGTGTGTATCAAACACGCCAAATTTTGGCTTATATAACCTCGGTCGGGTGACGTCATCTGATGAGACGCACCTGCAGGTTATAAATAGGAGTGAACCGGAAACATTCCTCAGATTGATTTTGTCTGAACGGACGTCCGGTCACGTAGGCAGTGCAGCATTGTGACACAGCATCTCGTTCCCGCCTTTTCAGGGAACAGGGTTACAGCAAAGTAACCTGAAGACGGTCCCTTTCAAAGGCTACACTCGATGCTGTGTGAAAACGCTATGGGAATGAGAGTACCAACCCCGCCGCACTGCAAGTGTCTGGACCCCAAGGTTGTGTAGCGTCTGCACACAAGGCCGAGAAGGTCTCAGAACTATGTCTGGGAAGCTGACTCGAGGACCCGTGAGCCCAGAGTGGCATGAATATCCAGACTATAAAATTTAACAAATGTGTGCGGAGAGGACCAACCCGCCACTTCACACACTTGTTGCAGGGGAATACCTCTTGCTAATGCAATAGATGAGGCGATCCCCCAGGTTGAATGAGCCCTGATTCCTAGAGGCGAAGTGAGCCCACGCGCCTCATAGGAGAGAGCAATAGCATCTCTCACCCAGTGTGACAAGGTCTGCCATAACATATGAAAGCTGCTCTGACTTACGCCACTGGCTGGTGCGGTGGACATAAATCTGAAGAGCACGTACTGGACACAGTAAGTGAAGTCTCTCCTGCTCCGAAGCTGTAAAAGGTGGAGGACAGAAAGAACAACAGAGTGCATGGTTAACAATGGAACTTTCGGGAGGTAGTTCGGTGAGAATGCAAAATGCCCTTGATTTGACCAGGGGCAAAGTCTAGGCAGGATGGGGAGACTGACAAGGCGTGCAGATCTCCAATCCTCTTCAGAGAGGTAATGGCCATCAGAAAAAACATCTTAAGGGTCAGGAACCTGACAGGCGCTGACTCTAGTGGTTCGAAAGTGTCAATTAGACCTTCAAGCACGATAGATAAATCCCACAAAGGGACTGTGGCTCTAGTGGGTGGCCTCAACCGTTTAGCTCCATGAATGAAATGGGCAATTAAAGGTTTTTTTTCCCACAGTAACCCCATCAATCAGAATGTGGCAGGCTGAACTAGCAGCTGCGTACATCCTGAGAGTATTAGGGCACAAGCCCGAGGACAACTTTGCCTGCAAAATCTCCAGCACTGAAACAATTCGGCAGTGCACTGGGTCTACCTGCTTCGTCATGCACCAACTTTCAAATACATTCCAGTTGAGGGCATAAGCTCTTCTAGTGGAGGGAGCCTTGCGTAGCACTTAGAATAGTCTCAATTACGCTTCCTAGAAAACCAGCTTGACTTAGTTGGTCCCATTCAGGGCCGAATGTGAAGGGTCCAAAGCTCGGGCCAGGGATGAAATATATCCATTCCCCGTGTGTCAGCGCTTGACTGGACAGTACAACTGCTCCCACATTCATATGCCCTGGAATGTAAATCACCCTGAAGGACAGGAACCTGGTGCGCTAGCTTATTTAGCGGCGCAAGCACAGTCTGCGCTGGCGATTAATATATGAGACTGCCGTAGTGTTGTCCACCCGCACTAGGACATGGTAGCCTCTCACCTGCTGCAGGAAGTGCTTTAGGGCCAGAAATAGAGCCATAATTTCCAGGCAATTGATGTGCCGCGCGAGAAGATGGCCTCTCCGGCTCCCTTAGGCTGGACGGTCATCTAAGACTGCACCCCAGCCCATGAGGGGGACGCATCTGTCATTAGCATCTGTGATGACAAGACGAACTTAGAGTGGGACCCAGAGTCAGAAACCGGGGTCTAAACCACATAGGAAGGGTACGAAACTCCTGACCCTTAGGTCTCTGTGGTGACCTAAGGGTCGCGTTCGGCTGTTAACCGAAAGGTTGGTGGTTCAAGCCCACCCAGGGATGGGGCGGCTTTTGGGGCAGTGGTGGCTCTGTGTGTTAAGGCTCTGAGTTACGGATCGGAAGATCGGCGGTTAGAGCCCCGGCCCTGCCAGGTTGCCACTGTGGGGCCCTTGAGCAAGGCCCTTAACCCTGTCTGCTCCAGGGGCACTGTAAAATGGCTGACCCTGCACTCTGACCCCTGCCTACTAACAAGAAGCTGGGATATGCAAAGAATTAAGCATTTCACTACATATCGTACTGTGTATGACTGTTGTATGTGACAAATAAAATTTTAATTGAATTGAATTTATTAGGGATTGGCCCTTGAGTGAAATACCCTGGTTCTTAGCCACAACTGAAATGCGCTCATGTGCAGAAGGCCCAAAGGTGTCACTGTGGATACAGCTGCCATGAGAGCTAAGATCTCTGAAAGTGTCACTTTCTGGTCTAGCTTGATTTCCTTGAGGGTATTGAGAATGGATTCAACACGAGCGGGAGACAGCTGTGCCCGCCTTACGATACCTTATCATTCACGGTACCGCTCATGCTCAAATCCTTTAGCAGATCTGCCTGATACGCCTGCAAAACCGCCATGGTGTGCAAAGAAGCACCGGCCTGACCTGCTGCTTGAAAAGCCTTTCTTACCAGGGTAGAAGTTGTTCTACACAGCTTGGAGGGAAGTATTGGCTTCTTCAGTGAGGATGATGTCCCAGGAGAGAGATAGACTGCGAGCGTCTCTTCTATCTGGGGCATCATCATATAACCTCATGCTTTTGCATCAACGACATTTGCATAAAACGAAGTTGATGGTACAAAAATATGGGAAGAATAAGTTTTGTTCCAGGAACGAGTTAATTCGTTATGGAGGTTGCCAAAAAAGGGGAGAGAGCGGCATTGTGGCTCCATCTCCTGGCCACCCGACAGGAATCTGTCGTTTAATTTAGAATGTTTGGGGAAGGCTTTCTCCTGCGGCCAGCCTGTGCAGCCGTTCGACTGCATATTTTATGACTTCAAGCAGCTGCCCATATTCTCTATCCTCCTCAGAGGAGCGTTCTGAGGTAGCTACTTCCATTTCTACAGAAGCAGGAGAGCGAGTCTCTTCTACACACTCACAAGAAACACCGGAGCACGCTTGTGAAGTGGAAGGAGAGACTTCCCGATCGGAAGAGAGGGCAAGAGAAAGGAGGTGGGACTCCGTCTTGCGCACCTCGGCCAGACCGGATTGTGAGCCCCAGGAGTGCAGCGCGGCTCATGGTTCCCTAAAGAACGCGAGACGAGCGGGAAGCACTCTCATAGGGAGAAGATCACAATGTTCACAGTCTCCGTGAAGCCCAAACACTCAAAGCAAAAAATGTGGAGATTGCCCTCCGAAAGGAAAATTTTCACAATGAGGGGGGCATCTCGTTTTAAACTTGGCCATTGTATAGGTGAGTTAAACACTTTTCTTTGCTTTTAATAAGCTTTGACTTTGCTTGTACACACACGCGCACAATGAGGTGAAGACAAAAGATCTGAGGAATGTTTCCATTTCACTCCTATTTATAACCTGCAGGTGCGTCTCATCAGATGACGTCACCTGACCGAGGTTATATAAGCCAAAATTTGGCGTGTTTGATACACATGCTTCACAACCGGCAACACGAAAAGATGTTCCCATAGCGTTTTTACACAGCATCTAGTGTAGCCTTTGAAAGGGAACAGTTATATGGAACTTATAATGTTTTTATAAAAGAAAGTTTCTCAATAGTTCTGGTGAACTGCTCTAAAATTCACTCTTATGAAAGAGAAACACTATGTGCTAGGGGTTTACATATATCCTTCAAGGATTTTCCCAGAAGGACAAACCAAAAATTTTTTTGCGTATCATATCTTTTGGATTAGGCTATATATATACTGTGTTCCAAATTATTATGCAAATTGGATGCAAGTGTCATAAACATTAAATGTTTAGTTTTTAAATTAAACTCATGGATGGTATTGCGTCTCAGGGCTCTTTGGATTACTGAAATGAATCTCAGACACCTGTGATAATTAGTTTGCCAGATGAGCCCAATTAAGAAAAACTACTGAAGAAGGTTGTTCCACATTATTAAGCAGGCCAAAGGTTTCAAGTGATATGGCAAAGAAAAAGGATCTTTCTGCTGCCGAAAAGCATCAAATTGGACAAGGTATGAAAACAGATATTTCACAAAAACTCATCGTACTGTGAAGACATTCATGGCTGATTCAGAGCACAGACAGTTTTGTGCAGATGAAGGCATAATGAGGAAGGTTTCTGCAAGACAAATTCATCAGATTAAGAGAGCAGCTGCTGAAATGCCATTACAAAGCAACAAACAATTATTTGAAGCTGCTGGTGTCTCTGGATTCCCGCAAACCTCAAGGTGTAGGATCCTTTAGAGGCTTGCAATTGTGCATAAACCTACTATTCGGCCACCCCTAACCAATGCTCACAAGCAGAAACGGTTGCAGTGAGCCCAGGCATACATGACGACTAATTTTCAAACAGTCTTGTTTACTGATGAGTGTCGTGCAACCCTGGATGGTCCAGATGAATGGAGTAGTGGATGGTTGGTGGATGGCCACCATGTCCCAACAAGGCTGCGATGTCAACAAGGAGGTGCCGGAGTCATGTTTTGGGCCAGAATCATGGGGAGAGAGCTTTTCGGCCCCTGTAGGGTCCCTGAAGGTGTGAAAATGACCTCTGCAAAGTATATTGACTGACCACTTTCTTCCATGGTACAAAAAGAAGAACCGTGCCTTTCTTCATGCACGACCATGCACCATCTCATGCTGCAAAGAATACCTTTGTGTCATTGGCTGCTATGGGCATAAAAGATGAGAAACTCATGGTGTGGCCACCATCCTCCCCTGACCTCAACCCCATTGAGAACCTTTGGAGAATCCTCAAAAGATCTATGAGGGTGGGAGGCAGTTTGATTCAAAACAGCAGCTCTGGGAGGCTATTCTGAAATTCAAGCAGAAACTGTCCAAAAACTCACAAGTTCAATGGATGCAAGAATTGTGAAGGTGATATCAAAGAAGGGGTCCTATGTTAAGATGCCCTGTTAGGATGTTTTTGATTGAAATAGTTTTTGATTTCAGTAAATATGACCTCCTAATCCTGCAAATTCAACAAAAGCCTATTTTCAGTTCTTTACAACCTATAAAATGTTTTAACTCTGTTGTGCATAATACTTTGGAACAGTGCGTTTTCATTTTTTTATTTTTAAATTAAATATTGTTATCATTAGGTTTGTTCAATAAAATTAAAATTATACCCTAATAGAGACTAGAGAATTATACTGACTGTCATTTGCATTTACTAATTATGAAAATCAGAGAAAGATATCATTTGCGTAATAATTTGGAACGCAGTGTGTGTGTATATATATATATATATATATATATATATATATATATATATATATATATATATATATATATATATATATAAACAGGTAGCATCAATCATGAACAAAATGCCCATTCCTTCAGAAACTGTAGCAACCAGCAGTTACTTTTTAAAAAGTCTCAGAAAAATAAGTTAAGATGCGGGATGAATGCCTCTGAATCTAGGAAATAATCAGTGCGCTTCTATTTCAGCAAATCATATAATAGTACAGCTCTGGGAAAAAATACGAGACTACTGCAGCATAATTAGTTTCTTATGTTTTTTGTTTCTTTTTCTTTCTTAAAAAAAAAAGTAGCAAACTTGCAATATTCCAGTTCAGGGGCTGACAAGGACAAATGCTTCTGCCAGAGTAATATCAGAAGATAAGCACATAAATGGGATGATTTGCTCACTGCAAATACACACATCCTGTGAGTTGAAAATATTTTTCTTTTTAATGTCATATACAACTAAGGTTTTTAATCTTAAAAAGTGGCAAGATTCTAGCCAGAAATTTTTTTTAGTATCTGGCCATAAGGTTGGCAATATTTTGTTTATCCATCATGAGGTTGTATAGCTGAGAGGTGAAAGTTGGTAAGTTCAAGTTCAAGTAGGCTTTATTGTCATTTCAATCATGTACAGTTAGTACAGAGTGAAACGAAACAACGTTCCTCCAGGACCAAGGTGCTACATGCAACATGAATTTACAACATAAACTAACAGAACAACTAAACTAGCTAACTAAGAGGCCTAGTTAGCTGGCTAGCAAAGACAAGACAGATAGACCCAACATAAATTACAACATAAATTAACTAAAAGAAACTAACTATCTAAGGAAGACTATCTACAGGGTTTTTACAGACAACATAAAGTGCACGTGCAAATGTGCAAACAAAAGCAACAAAGTGACAGTGCGACAACATAACATAATAATAACGTGTTGTGGTAATGGGTTGAGGTAGTGGAGAAACAGTAAACATTTCTTAACTTAACGTAGCAGCAAGAATTGAGAAGTTAAAGGAGCCATACAGACTCAATTTTGCATAAGTTAATATGATTCTTTAGGGTCCTAATGAAAAGTTTGTAATATACTTTAATTAAAAATTCTCAATTGTTGTGTTAAAAAAACATGACTTTTACCTGGTAAAAAGTAGCTCTGTTCTCAGCAACCTGTTTCAGTACATGCTCCTTTAAATGTTAATGACCTCTACTGAACCCACCCCCCAGTTCTGTGGGGCGTGTCTTCACAATACAAGTGGGATATAGCTTTGACAACAGTTAAAAATATTTTAAAAACATTTAAAAATAATTTTACATGATGTTAGAATTATTTTATATATAAAGGAGTTATTTCTACTCTCTTGCTCTCTTCCTCATAGATCTGATATTAACGTGTTAAATCTTCCCTGCTGCTATCTTCCTGTCTCCTCTTGCATCTGTTCATTCATGCTCACCTTCCCATACTCTCTCTTTCTCTCCCTCTCTCTCTCTCTCTCTCTCTCTCTCTCTGTCTCCTTCCACTTATCTTCCTCGCCTTTGATTCAAATTCAAATTTTATTTGTCACATACACAGTCATACACAGTATGATATGCAGTGAAATGCTTATACGACCGCCAGTGACCTTAAAAATAAAATAAAAGCTTATACGTAAGGAATAAATATCAATAAAAAGAAATACTAAAGAAAATAAATTTTACTAGTAAAATAGTTGTACAAATATACAATGTACAAATGGGGGCATAATAAAAATCTTACAAAATATAGGGGATATATATATATATATATATATATATATATATATATATATATATATATATATATTATTTTTATTATAAATATATATATATATATATATATATATATATATATATATATTTCCCCTACATTTTGTAAGATTTTTATTATGCACTCATATTTATATATATATATATATATATATATATATATATATATATATGTAGTTATATATGTATATAAAATTTTACATGTGAATCTGGTTGTAAAACTTTTTTGACTTCCCAGACGGGGAATCGAACTCGAGTTGCTGCGCTGAGAGCGCCGTATCCTAACCCCTAGACCACGGAGGATTAATGGCTGCCGCTTGGAAATGCCGGCTATTCAACCCGCGACCTTATACACGCGAAGCATTGTTTTTTTCGGGATCTCACCAGGACATTTACAATGGTTCATTTGTAGTAACATATGTCTATATGTCAAACATATTTATACCGATCTTTTGCTGTTAATAAACAGAGACCTTTCTGACAGACAACGTGTGTCTGTGTGTGTCTGTGTGTGTGAATGAGTCATATAGATGCCGGGAATAGGACATTTACATTTAGGCATTTGGCAACGTGTGTCTGTGTGTGTCTGTGTGTGTGAATGAGTCATATAGATGCCGGGAATAGGACATTTACATTTAGGCATTTGGCAGACGCTCTTATCCAGAGCGACTTACATTTTTTTTTATTTCATTACACATCTGAGCAGTTGAGGGTTAAGGGCCTTGCTCAAGGGCCGCACAGTGGCAACTTGGTGGTTGTGGGGTTTGAACCTGGGATCTTCCGATCCGTAGTCCAATGCCTTAACCACTGAGCTACCCCTGGCCCATCATACACGCGAAGCATTGTGTGTGTGTGTGTGTGTGTTTGACTGAGCCTCTCCTTATGTCAGAAAAGCTTACCGAAGCATAGCGCACTCGCCTCGTTCCTAAACGAACTTTAGAAAAACTTTATAAATATGTAGTGCAAAAAAAGCATGTACCTTAAGCAGGAATCGAACCCGGGTCTCCCACGTGAAAGCGCCATATCCTAACCACTAGACCACCACAATACTGCAGCAAACTGCATACCACACTCATGTAGGCGCCATTTTGCTCTAGCGTAGAAAAACAATGGCCGACGGCTCTTTTTTTCACTCAGGGCGCGTCTTTGCTAAAACACCAGTGTCAATCAACTGTAGTAGGAGCGGCCTCTGTCGGTGTGACTTCACACGACAGGCTTTTGAAAACGGGCTGATTTCAGAAGGGGCATCTTATATTATTAAATTAAAAGAAAATCGCTGGGCGGCTCTTTATCACTGTAGAGTGGTTGTGTACACACTCTGCTAACACACAATGCAGTCCAAACAGCTTGAAAAAGTCCATGTAGCACTGTAGGTGCCCTTTAAGAAGTTAGTGCAAAAAGTAGTCCAGTGATGAATATTGTGAAAAAGAGCATTTACAGGTTGGTGAGTATGATAGTTTGGTAGTGTAGGTTTGCGCTTGTGTTGATTAGTCAGTCCAGACTCAATGTTTTGAGGTAGTTAAGCTGAGTGATAATGTGTGTGTGTGTGAGTGTTTATCAGTCCAGTCCCTTTTTGTTGAGAAGATGGATCGCTTGTGGAAAAAAGCTGTTGCACAGTCTGGATGTGTGTGCCCGAATGCTTCTGTACCTTTTTCCAGATGGCAGGAGTGTGAAGTGTGTGTGAGAGGGGTGTGTCCGATCAGCCACAATGCTGGTGGCTTTGCGGATGCAGCGTGTGGTGTAGATGTCCTCAATAGTGGGGAGAGAGACCCAATGTTCTTCTCTGCTGTCCTCACTATCTGCTGTAGGGTCTTGCGGTCCGATATGGCACAATTTCCAAACCAGACAGGATGCTCTCGATAGTTCCTCTATAGAAGGTGGTCAGGATCGGTGGTGGAAGCTGGGCCTTCCTCAGTCTTCTCAGAAAGAAGAGACGCTGTTGGGCTTTCTTGTGCAGGGAGCTGGTGTTGAGGGACCAGCTGAGGTCCTTCTCCAGGTGGACGCCCAGGAATTTGTTGCTTTCGACGATGCTCAGCGGAGAGTGGTCGCCTCATGTCCTCCTAAAGTCAACAACCATCTCCTTTGTCTTGTCAACATTCAGAGACAGGTTGTTCTCTTTGCACCAGTCCGTTAGCCTCTGCACTTCCTCTCTGTACGCTGACTCGTCGTTCTTGCTATTGAGACCCACCACAGTCGTGTCATCAGCGAACTTGATGATGTCGTGAGTCAGCAGTGTGAACAGCAGGGGACTGAGCACACAGCCTTGTGGGGCCCCAGTGCTCAATGTGGTGGTGCTGGTGGTGCAGTTCCCGATCCGTACTGACTGAGGCCTTTCGGTCAGAAAGTCCAGGATCCAGTTGCAGAGGGAGGTGTTCAGGCCCAACAGGTTCAGCTTCCCGATCAGTTGTTGGGGGATGATAGTGTTGAATGCTGAGCTGAAATCTATGTACAGCATTCGAACATATGTGTCCTTCCTGTCCAAGTGTGTGCGGGGAAGATGGAGTGTAGTGGAGATGGCGTCGTCCGTTGAGCGGTTAGGATGGTACGCAAATTGCAGTGGGTCCAGTGAGGGGGGCAGCAGGGTTTTGATGTGTCTCATGACGAGCCGCTCGAAGCACTTCATGATGGTGGGTGTAACGGGTGCAACGGGACGGTAGTCATTGAGACAGGACACAGAAGACTTCTTGGGCACGAGTACGATGGTGATGGCCTTGAAGCACGTGCTCAGAGAGATGTTGAAGATGTCGGTGAGACATCTGCCAGCTGTTCAGGACATTCTCTGAGCACTCTGCCTGGGATGTTGTCTGGACCAGCAGCTTTACGTGGGTTGACTCTGCGTAGTGTTTTCCTCACCTCAGCTGTAGTGAGACACAGCACCTGGTCGTTTGGAGGAGGGGTGGTCTTCCTCGCCACCACATCGTTCTGCCTGTCGAACCGAGCGTAGAAGTTGTCCAGCGCATCTGGGAGGGAGCCGTCACCGTCACAGGCAGGTGATGTCATCCTGTAGTTAGTGATGGCTTGTAAGCCCTGCCACATGCGCCGTGTGTCGCCGCTGTCCTTGAAGTGGTTGTGGATTCTCAGAGCGTGTGCGCGCTTCGCCTCTCTGATGGCCCGAGAAAGTTCGGCCCTTGCTCTTCTAAGGGCCACCTTGTCTCCCGCTTTGAAGGCAGAGTCTCAGGTCCTCAGAAGTGCACGCACTTCCGCAGTAATCCACGGTTTCAGGTTGGGTCGTGAGATGATGTTCTTGGAGATAGTGACGTCATCGGTGCACTTGTTGATGTAGCTGGTCACTGATGACGTGTACTCCTCCAAGTCAGTGAAGTCGCCGTAAGTTGCAGCCTCCCTAAACATGTTCCAGTCAGTGCTCTCGAAACAGTCCTGAAGAGCAGAGATGGCTCCTGCTGGCCAGGTTTTCACCTGCTTCAGAACCGGTCTTGAACGCCTGACGAGTGGTCTGTATGCTGGAATTAGCATAACAGAGATGTGGTCTGAGTAGCCGAGGTGGGGGCGGGGCTCAGCCCGATATGCGCCGGGGATGTTTGTGTAAACAAGATCCAGCGTGTTTTCCCCTCTCATTGCAAAGTCCACATACTGATGGAATCTAGTAAGCACTGACTTGAGATTTGCATGGTTGAAATCTCCAGCAACAATAAACATTCCATCCGGGTGTGTATTTTGCAGTTCACTGATCTTTGTATACAGTTCCCATAGCGCTTCCTTAGCATTAGCGCTAGGTGGACTGTACACTCCGATAATGAAAACAGTGGTGAATTCCCATGGTAAATAAAAAGGTCTGCATCTAACAGTCACAAATTCCACCCGCGATGAACAATAACTAGAAACTAGCACAGAGTTCTTGCACCATTTCGCGTTGATGTAAACACACAAGTTGGTTAGATGTAACCATTTCGCGTTGATGTAAACACACCACGAGTCTTACCGCACAGAGCTGCATTTCTGTCTGCGTGAAACGAGGCTAGCCCGTCTGGCTGAATAGCGGCGTCCGGTACTCTGTCGCTGAGCCATGTCTCCGTGAAAACAAAGACACAGCAGTCTCTAACCTCACGCTGTGTAGCCTGCTGGAGTCGGATGTAATCCAGTTTATTGTCCAGGGAGCAGACGTTCATAAGATGATGAACGGGAGAGCCGGCCGGCTAGGGTTTGTTTTTAGCCTAGCACAGACTCCCGCCGCTTGCCACGCTTCCGCTTCCTCGCGCACTGCTTCCGATGTCCCCTCCTCCGGCCGCCGGCAACAGGCAACGCCGAGGCTTCAAGGTCTGGTTCGCGGAGCAAGCCGAATTTACGTAGGTTTTCCCGCAGCTCATCGTGGACATTGTTAACCGGGTTATTTAGGTACAAAAGTGTCTGTTGGTTGTATGTACGGACACTAGTCGCGACGATATCCATTCACAAAGTAAAATAAACGCGCTGTAAGTGCCATATCGCACTTGTTATGAATTTGTTGTTGTGTTTATTTTGTTTTATTTTACTTGCTGTTATTTCATTTATTCTACTTTGTTCTATTCATTAGTAAAGCATTAAGCATTAAGTTTGTTACATAAGCCATAAGCTTTAAATTTCTTAGTTATGCATCATAAGTTGATAATCGTAGGTTGGTCTGTGATGTCATTCTACTATTACATGCATTTGTGTGACTGTGATATGCTAGAAAGCTCAGTATAGATTTGGAAGGCTACGGAAACACAAGCTTCAGACCGTCAGCTAGTGAGAGCTCCCGGTAAGCTAGAAATGTAAAATACAGCAACGAGGTTGTTGTAACCGTAAGCTAACGTAAGCTGGGAAAGTAAGAAACAACAAGAGTGTTGTTAGATACCCAAGCCAAGATTGTAATCTACAAGATACAGCAAACTGGTTGTTGTAAAACTCAGAGATTTGCAAGATGCAGCAACTGGTGTCTGTAATAACGGTGGATTTACTCAAGACGACTGTATGAAGTGTTGATTCTTTGATGCTGACAAATAAACGACAAAAGACAAAGAGATCGGACTTCTGTCATGTGAGTGAAACTTTAAGACATTAGCTACGCGTCAAAACTAGTGAAATAAGCCAACCGCATCTACATGCGCTACACACAAAACGTAAACAACTTAGCACCATTTTGGCTCCGGACCGGCCGCTGCGTGCTACTGCCGCGCCGACATCTTGGATCAAAGGATGGCGCACCTGTCCTGTCGTGACACTCTTTGGCCAATTACCAGATTAATCTACTTTGCAAATGGGATGTAAAATGGCCCATCTATTGCCATACACAATATTAGGGTGCCCCAGTTCACCTCATCCAATAGTGAAAAGGGACCACAAAAGAACAATTAATTAGACATATATAATACATTATATTACATAAGTCTGTGTCTCTGTTTGATACAAAAAGAAACGGTAAGGCCCTCAAACCTACTCTAGCAGCATTCTCTCATACTTTGTCATGTCTACAATTTATAAGCTGCAAATCTCCAAAAGGCATAGTCACGTGACCTCATGACGTAGTATTATTGCGGACTGAATCACGTTCAGCTGACGGCCGTAGTTTCTCAAAGAAAACTCTTTTAAACTAGGTAAGAAAGCAAACTCATGTAATTTCTATGAATGGAAACTAATAAATTCATCAGACATTTAAAGAATGAACCACTTAATTAAGCATGTTAATCTGGAGTGTTTCTTAATGGATTAGATATAGTACATGTAGGCAGGGTAAAGCTTTCATGAAATACCCACAGAAACTTGAGTGAAAAAAGATCAACTTAAACAGCAGACAAATGCCATCATCCAGATAACTACAGGCAAGAAAGTCCTGATTATGTGTCAATAAGTACAAAATGTATATACAGTGGAACTTTGGATTAAGAGAATAATTTGTTCCGGAAGCGGGCTTGTATTCCAAAACACTCGTAAACCAAAACCAAATTTTCCCTTAAGAAATAATGGAAACTCAAATTATAAATTTCACAGCCCAAAAAAATTAATACTTAAAAATAATTAAAACAAAATATAAAGTAAAAATAAAACAAATTAACCTGCACTTTACCTTTAAAAAAAGAAAAAATAAATCCTGACAGATAACCCAACAGATACCAGAATAATTTGATAAGTGTTTCTATTTGTGAGCGCAGGCGCTTGTGCGTATGTGTGAGAAGCTAAAGGAAGGAACCCCTCCCACTCTCCCCCTTCTTGTCTTACACAGTTACCCTTCCTCCACTCTTTTCACACACACAACGGAAACGCTGTTTTATTGGGAAAAAAAACAAACAAGAAACCTCTCTAATGACACGTGATTGAGCAACACACTAATGGAATCACTGCTGTATAGTAAAAATAAAACAAATTAACATGCACTTTACCTTTGAAAAGAATCACGACAGAGCAGTGTTTCTGTGTAAAGCAGGTATGTCCAACCAGTCGATTGTGGTCGATCGCGAGAGTAAACTGCCTTCTGGTTTGTCCTTTCTCTTACTTCACTGTTTCCACGCCTCAAACCTCAAATTCAAAAAACAATAACCTTTATAGACATAGTATTTCTTGAGACATAGATTTCTTCAGATTGATTTGTCTGAACGGACGTCCGGTCACGAGGCAGTGCGGCATTGGGACGCAGCATCTTGTTCCCACCTTTTCAGGGAACAGGGTTACAGCAAAGTAACCCGAGACATTCCCTTTCAAAGGCTACACTCGATGCTGCGTGAAAACGCTATGGGAACGAGAGTACCAACGTCGCCGCACTGCAAGTATCTATAAAATTATACAAATGTGTGCGTAGAGGACCAGCCCGCCGCATCACACACTTGCTGCAGGGGAATATCTCTTGCTAGTGCAATGAATGAAGCAATTCCCCTGGTTGAATGAGCCCTGATTCCTAAAGGCGAAGTGAGCCCACGCGCCTCATAGGAGAGGGCAATAGCGTCTCTCACCCAGTGTGACAAGGTCTGGGTCGTGGCGGCCGCCCCCCGGTTGCGGCCTCCATATCATATAAAGAGCTGCTCTGATTTACGACACTGGCTGGTGCGGTGGACGTAGATCCAAAGAGCACGTACTGGACACAGTAGGTGAAGTCTCTCCTGCTCTGAAGCTATGAAAGGCAGAGGACAGAAGGCTTCAAGAACAACAGGGTGCATGCTTGAGAATGGAACTTTCGGAAGATAGTTTGGGTGAGGATGCAAAATGGCCTTGACTAGTCCAGGCAGGATGGGGAGAGTGACAAGGCGCGCAGATCGCCAATCCTCTTAAGAGAGGTAATGGCCATGAGAAAAAACATCTTAAGAGTCATAAGCCTGTCAGGCACTGACTCTAGTGGTTCGAAAGGAGTGTCAATTAGACCTTCGAGCACGATAGATAAATCCCATGAAGGGGCCGTAGTTCTAGTGGGTGGCCTCAACCGTTTAGCTCCATGAATAAAACAGGAACTAAAGGGTGGTTTCCCACAGTAACCCCCTCAATCGGAACGTGGCAGGCTGAAATAGCGGCCACGTATGTCCTGAGGGCGCTAGGGCACAAGCCCGAGGACAACTTTTCTTGCAGGAACTCCAGTACTGAAACAATTCGGCAGTGGACTGGGTCTACCTGCTTCATCATGCACCAATTTTCAAATACATTCCATTTGAGGGCATAAGCTATCCTAGTGGAGGGAGCTCTAGCGGCTAGAATAGTGTCCATTACGCTGGCTGGGAGACCAGCTTGACTCAGTTGGTCCCGTTCAGGGGCCAAACGTGAAGGTTCCAAAGCTCGGGTCGGGGATGAAATATTGTCCCTTGCACATGAGACAGGAGATCCCTCCTCACTGGAATCATCCAAGGTGAGCCATCAAGGTGAGATATTAGATCCGAGAACCATACTCTGGCCGGCCAACGGGGCGCTATCAGTAAGAGGCGCAAACCATGTTGACGGACCCTCGCCAGGACTCCCGGGAGCAGAGGTATTGGTGGAAATGCATGAAGGCGTTAATGGGCACGTATGCACGTATGGGCCATAGCGTCCAGACCCAGGGGAGCTGGATGAGTCAGAGAGTTGTAGAGGGGACATTGTGCAGTCTCTAGGGAGGCAAAGAGGTCCACCTCTGCTGTGAAAAATTTTCCCCAGATTTGGCTGACTACGTCAGCCAAAATCTGCTCCCACATTCATGCGCCCTGGAATGTAAATCGCCCTGAAGGACAGGAACTTGTCCTGTGCCCAGAGCAGAACCTGATGCGCTAGCTCGTTCAAGCGGCGCGAGTGCAGTCCGCCCTGGCGATTTATATAGGAGACTTGTCCACCCGCACTAGTTGTCCACCCGAACTAGAACATGGTAGCCTCTCAGCTGCTGGAGGAAGTGCTGTAGGGCCAGAAATAAAGCCATCATTTCGAGGCAATTGATGAGTCATGCGAGAAGATGACCTCTCCAGCGCCCTTGGGCTGGACGGCCATCCAAGACTGCGCCCCAGCCGGTAAGGGAAGCGTCTGTCGTTAGCATTTTGTGACGACAAGACGGACCTAGAGTGGGACCCAAGCTGAGAAACCGGGGTCTGAACCACATAGAAAGGTACGAAGTCCTTCGCGTGTAACCCTTATTTGCCTTCGGGGATTGGCTCTTGTATGAAATCCCCTGGCTCTTAGCCACAACTGAAAAGCTCTCATGTGCAGAAGGCCCAAAGGTACCACCGTGGATGTAGCTGCCATGAGGCCTAAACATTTTTGAAGGTGATGTACAGTCACTTCTTGGTCTAGTCTGATTTCCTTGAGGGCACTGAGGATGGAATCGACACGAACAGGAGACAATTGTGCCCGCATAGTGATCGAATCCCACCTGACACCCAAGTATGCTGTCCTCTGAGCCGGAAAGAGAACGCTTGTGGTAGCATTGAGTCTTAAACCCAGTGAATGGAGATGAGCTAGGACGACATCGCCATGTCGGAGCGCTAGCTGATGAGACTGGGCCAGAATTAGCCAGTCGACTATGTAATTGAGAATACGGATGCCAAGGGATGCGCAAGGGAGCCAGGACTGCATCCATACATTTTGTATATGTGCTGGATGACAGAGCTAGACCGAAAGGAAGGACCCGATACTGGTAAGCTTTTCCCCCGAAAGCGAACCTCAGGAACTTCCTGTGTTGTGGCAAGATTTCTATGTGAAAGTATTCGTCCTTTAAGTCTATTGTCACAAACCAATCTTCTGTTTGGATTTGTGAGACAATAATTTTGATAGTTAATGTTTTGAATCTGTACTTTTTGAGATAGCGGTTCAACCCGCGATGATCCAAAATTGGACACAGCCCCCCGCCTTTCTTGCGGACCAAGAAATAACGACTGTAGTAGCCTGACTCCCTGTTTGGAGGAGGAACATGTTCTATGGCTCCCTTCTCCAGCAACGCCTGGAGTTCGGAGTTCAGCAGATGCGCACTTTCCGGTATCACGGAAGTGTGGACCACGCCGTTGAAACGCGGAGGGCGATGTGCAAACTGAATCCTGTAGCCTTTGTCTAGAGTCCTTAGCACCCAGGGAAATATGCCTGGCAGTAGCTTCCATGCTGCCAGCTTCTCCGAGAGGGGTACGAGCTCTAGTACTTCGACTGCACGGGGGTGTTAGTGGTTCGGCATCCTGGGATGTAAAGGTTGGAAGGTGAAACAGGAGCATCAAGGAGGAAAGTTCGGTCCTTATCCTTGATGCCTGTTAGATTCAACCATAGGTGTCTTTCAGCAGTCACAAAGGAGGCCATAGAACGGCCAATAGCACGGGCTGTCTGTTTAGTTGCACGCAGGGATAAATCAGTAGCCCGGCATAATTCAGTGAATGCTTCCTGATTCACTGCGCCGCTCATGCTCAGATCTTTCAGCAGATCAGCCTGGAAAACCACCATGGTGTGCAAGGAAGCGCCGGCCTGACCTGATGTTTGAAACGCTTTCTATACCAGGGTAGAAGAAGTTCTACACAGCTTGGAGGGAAGTGTTGGTTTCTTTAGTGAAGATGATGTCGCAGGAGAGAGATAGCTCGCAAGCGTCCCTTCTATCTGGGGCATCATGCTGTAGCCATGTGTTTTTGCATCCACGATATTCGAATGAGACTTTTTATTCGAATAAAAAGTCGATGGAACAAAAATACGGGAAGAAAATGGATTCCTCCAAGAGCGAGTTAATTCGTTATGGAGGTCATCTAAGAAAGGGAGAGAGCGGCATTGTGGCTCCCTCTCCTGGCCACCCGACAGGAATCTGTCGTCTAATTTTGAGTGTTTTGGGTGAGGTTGCTCCTGTGGCCAGTCAATAGGCAGCCATTCGACTGCACGCTTTATGACTTCAAGCAACTCTTCATATTCTCTCTCATCTTTAGAGGAGTGTTCTGAGGAAGCTACCTCCATTTCCACAGAAGCAGGAGAGTGAGTCTCTTCAACGCACCTACGAGAAGCACCGCAGTGCGCTCGTGAAGTGGAAGGAGAGATCGGGGGAGAGGGGGAGAGAAAGGTGGGGCTCCGTCTCTCGTGCCTCGGCCAAGTCAGCCTGTGAACCCCATGAGTGCAGCGCGGCTCATGGTTCCCTAAAGAACGCGAGGCGCGCGTGAAGCAGCTTCATGGGAAGAAGATCACAGTGCTCACATTCTCTATTAAGCCCTTCAAGTGCATGCTTTTCACCCAAACACTCAAAGCAGAAAGTGTGCATATCGCCCTCCGAAAGGAAATTTTCGCACGGAGGGGGGCATCTGGCTCTAAACTCCGCCATTATTTCTGGTGAGTTCATAAGTTTTTTAATTCTGCTATAAGTTTTGTATGCTTTGTTATGACACACACGTGCTCACAATATCGGTGAAGACAAAGATCTGAGGTGTTTCCGGTTCACCTGTAAAAACACCTATATTACCTACAGTAGCATTAGCTAACTAACGCGGTTATTTTCAAAAACACCGGAGTTTCTACGCTAAGTCGGCTGTGCCGAATAACATGAAATTAATTATGTTTAAGTACCGTAAAAATTAATAGGAAAGTGACCTAAACATAGAACAATCCAATTTAGAGTAAGTGCCGTTTGTAGTGTATTTATAGTTATGCTTAAAACCTTCTGGACTTTCTAACGTGTAAGTAATGTAATACCGCTAAAACTATATTCACTCGTATGAAACGGGGCATTAGCACATGTTCCTGACATACTGGTAACACTTTATGACACATTTTTAACTTTATCAGTATATAATCCCTAACACTGGCAGCAATTTGACACGTTGATTTAACGATACTAGAAGTAAAAGTACAACAGTCCACAAGTCAACCTATTAAATTAACCATGTAAATTAAATAAAATGTGAAATAAAACACAAACAGTAAATTATCTATATCATTATTAAACAAACTTCCAATTTGCTTGGTAGTAGTAGCATGGATTAATGGGCGGAGCACTGTCCCACTTTCAGCTAGTGTTTTTACACAGACCAACAAGCTGAGGTTAGCCATTACTATGTCATGAATGAAGTTTAAAAGTAAACATGAAATCTTTATTCACTTTTGTGTTTACAGGTCTGTTAGCTTTTCTGAAAGCGCATTATTTTACCCATACTGCAGAAATTAAGTACCAGAATGCACAAATAAAAACTTCTTCTTCTTCTTCTTTGTCTTTCGGCTGTTCCCTTTCAGGGGTCGCCACAGTGAATCATCTGCCTCCATCTAACCCTATCCTCTGCATCCTCTTCTCTCACACCAACTAACTTCATGTCCTCTCTCACTGCATCCATGAATCTCCTCTTTGGTCTTCCTCTAGACCTCCTGCCTGGCAGTTCCAACCTCAGCATCCTTATATTACCGATATATTCACAATCTCTCCTCTGAACATGTCCAAACCACCTCAATCTGGCCTCTCTGACTTTATCTCCAAAACATCTCACATGGGTTGTCCCTCTGATGAACTGATTCTTGATCCTATCCATCCTTGTCACTCCCAAAGAGAACCTCAACATCTTCAGCTCTGCTACCTCCAACTCTGCCTCCTGTCAGTCCTTCAGTGCCACTGTCTCTAAGCCGTAGAGCATTGCTGGTCTCACCACTGTCCTGTACACCTTTCCTTTCATTCTCGCTGATGCTCTTTTATCGCACAACACTTTTCTCCACCCATTCCAACCTGCCTGTACTCGTCTCTTCACCTCCTTTGAACACTCTCCGTTGCTCTCGACCGTTGACCCTAAGTACTTAAAATCCTGCACCTTCTTTACCTCTGCTCCCTGTAGCCTCACTGTTCCTCTTGGGTCCCTCTCATTCACACACATGTATTCCGTCTTGCTGCGGCTAACCTTCATTCCTCTGCTTTCCAGAGCGTACCTCCACCTCTCCAAATTTTCCTCTACCTGTTCCCTGCTCTCGCTACAAAGCACAATGTCATCTGCAAACATCATAGACCATGGAGACTCCTGTCTAACTTCATCTGTCATCCTGTCCATCACTAGAGCAAACAAAAAGGGGCTTAGAGCCGATCCTTGATGCAGACCCACCTCCACCTTGAACTCTTCTGTCACACCTGCAGCACATCTCACCACTGTCTTACAACTCTCGTACATGTCCTGCACCACTCTAACATACTTCTCTGCCACTCCAGACTTCCTCATACAACACCACAGCTCCTCTCTCGGCACCCAAGATCTCGTTAAACAAACTAGTCAGAAACTCTACTGCCACCTCTCCTAAGCACTTCCATACCTCCACAGGTATGTCATCAGGACCAACAGCCTTTCCACTCTTCATCCTCTTCAACGCCCTTCTCACCTCACTTTTACTAATATTTGCTACTTCCTGCTCCACAACAGTCACCTCTTCTACTCTTTGTTCTCTTTCGTTTTCCTCATTCATCAACTCCTCAAAGTACTCCTTCCATCTTCCCATCACCCTCCTGGCATATGTCAGTACATTTCCATCTCTCTTTAATCACTCTAACCTGCTGCACATCCTTCCCATCTCTATCTCTTTGCCTCGCCAACCTGTACAGATCCACCTCTCCCTCCTTACTCTCCAGCCTAGCATACAAGTCCTCATATGCTCTTTGTTTGGCCTTTGCCACTTCTATCCTTCACCTTACGGTGCATCTCCCTGTACTCCTGTCTACTCTCTTCAGTCCTCTCAGAGTACCACTTCTTCCTAGCTAGCCTCTTTCCCTGTATACACTCCTGGACTTCCTCATTCCACCACCAAGTCTCCTTGTCTCATTTTCCCTTACCTGATGATACACCAAGTACCCTCTTACCTGTCTCCCTGATCACATTGGCTGTATTTGTCCAGTCAAATGAAAGCACCTCCTGACCACCCATAGCTTGTCTCAACTCCTCCCTACTACACAACATTCTTCCTTTCTCAGCTTCCACCACTTTGTCCTCTGCTCTGCCTTTGTCCTCTTCACCTTCCTCAACACCAGGGTTATTTTACACACCACCATTCTGTGTTGTCTGGCTACACTCTCCCCTACCAACACTTTGCAGTCACTAATCTCTTTCAGATTACAACGTCGACACAAGATGTAGTCGACCTGAGTGCTTCTGCCTCCGCTCTTATATGTCACCCTATGTTCCTGCCTCTTCTGGAAGAAAGTATTTACTACTGCCATTTCCATCCTCTTTGCAAAGTCCACCACCATCTGTCCTTCTACATTCCTGTCATGAAGACCAAACCTGCCCATCACATTTTCATCACCTCTGTTCCCTTCCCCAACATGTCCATTGAAGTCTGCACCAATCACAACTCTCTCACCTCTGGGGATGCTCTGCATCACTTCATCTAACTCATCTAACACAGAATTTCTCCTTCTCTTCTAACACACATCCTACCTGTGGAGCATAACCACTAACAACATTGAACATCACACCATCAATTTCCAGCTTCAGACGCATCACCCTATCTGATACTCTCTTCACCTCTAGGACATTCCTTACAAACTCCTCTTTCAGAATAACTCCTACTCCATTTCTTTTCCTATCCACACCATGGTAAAACAACTTGAACCCTGATCCTAAGCTTCTAGCTTTGCTACCTTTCCACCTGGTCTCCTGGACACACAGTATATCTACCTTCCTCCTCTGCCTCATATCAATCAACTCTGTTCCCTTCCCTGTCATGGTCCCAACATTCAAGGTCCCTACTTTCACTCCTAAACTCTTGCCTTTCCTCTTCTCTCTCTGCTTTCGAACACGCCTTCCTCCTCTCCTTCTTCGACCAACAGTAGCCCAATTTCCACCGGCACCCTGTAAGTCAACAGCACCAGTGGCGGTCGTTGTTAACCCGGGCCGCGACCGATCCGGTATGGAAATGATATTTCTGATTCGCATCATTGATTTGGCAAATGTTTTACGTCGGATGCCCTTCCTGACACAACCCTCTGCATTTATCCAGACTTGGGACTGGCACAAGAAGACACTGGATTGCGCCCGCCCATGGTTGCATTAATGCACAAATAAAAACATTATGTGGATAAATTTTGAAACGGAAATGATACAACAGAATTGCTGTGAATTTAGTAAATGTCAGCGTAATCTAAATATCCTAAAATAAATTCCCTCAAAATGTTGGAGCACTGAAAATTAGTAGTTGAATTATCTGATATCAAAGAATAATTTCAATAATCCTGCGAATCTGAATTATATGCATGGGTATATTGCAGTGGTTCTCAAACATTTTCTGTCATTCCCCACTTAAGCGGGTGGGCGAATTTTCAAGCCCCACTTGTCATCAAAATGATAACGAAATCGGCCAAGTTTACTTTTTATTGAAATATCTATTTCTAAACCAATAAGATTAAACAACACCAAGTTCAAAACAGATAAAATACACATGCAATTTTTATAAAAGGCTTACGTTGTCACCTATCTTTGCATAATTGACCCCATGTTTATTAGCTGCTCAGCAATCGTTTGTAGTTTTTTTGCACTGACCAATTCTGTATGCAACTTTGAATGAAGCCATTTGTGCTTTGCTGTCCACTGATTCAGATTTTATCATGCGATTATCCTGCTGTCTGTATTTCTTTGAAAGAAGTCGAGTGGCTTATTAACGTGACTGGAGTGTGTTGTCTCTAAGTGTCTTCCTAATTTGTTGGGTCTCATGCTGTCTGCTGCCAGCGGTTTAAGACACAAAACACACATGGGTCTCTCCTCTGCCCCCACCATCACCACCATGAATCCGAGCGAAACATAGGCTTCATCATATTCTCTTTTCGGTTGGCTTTTTGGTTGATTAAGCTGATCGTGCTGAATCGCCTGCTTTTTTATGGCCCATGTAAGAAATGTATCCATTGACATTATTATGCCCACTATGTATACTACTAACCCGGTTTGTGTCCGCGGTAAAGTTAGTATTATATTCGCATATTCGCATCTCTGGTTTCAATAGTTGTGTAAATAAACCCGCAAATAAGACACCCATAGAGATTTCCTCTCTGCATTGTCTTTTTTCATTGATTAAGCACCTAAATTATACATGTTTGAAAGCTTAAATATCATTATTCTCTACAGCGCAACAATGATAGTAGTTTGACCATATTTTGATTTCCAAAAAAGAGGACGATCGGCACGGCCTCCAGACGCATTCAGACAAGCTTCTTGGTGGTTGATGAACATTGTTTATTATACTTCAATGGTGCAGAATTAACCTCTGTAATAAAATAAAATGAAATCTGTAAAAACGTATAACAAAATAATAGCTCTCTTATACTCTTCAAATAAATAATTAAATATTGTTCTAAATATGAACTATTCTGTTCCAGCTTCAACAATATATATCTTAAATGTAATAAAATAAATAACAGAAGAGTCTCACAAAGACAAGACTAAACTTTTTTTGCAATGTCAGAGTCAGGAAATGCCTTTTTAAGCAAAGTATTGGTGCAATCCATGGACCTTTAACTGTGATGTTTCACTGTATGAAAAGCCATTGCACCTTCTGCTGCATTTACATCATCCTCTGTTTTTCCTGGTCTGACAATAAACTCTGTCAACTTTGCAGATGAACTCTCATCTCGCACCGCTTTTTTTTTTTTCTCTGTGTCCATGTGGGCTTTCAGGTTCCCAGCACCTTTATTGAATACCGAGATATATGTACCGGCTTTGCACACGGTGCACTCCACCTCCCACCTCCACGAAGCTGCACTTACGCTTCGGCATTTTCCCTGCTATACTGCTCCGCTCTCTGCTGTCTGCACTGCTCCCTGTCTGTGTCTATGTATTTGCACGCACGGCACAGACCTGCCCACAAGGCAGCCTCCTGGTAATTACGTAGCGCAAAAAAGTAGTACCCTAGTATTGTGTGCAAAACGCCAGTCAATTTACGTACACGCAGATATCAGTGAAGCACACCAATGGCGGCTGCTCTAAGAGTACAAGGGAAGCTCAGCTTCCCCTACTATGTCAGAAAATAAATGCTCATATATGCACTGTCGTATTTATATTGGTTTTAATAAAAATGCGCTAGAACTAGGGTTGGGTACCGATTACCGGTGCTAATACGGCACCGTTACCTATATAACCAGTATGTACCGGACTGAAACAGAACGCGAATTTCGGTGCCACTTGAATGCTGAACTGTCGATTGAAATATTTGTTCTTGTCACGGTACGCCAGGTAATGCCCACTTCTCGGGACAAGCCATGATCTCCCACAACTCCCTTCCACACTCCGTTCCGCTGCTTCCGTTTTGCCGCCTCAGTCATTCATGCTCGTGCACACCTGTGCCTCATCATCACCACTCTATATAACTCTCCCTCAGACAGCGAACCCTTGCCGAATTATTGCGTGCTAATTTTCTATTGTCTCGTGCCTTTTTGCCAAGATATATCTGCCTGTTTTCACGTTGTCAAATCTTTTTCTGCTCCCCAGGATTATGCTCTTGCTTCTCGGGTAAAACTGATCTACCGGCTTTGACTCTCTGCTTTTGCTTTCGACTACGGCTTTGCCTCAGTTACACTGGATTATTCTCTTTCGGACTACAGGTGTTTGGCTGTTCTATTCCGTTGATGGTCAGTGCCTGTGTTCATAACTCAGGCTGCTCATATTCAGTGTGTTTAAAACTGCAAGCTGCTCTCACGCCCGTGTTATGTGCTCTGGATCTTTCATCTGCTAAACCTCTGCCCACAGCCACTGCCAACCTGCCTGACTGCCCATCTCTAACCGCATCTGTATTGAAATGCATATTCTGCCTAGTTTTTCCCCCATTATCTACTTTCAGCATATCTCTTATCTGCTCTACCTCTGCCCACAGCTGCTTCCAACCTGCCCTGCTGTCCTCCGCTGACTGCACCTTGACCAAACCATATATATACTGCCTAATTTCTCCCTTCCAGCACACTTCTCATTAAATATTTTTACATCTACTCTGTTGTCTCTGCTTTTGGGTCCTTTTAGCCTGCCTACACAGGTCCGGCGTGACAGTATATTAGATTAATATCCATTCATTCATTTTCTATACCGCTTAATCCTGTGTTCAGGGTCGCGGGGGACCTGGAGCCTATTCCAGGAGACTTCGGGCACTAGGCGGGGTACACCCTGGACAGGGTGCCAATCCATCGCAGGGCACACACACATACACACACTCACGCACCCAATCACACACTATGGGCAATTTAGGAACGCCAATTAGCCTAACCTGCATATCTTTGGATTGTGGGAGGAAACCGGAGTACCCGGAGGAAACCCACCAAGCACGGGGAGAACATGCAAACTCCATGCACACAGAGACGGGAACAGTGCTAACCACTACACCACCGCGCCGCCTATTAGATTAATATATTTTTGTAAATTAATAGTTTATTAGATTAAATTAAAAGTAAAAGTACAAATCATCAGGAAATGAGACCATCCGACATGCGCGTGAATGCAGTAACTAGCGTTACACTCGCTCTGACGTCAGCAGGTTGTCTGCCGCTATCTTAGCTTGCTAAATTAAACAACTTTCGTTAAAATATCTAAAACTAAACGGTCGAAAGTGTGGCTGTATTTCACAAGAAAGGATTCCGACACCTTGACGTGCAGCAAATGTTTCACAGCAGTTGCGTGTAAAGGGGGAAACACATCAAATCTAATGAAACATTTGAGGGCAGCCGGAATAAAGTTAAAAGCAGAGAGAGGCACCGTGTTTGACAGCTTGTGGACAACAGCTGGCGCTATCGGTGCGGACGACTATCAGTCCCAGTCATATCAACTGTAGCAAAAAGGAGTCACCGATTATGATGCCAACAGCAGTCTGTCCACAGGTTAGTAGTAGGATAATATAATGTTAATTGCAAAATTTATTTTTGTTTAATTAACAAATTATTTTTGTTAATTGCGATTTGTAAAATACTAATGTAACATGGATTCTGTTTATAATTATGGCTTTCCAGCTAGTACTAGTAGTACTATGACTGTGACCCCATTTACCATTTCAAAGGAGGATATGCATGTCCTGTACAGGGCATGCTGTAAGTCAGGAAAGGTGTCATATTTTGCCAGAAAAGGCAAATATGGTGAAATTTCCCCAAAAGAATTACTAACATATGAAGTTTATATATTCATATATACTTTAAACTTTGAATATATTGTTAAATTTTAAGCATAATTTTTTTTGTTCAATAAAAATGTATTATTGAGTCATCCACCATAATTTTGTGGCTTTTGTAAAGTATCGGTTCAGGCACCGTTTTGGCACCAGTACCGTTTTAAAAGTATCGATTTGGCACCGGTATCAAAAAAACCCAAACGATACCCAACCCTAGCTAGAACGCGTTCAACTTCATGACTAGCTCGTTCAGAATCAGGTATTTATTGTAGGTTATTTGACGCGATTTTCTTGTCATACATTTCCGTGCCGCACAGCGCATTAAACCCTCCCCCTGAAGCCCAGCTTCACTGGAGCGCTATGGGGAAGCACAGATTAGCTTTTTTCACTGCCGAAAAGCTGGACGGTAATTGGATAAACGCACCAAAATCGTCACTTCCAGGGACACTCAGCTTCTCTGGGAATGAATGGAGCAGTGGGCGGGACAGGACGCTGGGCTGCGCAGTCTTCAATTCACCATCACAAAGGGAGGATTAAGGCAAGGTGTGTATTTTCCGATAAATTGTTATATCTGCATCAGTGCAGTCCTTTCTCATACATACAGTTTACAAAGTGTCATGAGGGATTAATCAGTTAAATCTCGCTGTGTTCACCCTCATCACACCAGCTGTTTCCTCTAGTGAACATGAAGCCCTTAATACAAACTCTCTGAACCTATAGTATACTTTATAAAACAATCATGCTGCTGCTGTTTTAATTGGAAAACCTAATTGTCTATATAAAACATTACACAGTGCATATGGCATTAACTACCACAGAGTTATGAACATAAATGATTAAAAATAGTGACAGACAGCATTCAGTGCACTTGTTTAACTGTATAGCATTGTGATTTACAGAGATAGAAAAATCTTTTTTTGTAATAAATATTGTATTAAATAATGTCCCAAATCATAAAATACATTTATTAGCCTTAGAGTAGAGTTTTTGTCACTTTGATTTAGAAAAAATTACTTTTTTTAATGAATAGAAACAAACAAACAAAAAGGAATGATATTAAAAAGTTGCTTTGTTTAATTACATTAAAACAATGTTTTTCTATATTAATGAATTTGAATAAATAGCAGAGTAGCTATGAAATGTTAAGGGGTTGAATAGAGAACCTACTGTCTTATTTATGTAGCTAGATAACATGATCAAAGTTTTAATATTTATATTTAACTGTAGATTTTTCAAGTCACATGAAAAAAAGATGTTCTATTCTTCAGGCCTGCTGTGCATTTGGAGACCTACTCCCATGTGATTTTGAAAAACCTTCCATCTACAGTTCTCTGTTCAGTTCTCTGAAAGCGCAGCCTCTCAGGTACATTAACACTGTGTCCCCAACATTGATTGAAGTCATTGCATCAGAAACTATTTTTCAAATTTTTTTATGTCTGCCTGTCTCCAACAAAAAGCAGCAGTATTGTCAAAGAATGAACAGATAAATGTTTGTCACTGTTGGCCCCCACACAGTTTATTCCATTGTCCAGCCTCATAGGTGTGTTGTTTATTTTGCTAATAAATGTAAGTTTAAAGTTATATGCTGTTTTCTGGTTATATTTTTTTGATTGTACATGTGCATAGAAAAAGGTTTATACGGTAAACAGCATGTGTGATCAAGAAGACTCATTTGAGTACTGATTCTGTGTTAAACATCTATGGGGCTGAGCCCCCCTTACCTGTAAATCCTAGAAACGCCCCTCAATCCGCATGGGACTGAACACTGTAGCCTACAGAGATTCGAGTTCAGTCCCATGCGGATTTGCAGGTGATTTTTTTATGATGAAAAATTTAATTATAATAAAAAAATTTGTGATGAAGGCCTAATATGAGCTTCCCCTGTTTCAAAAGCTAGCAGCCACCACTGCCGCACACCAACAAAAAGCGTAGACCGATATTGATCTTCCCTTCTGTTTAGCGCCTGAAGGATCAAAAAGCAACTTTGTTGCCACACTGGAAACTAGAAATGCCAGACTAGTACTGCCTGATAAAATATTAATATTTAACAAAAATTCAGAAACATCAGCATACACATTGGAATGAATGATAATTACATATACTGTATAATACAGAATGTTTCCTTATATATTGTTCCTCTGCAATTAACATGCCGACGTTAAACCGTTATTGTTGCACTTGTTCCACTTTTTCTCTGATGTTATTTTAATTTACTTGTATTAATGATCCATTTATTTGTGTGTGATTGTTTAGTTTTGAGAGTACACTCTTCATTGTCAATAAAGAAAAGCATGAATTAGAATAGATACTTTCCTATTATTTTCCACAATTTCCTCCCATTCATTGCGCCCCACCTGTAATGTCTGTATTCACCACTAGTGAGGCGCGCCCCACACTTTGAGAACCATGGGTTTATTGTATTATCAGTACTGAGCACTTACAAAGCAACAAAATGCAGCTATTTTAAAAGCATGTGTGTATGTGGGGGAGGGGGGGTGATTCTTTCTATACATACTGTAATTAAGATTTGCTAAGAACTTGAGCCAGTCCAATTTTTGTTTTTTTGTTCAGTCTTTTTTTTTTTTTAAGATTAGTAATGAGTTTCTGAGAACTGCTCCACTTCAAGCAAGATTGCTGGTTTCCTTGGACAAGCAACATTACAAATTAATTGAGATCATCAGAAACAAGGGAGGAATTGTCAGAGAGAAGACCAGAGATATAATCTCCATCTTTCTTGATCTGGTATGTACTTGCTCAATAAAGCATAAATTACCTTGGTGTCAAATGTAATATTGTGAATGGAAGCCACAGGACCTGAGCAAGGCATCCACATCAAGTTGGCTATGATGCACTAAATTAAAACATAACTAGCAGAATAAAACATTTTAGTTTAACTTGTTCACAGGTTAGTGCTGAATATGCATCTCAACCTTAGAACTGAAAAATTTTACTTAACTGATAAATTAGCATTGCTCAAAGGTCCAGGTGGCAGCTTGGTGGTGCTGGGGTTTGAATCTGTGAGCTTCCAATCAGTATACCACCATCAAAAAACCACACAACTACCTCTGCCCCTTCATATTGACAAATATGAGGTCATTGGCATTATCAGCTGCAGCAGAACCTTTATACAGGGCCATGATTTCTTTTTTAATCATAGTATGTATTAGCATTAGATACTGTACATACATGCTCCTAAACCTTGAAAGAAAGACTGGAAAAACCTGGAAAGACTTCATAGAAGAGTGAAAGTGTGTACCAACAATATAGCACAATGCATTTGAGTGAATGGCTGAAATGTGGTTGTGAATAAGCCTTTTAGTGAATGTAAAATGTTCGTGTGAACCCGCAGCGCACGTGTGCGCTCTTTCACTTTCAAGAACATGATATTAATAATCAAAAGTAAAATAATATTGTTCTTTTTGCTGTTTATGTCCACCATTGAATAATTATTTAATTATCAATAATTAAAGCTGCTCGCATCGCGCACGCTTTCACTTTTTTTTTTTTTTAAATGCAGTGTTTAATCAGCAAGTATATGTCGCCTCCAGTGGCAGCTGCTAGCTTTTGAAACAGGGGAAGCTCATATTAGGCCTTCATCATAAATGTTTTTATTATAATTACATTTTTCATCATAAAAAAATCACCTGCAAATCCGCATGGGACTGAACTCGAATCTCTGTAGCCAGGGGCGTTTCTAGGATTTACAGGTAAGGGGGGCTCAGCCCCATAGATGTTTAACACAGAATCAGTACTCAAATGAGTCTTCTTGATCACACATGCTGTTTACCGTATAAACCTTTTTCTATGTACAGGTACAATAAAAAAAAATATAACCAGAAAACAGCATATAACTTTAAACTTACATTGATTAGCAATATAAACAACACACCTATGAGGCTGGACAATGGAATAAACTGTGTGAGTGCCAATAGTGTCAAACATTTATCTGTTCATCCTTTGACAATACTGCTGCTATTTGTTGGAAACTGGCAGACATAAAAAATTTGAAGGTTTCTGATGCAATGACTTCAATCAATGTTGGGGACACAGTGTTAATGTGCCTGAGTGGCTGCGCTTTCAGAGAACTGAACTGTAGAACTGAACAGAGAACGTCTCGGGTTACATTTCTGTAACCCTGTTCCCTGAAAGGCGGGAACGAGATGCTGCGTGAAAACGCTATGGGAACCAGTTTGTCGCGTTGCCGGTCGTTGAAGCATGCTGTGAAAACACGCCAAAGTTTTTGGCTATATATAACCTCGACAGTTGACGTCATCTGATTAGATGTAGGTGGAGGTTATAAAAACAGGTGAGCCGGCAACGACCTCAGATTAATTTGTCTGAACAGCCGTCCGGTCACGTGGTAGTGCGGCATTGCAACGCAGCATCTCGTTCCCGCCTTTCAGGGAACAGGGTTACAGAAATGTAACCCGAGACGTTCCCTAGCAAGGCTACACTCGATGCTGCGTGAAAACGCTATGGGAACGAGAATACCAACGCCGCCGCACTACAGGTGTCTGGACCCCAAGGTTGTGTAGCGTGTGCGCACAAAGCCAAGAAGGTCTCAGAGCTATGCCTGGGCAGCTAACTCGGGGGCAGTGAGCCCGGAGTAGCATGAACATCCAGATTTATAAATGTAAGAAATGTGTGCGGGGAGGAACCAACCCTTCGCGCCACACAATTACTGCAGGGGATACCTCCTGCTGGTGAGACTGGGATGATCACCCTGGTTGGGTGAGCCCTGCTTCCCAGAGGCGAAGTGAACCCACGCGCCTCATAGGAGAGGGCAATATGCATCTCTCACCCAGTATAGTGGCGCTCTGACTTACGCCACTAGCTGATGCGGTGGACGTGAATCTGAAAAGCACATACTGGATAGTAAGTGAAGTTTCTCCTGCTCCGAAGCTGTAAAAGGCGGAGGACAGAAGGCTTCAAACAATGCAGCTAAGAAAATCCTGAGGGTACTAGGGCACAAGCCCAAGGACAAGCTTTTACTGCAGAAGCTCCAGCACTGAAACATTTTGGCAGTGGACTGGGTCTACCTGCTTGGCACACACTTGTTGCAGGGGAATACCTCTTGCTAATCCAATAGCTGAGGCGATCCCCTGGTTGAATGAGCCCTGATTCCTAGAGGCGAAGTGAGCCCACGCGCCTCATAGGAGAGGGCAATAGCATCTCTCATCCAGAGCATGAAGAAGTTGCTCTGACCTACGCCACTAGCTGATGCGGTGGACGTAGATCTGAAGAGCACAAGCTGGACACAGCAAGTGAAGTCTCTCCTGCTCCGAAGCTGTAAGCGCGGAGGACAGAAGGCTTCAAAAGCAATAGGGTGCCTGTTGGGTTTATAGTTTAGCTTTTGGAAGATAGTTGAGAGAGGATGCAGTTACGCACGTCCTGAAAGTGCTAGGGCATAGACCCGAGGACGGAAACTCCAGCACTGAAACAATTCGGCAGTGGACTGGGTTTACCTGCTTAGCAGACACTTGCTGCAGGGGAATACCTCTTGCTAGTGCAATAGATGAGGCAATCCCTTTGGCTGAAAGAGCCCTGATTCCTAGAGGCGAAGTGAGGCCACGCGCCTCATAGGAGAGGGCAATAGCATGTCTCATCCAGCACATGTAGAAACTGCTCTGACCTACGCCACTAGCTGATGCGGTGGACGTAGATCTGAAGAGCACAAGCTGGACACAGCAAGTGAAGTCTCTCCTGCTCCGAAGCTGTAAGCGCGGAGGACAGAAGGCTTCAAGAGCAATAGGGTGCCTGTTGCGAGGAGGGAAACTCCAGCACTGAAACAATTCGGCAGTGGACTGGGTTTACCTGCTTAGCAGACACTTGCTGCAGGGGAATACCTCTTGCTAGTGCAATAGATGAGGCAATCCCTTTGGCTGAAAGAGCCCTGATTCCTAGAGGCGAAGTGAGGCCACGCGCCTCATAGGAGAGGGCAATAGCATGTCTCATCCAGAACATGTAGAAACTGCTCTGACCTACGCCACTAGCTGATGCGGTGGACGTAGATCTGAAGAGCACAAGCTGGACACAGCAAGTGAAGTCTCACCTGCTCCGAAGCTGTAAGCGCGGAGGACAGAAGGCTTCAAGAGCAATAGGGTGCCTGTTGGGTTTATGGAGCTTTCTGAAGATAGTTGAGAGAGGATGCAGTCACGTACGTCCTGAGAGTACTAGGGCACAGACCCGAGGAGGGAAACTCCAGCACTGAAACAATTCGGCAGTGGACTGGGTTTACCTGCTTAGCATATACTTGCTGCAGGGGAATTCCTCTTGCTAATGCAATAGATGAGGCAATCCCCAGGGTTGAAAGAGCCCTGATTCCCAGAGGCGAAGTGAACCCACACGCCTCATAGGAGAGGGCAATAGCATCTCTCATCCAAAACATGTAGAAGCTGCTCTGACCTACGCCACTAGCTGATGCGGTGGACGTAAATCTGAAGAGCAGTAAAAGGCGAAGCATATCTTAGAAGGCAAGAGGTCCGCCTTGCTACATGAAAATCTCTCCCTGACTACTTCGGAGTGGGGTTACCATTCCCCGTGTGTCAGAGATAGACTGGACAGTACTACTGCTCCCGCATCCATGCTGGAATGTAAATCGCTCTGAGGGACAGGAACCTGGTGCGCTAGCTGTTAGCGGCGCGAGCACAGTCCGCCCTGGCGATAATATATGAGACTGCCATAGTGTTGTCCCCCGCACTAGGACATGGCAGCCTCTCAACTGCTGGAGGAAGTGCTTTAGGGCCAGAAATAGAGCCATCATTTCGAGGCAATTGCTGTGCCAATGCGAGAAGATAGCCTCTCCAGCTCCCTTGGGCTGGACAGTCATCAGAGACCGCACCCCAGCCTATGAGGAAAGCATCTGTCGTTAGCCTCAGCGACGACAAGATGAACTTAGAGTGGGACCCAGAGTAGAGACCGGGGTCTGAACCACGTAGAAAGGGTACGAAGCACCTGGCGCGTAACCCATATTGGGAATTGGCCCTAGTGATATCCCCTGGTTCTTAGCCACAACTTAGAATGCTCTCATGTGCAGAAGGTCCAAAGGTGTCACCGTGGATACAGCTGCCATGAGAGCTAGGATGTCTGAAAGTGATGGTCACTTTCTGGTCTAGCTTGTTTTCCTTGAGGGTGTTGAGAATGGGTTCGATACGAGCGGGAGACAGCTGTGCCCGCTTACTACGGAATCCCATATAGCACCCAATGTGTTGTCCTCTGCACAGGAAAGAGCACGCTTTCGTGGCGTTGGGTCCCAGTCCTGAGGACAGAGATGAGCTAGGACGACATGCTGATGTCGAAGCACTAGCCACCGGATGCCCTGGGACTCCCGTAAGAGCCAGGGCTAAATCCATGCATTTTGTATGTGTGCGGGTGAGCTAGACCAATGGAAGGACCCGATACTGGTAAGCTTCGCCCCCGAAAGCGAACCTCAGGATCTCCCTGTGTTGTGGCAATGTTTCTGTATGAAAGTAAGCGTCCTTAAATCGATTGTCAGAAACAATCGCTTGGTAGGGTTGAGAGCAATCACCTTTACAGTCAAGAACTGAACTGTATTCATTGATTTTCAGGTAGCGGGAGAGCCCGCAGAATCTGAAATATTGGACGCAGCCCGCGTTCCTCTAGGGAACCAAGAATACCGACTGTAGTAGCCTGACTCACTGTCTGGTGGGGGAACATGTTCCATGGCCCCCTTCCCCGGCAGCCTGTCAGCAGATGCGCACTTTCTGGTTTCATGGAAGTGGAGGCCACGCCATTGAAAACACAGAAGGTGAAGTGAGAACTGAATCCTGTAGTTCCTCTCTCCAGTGCTTAGTACCCAAGGAGATATACTTGGCAGTAGCTTCCACGCTGCCAGTTTCTCATAAAAGGGCAAAAGTTTCGGCAGCTTGGTTAAACGGGGGGGAGGATGTTAGATGTTCGGCATCCTGAAGCATGGCAGGAAAAACCGAAGAACTAACAGCCTATTGGAGACTGGTGTTGCCCGAACACCAGTGGTGGCGGAGCAAAACACCGACCTCCTGGGGGTGCCAGGGAGAACACATATTCGTTAAAAAGGAATTCTGGGTGCCTTTCCCTATTGGGGGGGCCACCCCCATTTATTTTATTTTATACACACATATGTGTATATATATATATATATATATATATATATATATATATATTAAATCAGTCTGACCTCCTGTGTGCAGTGCAGCACCAAGCTGACCCACTGCCTGAAAAGCTTTTCCCTCTAGGGCAGATAAAAGTCTACACAGCTAGAAAGGAAGTATAAGCTTACCAGGGAGGATGATGTCCCAGGAGAGAGATAGCCTGTGAAGCGTCTCTGCTATCTGGGCGTCATCATACAATCCCGCTTTTCCATATCGACTATATTTAAATAAACAAATAAGTCGATGGCATGAAAAACACAGCATGAATACAGCCTACTCCATGAAAGGGTTAACTCATATGAAGAGAGCTGAGGGGGGGTGGGGGGGGGAGAGAGCGCGTCATTGAGGCTCCGCCCCCCGGCCACCCGACAGAAGCTGCCGTCTACTGCTTGTTTTAGTGCTTAAGGCTATTTTCATCTCCGGTAAAAAAAGAGAGGAATCCTCGTGATGACAACGCGGAAGAAAGGAGTTTTCTTACCTCCGTCTGCCGCAGCTCTGTCAGATGCACGAGTTTTAAGCCAGGAACGCGCGGCGGCTCGCAGCTTCTCACGGAATGCGCGGCGCGCGCAGCACTAGTCGAAGCAGTGTAGAGATCGCACTCCGATATGGATTATCACACACGGAGGGATTAAACTCGTGAAATCGGTGAGTTAAACACCTTCTTATTTTGCTGGTTTATCACAAGCACACTTCACAACTAGGCTCTGAAGACAAATGATCTGAGTTCGTTGCCGGCTCACCTGTTTTTATAACCTCCACCTACATCTAATCAGATGACGTCACCTGTCGAGGTTATATATAGCCAAAAACTTTGGCGTGTTTTCACAGCATGCTTCAACGACCGGCAACGCGACAAACTGGTTCCCATAGCGTTTTCACGCAGCATCGAGTGTAGCCTTGCTAGGGAACTGTAGATTCTGGAGGTTTTTCAAGTCACATGGTTGTAGGTCTCCAAATGCACAGCAGGCCTGAAGAATAGAACATCTTTTTTCTATGTGACTTGAAAAACCTTCCATCTACAGTTAAATATAAATATTAAAACTTTGATCATGTTATCTAGTTTAAATTAGTGTTTTAGCTACATAAATTCATTCATTTTGAGAATACAGAAGACCCTCTGAGAACAGCATTTATGTCCATACTGGACTCCGTAGGCGTAAATCAGTGTGTAGTGGGACCCACGCATAAAGCAGGTCACACTTTAGACTTAATAATATTTTTCGGATTAATTATAAGAAATGTATTCACAATTCCACTGTCTGAAATTATCTCAGATCACTATCTTGTCTCCATTCAAGTGTGTCACAGTGATAATGTACGCACAGCACCGCGCTACCGTATTAAACGTACATTCACATCAACTACCACACAGAGTTTTATCAGTAATCTCCCAGAGTTACCAACTTCGATTAGGCCACCGTCTGACCCCACAGAACTCGATCAGGCGACTGAATATTTAGAGTCCACATTTCGTTGTACCTTAGATAATGTAGCTCCAGCTAAAAGAAAAATTATTAGAGATAAGAAACTCGCTCCCTGGTATAAGGATCACACGCGCACTTTAAAACAGACCGCTCGGAAATTAGAGCGTAAATGGCGTCAAACTAAATTGTTAGTATTTCAAATAGCATGGAAAGAGAGCATCCTGAACTATAGGAAAGCTCTTAGTGTAGCTAGATCAACGTATCTCTCCACTCTTATAGAAGAAAATAAAAATAATCCTAGATTATTTTTATTTAATACCGTAGCCAAATTAACCAGAAATAAGACCACTACAGAAATCTCCACAACAACATCATGCAATAGTGAGGACTTCATGAACTTTTTTAATAATAAAATTGTAAATATCAGGCATAAAATTGAGGCTTTGAAACCGAACAATGTAATTGATACAGATGTTAACCTAGCCATGTCAGATTCAAACCTAGAATACTTTATTCCCCTTGAAGAGAATGAACTAATTTCACTAATCTCTTCTGCAAATTCATCAACCTGTATATTAGATCCTATACCGACACATTTTCTTAAACAGATAGTACCAGTAATAACAGAACCGCTGTTGAGAATAATTAATTCCTCACTCAGCATTGGTTATGTTCCAAAATCTTTTAAATTAGCAGTTATCAAACCAATAATTAAGAAACCTGACCTCGACCCCTGTCAGCTGTCCAATTACAGGCCAATATCAAACCTCCCCTTTATCTCTAAGATTCTGGAAAAGATAGTAGCGGAGCAGCTATGCTCATATCTACATAGAAATGGCATACATGAACTGTATCAATCAGGATTTAGGCCTCATCACACCACAGAAACAGCACTCGTTAAAGTAGTAAATGACCTCCTATTGGCCTCTGATCAGGGTTGTGTAACTATGCTTGTATTACTCGACCTCAGTGCAGCTTTTGACACCATTGATCATGCTATTCTTCTTCACAGATTAGAAAATGTAGTAGGAATTAAGGGTACAGCCCTCTCCTGGCTCAGATCCTATTTGACCGATCGTTATCAGTATGTAGACTTAATAGGTGATTATTCTGCATGTTCTCTAGTGGAGTTTGGCGTTCCTCAGGCTTCAGTTTTAGGCCCACTACTTTTTTCCCTTTACATGATTCCTCTGGGCAACATAATTCGTAAGCATGGTATTAGTTTTCATTGTTATGCTGACGACACACAGCTATACGTCTCAACAAAACCTGATGAGAAAAAACATCTTACTAAAGTTGAGCAATGTGTGCAGGACATAAGAAATTGGATGCTAATTAACTTCCTTCTGCTTAATCCGGATAAGACAGAAGCTCTAGTCATAGGACCGCATACAGCTAGAAGTAAAATCTTAGATCACACCATAACTTTAGATGGCCAGATTAGAACATCACCCCTATCCTATCTTCACTACACTGGCTCCCTGTGAAATTTCGCATTGATTTTAAAATACTACTCTTGACACATAAAGCATTAAATGGTCTCGCGCCGCAGTATCTGAGCGAACTGCTAGTGTCTTACAATCCGCCACGCCTACTTCGGTCAAAGGATGCAGGCTGCTTGTCAGTACCGCGTATTATTAAAACTACAGCTGGGGGCAGAGCTTTTTCTTACAAAGCCCCAAAATTATGGAATAGTCTTCCAAATATTCTAAATAAAGTTTAATTTACAAAACTACTGGACTTACTTAAAAACACAAGACGTTTCAGTGTTCATCCAAACACCTTCATCAGTTGTTTGGTGCACAGGAAGTAACTCTGGCAAATGTAGACACAAAGGGGTCACATGATCTAAATCACATGACAGGTGTTAGTCCAATTGTGTGCCAGAGAAGATGGTGCTCCAGCAGCTTAAGCAGATTTCCCCTCCCCTGCCTATAAGGGGGAGTCAGTTGGCTTGTCTGCAAAGCAGTGTTCTGCAATGTTCTCAAAACAGCATTGTATGATGAGGACAAATGATGTCTCAGTCCCCCACCTCTGTTTAAGGAAGGTCGCTCTACTTTCACATAGATGGCCTCCTTAATGCCTCTCTCAAACCATCCATCCTCTCTGTCCAAAATGTGAACATCTTGATCCTTAAAACTGTGTTGCTCTTTTTGTAAATGGGTGAAGACAGCTGATACTTGTCCCGAAGAATTCCCCCTCCTATGTTGCGACATACGTTTACTAAGCATCTGTTTTGTCTCCCCAATATAGAGATCTTTGCACTCCTCTGTGCATTTTACTGCATATACCAGGTTACACTTCTGATGTTTGGGGACCTGGTCCTTTGGGTGGACCAACATCTGTCTCAAGGTATTTTTTGGTTTAAAATACACCGGAATGTTGTGCTTAGAAAAAACCCTCCAGAATTTCTCTGACAATCCGGCCACATATGGAACAACAATGTGACTTCTTCTAGGTCTTTTACTCTTGGTGTTTCCTGGTCTTGGGTCATTTTGTTTGTTCTTTTGTGCTTTGGTGAAAGCCCATTTAGGGTAGTGACATTGTTTCAATGCTTTTTCTACATGTCTCTGTTCTTTATTCCTTGCCCCCTGGTTAGTGGGTATGGTCCCCGCTCTATGTTGTAACGTGCGGATTACTCCCAGTTTGTGCTCCAGAGGATGGTGAGAGTCAAACATCAGGTACTGGTCCGTGTGAGTGGGCTTTCGATAAACCTCTACTTGCAGGTCCCCTTCATTCCCTAGGTATATGCCACAGTCTAGGAATGGGAGATGATTTTCTCTCATCTCCTCTTTAGTGAACTTGATGTAATCATCCACAGAATTGATGTGATCAGTGAAGGGGCCAACTTCATTGATCTTGATCTTCACCCATGTGTCATCCACATACCTAAACCAGTGAGTTGGACGGGTTCCATTGTAAGCCTCCATTGCCTTCCTCTCTACTTCCTCCATATAGAGGTTGGCCACAATGGGAGGCACAGGGGAGCCCATAGCACAACCATGTTTCTGTCTATAAAAGACATCTTTATATTTAAAGTAGGTGGTATTCAAACATAACTCCAACAAAGTACTCACCTGGTCCGGGTTGAGCTGTGTTCTCTCCCTTAACATGGGATCGTGACTCAAACGACTCCTGACTGTCTCAACCGCCAATACTATTGGCACACATGTGAACAGGGATGTCACATCGTATGACACCATAGTTTCATCACCCTGCAAAGACAATTCCCTAATTTTGTCCACAAAATCCATAGAATTATTTACATGGTAAGGAGTATTACCAACCAGTGGGGCTAGAACAGGTATTTTGCAATGTTATATGTAACTGAATTTATAATACTGACAATTGGTCTGAGAGGGTAATTATCCTTATGTATCGTTGGTAAGCCATACAAACAAGGTGTGGTGTCTCCTGGATACAAGTGATAGTATAACTTGCGGTCTATCACTCCTTGTTTTTCTAATGACTGTAGACAATTAATCACTTGTTTCTTGTATTTGCTGGTGGGGTCTCTTTCAAGAGTTTCATATGTGTTGTGATCGCTCAACAGGGTGGTCACCCTGGAATGATAATCATCTGCATTTAGCACCACTGTATATCTCCCCTTGTCTGCTGGCAAGATAATGATGTTGGTATCCTTGCTTAGAGATGTCAGGGCCCTTCTTTCTTGTTTACTGAGATTGGGTGGTGGGGGTTTGGCTTTTAAAAGGAAAGTGGAAACCTGAGCGCGGAGCTGTTCAGCCTCCTCCGCAGCGATATTATTGTTCTGGATAGCTGATTCCGTTGCAGTGATCATATCTACCACCAGGATGTGATCAGGTGTAACTGCATAGTTCAGACCTTTGGCCAAAACCTCCATCTCTGGCCCTGTGAGTTCTCTATCAGACAGGTTCTTCACCCATTTGTCGGAACTCACTCTCGCATCTTCATCCGGTGGAGTATTCTGTTGAATGTCTTGACTATGTGAGCATAACAAGTCAAACTTCTTAATTTGTCTTTCCTTGCTCTTGATGTGTTGAGCCAACTGTGCATGCTGTACAAAATCAGTCACTTTGTGTAAAAAAATTTCTGGTAACTTTGTGGCCAACTTCTGGTATAGCCGTTTGTTTTCTTGCTTCAAGACCTCCAAAGTAAAATGAACCTGTCGTATCCTTTCATTTAACAGCTGTTTTTGAGCTCTATGTAAAATATCTGTTGCTTTGTGGCCCTTAAGAGATGATCTGAGACCCCCCCCCCCTTTGTGTCTACATTTGCCAGAGTTACTTCCTGTGCACCAAACAACTGATGAAGGTGTTTGGATGAACACTGAAACGTCTTGTGTTTTTAAGTAAGTTTGTAAGTCCAGTGGTTTTGTAAATTAAACTATATTTAGAAGAAACTTCTACCTGGATGAATGAATCTCCACAGACAGTCTTCCAAATAGTGTTCGGGACTCAGACACAGTCTCAGTGTTTAAGTCTAGGCTAAAAACCTATTTATTTAACCAAGCATTTTTATAAATAGATTAGCCTTAGGTAAAGGAGCAGATCTGGGGGACTCATGGACGTAGAGTATTATGGTGAACTGGTATGTTTAGATGCTGTCTTCCTCACTCTTATTTGATCACTCAGGTTTGTTGACGGTGAGGTGATTGTTTGCTTTACATCTCAGGGAGCCCTCATGTTTGTGTTTCCTTCTGTCACGTTTCTTCCCCTTACCGTGTTTGCGTCGGGTGTGTGTGCGCGGCATGAATGCGGATGAGGCGAGCTGACGGTTTCACAAAGTCCCTTTTATTTTCCAAAAACATAAACAAAAACCAGGATCACTCCAACACAAACTAAACGTAACTGAACAGTTGCTAGACGCCTCACTGGAGTCCAGCCAGGCTATTTATAATTAAACATAAACAAACATCAAATTAACTTCCCTCGGTTCAGGTGAGCTTCTACGTCACCTGACCGAGGTGCAAACTGGGAAATGAAGTGAAACTAGAACTAAACAAAACTACAACTCAAAAACATACACGGGCGTTAGGCGCCCTCTAGGGGTTAACCGTTACATAACCCCCCCTCCAAAAAATGCTCCTCCCGGAGCATCACCGGAGGCCCCGGACACCCAACCCAATGTTCTACCTTACGCCTCCTGTCCAGGAGGCTGGGTGACGGGGCTGGAGGCATGCTCAGCGGCTGCTGAGCTGGAGATGTGCTCGGCGGCTGCCGACGCGCTGGAGACGTGCTCGGCGGCTGCCGACGCGCTGGAGACGTGCTCGGCGGCTGCCGACGCGCTGGAGACGTGCTCGGCGGCTGCCGACGCGCTGGAGACGTGCTCGGCGGCTGCCGACGCGCTGGAGACGTGCTCGGCGGCTGCAGAGCTGGTTCGACGCTCGACGACGGCTCTGGAGCGTGCACGACGCTCGACGACGGCTCTACGTCGTCCTCAAAGGCGAAAGGTGGTGGCAGCACAGGTGCGTCGTACAGCGGCTGCTCACACGCTGGCTCGCTGTCCTCGAAGCCGAAAGGCGGCGGCAGAACAGGTGCGTCGTACAGCGGCTGCTCACACGCTGGCTCGCTGTCCTCGAAGCCGAAAGGCGGCGGCAGAACAGGTGCGTCGTACAGCGGCTGCTCACACGCTGGCTCGCTGTCCTCGAAGCCGAAAGGCGGCGGCAGAACAGGTGCGTCGTACAGCGGCTGCTGACACGCTGGCTCGCTGTCCTCGAAGCCGAAAGGCGGCGGCAGAACAGGTGCGTCGTACAGCGGCTGCTGACACGCTGGCTCGCTGTCCTCGAAGCCGAAAGGCGGCGGCAGAACAGGTGCGTCGTACAGCGGCTGCTGACACGCTGGCTCGCTGTCCTCGAAGCCGAAAGGCGGCGGCAGAACAGGTGCGTCGTACAGCGGCTGCTCACACGCTGGCTCGCTGTCCTCGAAGTCTGCAGGCGGTGGTAGAACGGGTGCTTCGGACAGCTGCTGCTGACACGCTAGCGCGCTGTCCTCGAAGCCGAGAGGTGGCGGCAGAACGGGTGCGTCGGACAGCTGCTGCTGACACGCTAGCACGCTGTCCTCGAAGTCTGGAGGCGGCGGTAGAACGGGTGCGTCGGACAGCTGCTGCTGACACGCTAGCGCGCCGTCCTCGAAGTCTGGAGGAGTCGGAAGACTGACGCTTTCCCGCTGCGGCGCGTAATTCTCTGCGCCGATCCCAGGCAGTGGCGGAATGGGGAGCATGTCGTCCGGGTCCGCGAGAGGGAGGACCTCCGGGACTACAGCCTGGCTCTCCCGAACCTGGACGAGCAACTGTTGGAGCCGCACCACCTGCTCCCGCAGGTCTCCGATGCGCTCCTCGTTGTCTTCCGCCCACTGCCTGTAGCACTCTCCCGTCTCTCCCTCGGCTGTCACACCCCTCCAGGGCGTGCGCCGGACGGCGAACCCGCTGCCTTTCCAGCCATGTCCCGCCATCCTCTCACTCTCCGTCACGTTCACCTCCTCCATCCCCGCCTCCTCGGCGTACCTGGAATTATCCCGGCTCTGCCAGAACTCAATCTCGCCGTGCTCCTCGCTGTCCTCCAGCAGCCCCTCCTGCTCCATCAGCAAGCTGTATTCCCAGCTGCGATACATCTCCTCCTCGTCGTCTTCCAGCCCGCTGTAAATCCAGCCGCAAAACATCTCTTCCTCGCTGTCCTTCCGCCTTTCCGCCAGCTCGGGCGAGATCGTACCAGCGCCCCCCCAAAAATTGTTCAGGGGAAAAACCTCCGCCATGCCACTTTTTAGGTCTAGCAATCTGTCACGTTTCTTCCCCTTACCGTGTTTGCGTCGGGTGTGTGTGCGCGGCATGAATGCGGATGAGGCGAGCTGACGGTTTCACAAAGTCCCTTTTATTTTCCAAAAACATAAACAAAAACCAGGATCACTCCAACACAAACTAAACGTAACTGAACAGTTGCTAGACGCCTCACTGGAGTCCAGCCAGGCTATTTATAATTAAACATAAACAAACATCAAATTAACTTCCCTCGGTTCAGGTGAGCTTCTACGTCACCTGACCGAGGTGCAAACTGGGAAATGAAGTGAAACTAGAACTAAACAAAACTACAACTCAAAAACATACACGGGCGTTAGGCGCCCTCTAGGGGTTAACCGTTACACCTTCTGGCTTTCCCTTTTAGTTATGCTGTCATAGTTAGTCCTGCTGGAGTCCCTGCTTGCACTCTACAGTAAATATACATTCACATTATACATTGTGACTGTGACCATACCTAATTGCCATCTCTCCTCCTCTTCTCTTTCTCCCCCTCTTTCTCTTTCCTCTCTCCCCCTGTCTCCCCCTTTCACTCTTTCTCTCTCTCTCTCTCTGTCGAGCTACACATGTCATTCCTGAGCTGCCAGTGATCCAGACTCCCTCTACCCTCCGGACCTGTCTGATCCATCCTGGTGCCCCGTTTCTGGTTGGAGGTCTCGTCGCATGGATGCCCCGTGTGTCTCTTTGGGATGCGTCTGGTGTCTGGGGATGATTCTCTCTACTTAGAAGATGGTTCTGGCCTCGACTGGTGTTGACAGCTGTTTCTCTGAGGACTTGACAATTCGATAGTTCAGGACTGGAACTTTCTACAAGTCTATCTGAGTCTCCAATAACTACTGGACTCCATTTTAACATCAATTAACATCAACTATTATAGCTGAACCTAACACTTAACACTGTATAAATGAAGATAATTTCCTGCTATCTGTTTCACCCAGATGAGGATGGGTTCCCTGTTGAGTCTGGTTCCTCTCAAGGTTTCTTCCTATTACCATCTCAGGGAGTTTTTCCTTACCACTGTCGCTCTCGGGCTTGCTCACCAGGGACTATCTGAACATTTTTGATTCATACACATTCACATTCCATACAAACTTAAATAATTCTTTTGATTGTGTAAAGCTGTTTTGAGACAATGTCAATTGTTAAAAGCGCTATACAAATAAAACTGAATTGAATTGAATAAATAAGACAGTAGGTTCTCTATTCAACCCCTTAAAATTTCATAGCTACTAGGCTTTTTATTCAAATTAATTAATATAGACAAATATTGTTGTATGTAATTAAACAAAGCATCTTTTTACATTTACATTTAGGCATTTGGCAGACGCTCTTATCCAGAGCGACTTACATTTTTTTTTTTTTTATCTAATTATACATCTGAGCAGTTGAGGGTTAAGGGCCTTGCTCAATGGCCCAACAGTGGCAACTTAGTGGTTGTGGGGTTTGAACCTGTGATCTTCCGAACTGTAGTCCAATGCCTTAACCATTGAGCTACACCTGGCCCCGCTACATCTTTTTAATATCATTCTTTTTCGTTTGTTTGTTTCTATTCATTAAAAAAAGAAATTTTTTCTAAATCAAAGTGACGAAAACCCTACTCTAAGGCTAATAAATGTATTTTACGATTTGGGACATTATTTAATACAATATTTATTACCAAAAAAAAGGATTTTTCTATCTCTGTAAATCACAATGCAGTTATACCGAGAGCACTGAATGCTGTCTGTCACTATTTTTAATCATTTATGTGCATAACTCTATGGTAGTTAATGCCATATACACTGTGTAATGTTTTATATAGACAATTAGGTTGAAACAACTGGTGTGATGAGGGTGAACACAGCGAAGATTTAACTGATTAATCCCTCATGACATTTTGTAAACTGTATTTATGAGAAAGGACTGCACTGATGCAGATATAACAATTTATCGGAAAACACACACCTTGACTTAATCCACTCCCTGTGATGGTGAATTGAAGACCGCGCTGAAAGACGGTGAAGAGCCGAAGGAGCCGAAGTCTGCCGACACTTTCATATGAAATTAAAAGGGGACGATGATGGACGACCAGCAATTTGTGTGAAGTTTATGGAGAAACCATAGGGGGGTTGAGTACAAACGTTAGGGGGGCTAAAACCCCCCTAAACATGGCCTAGCGACGCGCTGTCTGTAGAGCTGATGTATACTTAAGACATGCTGTCAATCAAAAAGGGGTTGCGCCGTTTAAACAGCTCCTCCAATCATCATGCAGCAGCCCAGCGTCCTGTCCCGCCCACTGCTCCATTCACCCCCAGAGAATGTCAGCTTCCGTGGAAGTGACGATTTTGGTGCAGTTATCCAATTAGCGTCCAGCTTTTCTGCAGTGAAAAAAGCTAGTCTGTGCTGCAGATATAACAATTTATCGGAAAATACACACCTTGCCTTAATCCTCCATTTGTGATGGTGAATTGAAGACTGCGCAGCCCAGCGTCCTGTCCCGCCCTCTGCTCCATTCATTCCCAGAGATGCTGAGTGTCTCTGGAAGTGACGATTTTGGTGCATCTATCCAATTACCGTCCAGCTTTTCGGCAGTGAAAAAAGCTAATCTGTGCTTCCCCATAGCGCTCCAGTGAAGCTGGGCTTCAGGGGGAGGGTTTAATGCGCTGTGCAGCACGGAAATGTATGACAAGAAAATCGTGTCAAACAATCTACAATAAATACCTGATTCTGAACGAGCTAGTCATGGAGTTGAATGCGTTCTAGTGCACTTTTATTAAAACCAATATAAATATGACAGTGCATATATGAGCATTTATTTTCTGACATAGCAGGGGAAGCTGAGCTTCCCGTGTAGTCTTAGAGCAGCCGCCACTGGTCGCCTCTCTTTATGATAGAGGAATATTATGACTGAAACAAAGCTGCTCGTGTCGTCTCATATCGGGAGCATTTTGATCAAAGGGGAGATGAAAAGTGAAAGTGTGTACCAACAACATAGCACATTTAGTGAATGAGACTATATAAAAACATATGGGCCTCCATGTGGCACAGTGGTAAAAGTGCTCGCCCTATCATCCGGAGATCGCTGGTTCGATCCATGGGTGATGCTGTTACCCCTCACAGTCGGAGCTCTAGAGAGAGTTGATTGATTGCACGTTCAAGTTTTATTTAAATTTTGTTCAGCATACTATAAAAAACAGCAAACAAACAAAAAAAATGTGAAATTACAATGTTTGAAGACATACTGTAACAGAACATTTATTGTTCAGAGCACGATATACAACCATAATGAGTCCCGTAACCGGCTTATACAGCTGTCATGTGACCAACATATTTAACTGTGAGGAGTCCAGTGGTGTATACAGACGTGTATAGTCGCGTAGTCCGATGACAGGCTGACATATCAGTGGCAGCTGCTGTACTGGTGAGTGGCAGCTGCCAGTGCCATGCGCGCACAGTGGTAACATGTGGAGTGGCATATGCCCGTGGCATGGAAAGATTTTACACCCTCTCATAAGCGCTGTCTTTGCGGCGCTGTACGAAACACACGCCAATGTTCAGTCATAACCTATATTTCAGTAACCTATATAATATACTGACATGTTTTTGTTGCATAGTGGACTGCGCGCGCACAACCTCTCGCGGGCGAGCCTCTGAATACGCCGTTTTAACGGGGGTGGGGATAAGAAACACCACACACTAGCTAACGATTTTATTTGTACAAAGAATGAACTGGCGGCGAAAACTAGCTATTTCATTTAGCCTTTCTAAAATCAACCCATCTATCATTTATAATCAGAAAACATAAAACATATTATGATCTGTTCAATAGCCCATCTGTTTTAATTTAGTTTGTATTTTTTATTATTCATAAGACAACCTTTCAGTTTTGTAAATATTTTAGTTATAGTGTGTTAAGGCTTACTTTAGGTTAAACGTTTTTGAGAATTTGACCATCCAGCTTAGATAAATGTTATGTCATTGATTGATAAAATCTGGATTAAGGATATTTTATTTTATTTCTTTAATTTTTATTTTTTAGTTTCCCCCCTGAGGGATTGCCACCTTATTGTGGTCAGGGGGTTTGCGTGCCTCAACACAATTCAGCAAATACAATACTGCTACTATACAGTAAGCCCAGGGAAAAACAGTGCTCGAACATGGTGCCCCTTTCAAATTTCTGACTGCCCCCTCCCCCCCTGGTCTAGAACTTACTGTCTAGAACTAGGCTCTTACCGTCTTTTGTCTTGTAAATGAGTATTCTCAGTCACTTTCCAATCCCCCCAGCGCACACACTTTGTTTGTCCTGTAAACTGTAAATGTGTTTGCTAGGGCACTTGGTTATACACAGTACTTTAATGTATGGAACACTTACTTAACTTACTGGTTTGGTTTAAATATCGCTTATTACCTTATTCAGCAAAATAAATTAATTATTAACGTATTGAAGTAATTTAGTTGAGGACAAAAACATACCCTGCGCTTGTGTTTAGAACTGCTGAACAGCCGTGTTCATAGGTTTAATCAATGATGGATGAATGGAGAGGTGTGTGTGTGTGTGTGTGTGTGTATAAGCGCGCGCGCTCTCCTGAATTTCTCCGTTGGCTTTAACACGCACACCCATCCCCCCGCCAAAAACACACACAGAGCAATTAACACCATGTCATACTCAGTATTCTCCATTGAGGTTTCTCACCTTCCACTCCTAAGTTTGTCGTTGCTCTTTTGGAGTTCTTAAAACCCAAAACATTTATTTATACTGAGAAAAAATTATGGGTCACATAATCACAAACACATATACATATGATCAAGTGTTTAACTGTTTTCATTTGTTTCTATGACCAATAATTATTATTATTATGATTTTCAGCCCAACTCTTTGAGTATTTAAAACAAAGTTGTGTCCCATTTTTTGTCCATTGAAGTTGTTGGTTCAACTAAACGTTTTTTAAATACCCAAACAATCCCCCAAAATTAAAACACGCAAACATGACTTTACCAATTCAATTTATTCTTCCAAAACTAGTCAAAGTTAAAACAGTAATTTGTATAAAACAGGTGAATACATGTTGTCTTTTTGCTTAAAGTTCATTAAACAACCCGGATACACCAGCTGCTTATAAGTCTCTATCTATAGGTCATTTATATTAAAATATAAATTTTTCAAATATCAAAACTTTTAAACATTTTAAAAGTTTAAGTCTTTGTTTCCCCCAAAGTATTGTATCAGACATTTAGCAGTTCTATGTTCAGAATATGTTAACCAGTGAACAGTGTTAGTGTTAACCACTGACTGTCTGTATTATCATCTGAATTAAATTATCCGAGAATTTACTTAATGCGCTTCTCATACAAATAAGTTAAGCGATATAACACTTGTATATGAGCATTAGTTCATCCCTGAAGCCAAACTATAACTTACTGAAGCCCCTCATACCCCTCCCCCCCACACACACACCTCCCCCCTCCGCCTCCTTAACTAATAAACACTTCAGTGTTTTTATTCAGCACGTTAACTAAGCGCTCGTGCTACCGTGGAAAGTCACGGCCAAAGTGTATAAAATATAAACCGGGTTATGAGCGTTACTAGCTCCTGTACAGCTACCCTCAGTCTGTGTCCCTCATCAACTGCATCACATTATATTACAGTCACAGAAATAACCTGCAGATTAACTCTTAACCAAAGAATAAATAACCGCTGAATTTATCCAGACAACACGCGGTGAGATTCTCTCAGTGTTTACAGAGAACACAAACACTCATCGGGTAGTGCAGCTCTTGTAATAGGGACATTAATAGTATTGTCTAAGCTTGAACATGTTTTTGAGTTAAAGTGGAGTGACATTGTGAGTTTGTGACACTGACAGTAAGCTGTAATATTAACTCCAGACTTGGTAAACAGAACATTAAGTTCTCTAAATTCACATCTGACCGCTGCTGGTGCTGCCAGTGATATTTAAAACGGCCAATAAAAAACTAAACTGGGAAATAAACTGTAAACTACCCCAAACACATTTTATAAAATAAAACATCACTTACCACGAATAGTCCGTTAAGCCGCCATCTTCACCTCTGTAGTTTGGCAGCGTCAGTTCGGCGGGGGTGGAGGCGGGTTGTTAAAATCACGGGATTGCAACTGAGTGCAGCTGGCTTGTTTTAACGTGTTCTTGAGAACGAAGCGCCATCTAGTGGTCAATGAATAAATAGGGCTTGAATGGGCGTGTTTACTGTGAAATCTTGACACGCATTTCTGGCAGAAAAGGGAGGGGGGATTACGGCGTGCAAAGGGCATTCACACGCCATTCACACGTCAGCCACACGGTAGCAGCTATTTGGCGTGGCTCCCACTGTACGTGCAGACCTGCGGCTCATTAATCCTTGAGAGAATGAACTGATGTCAGTCTATAGTTATATAGCGCCACTCAGTGATAAAAGCTAGCAAACACACAAACCCAAATGTCGCCACCGTGAGGCGTGGCGGTAAAACCAGAATACCACCTGAGTAACTACTGTAGGGAGCATTTAGTGGTTTTTACATGCATACATCAGACACTGTTTTGCCAAATAGAGCAACTTGTCCTTTCTTTTATTAGGTTGTTCAGAAAGATGAAGCTCAGGCAGAACTTGAGAGGTGCACGATGGCCCTGTTTGTCCTCAGGGAGGAAGAGGACTGTCTTCAGCCACCACAGGAAATCAGGATTGTGACTTATTGAGTTTCTATCACTCGCACATGAATGTTCCATGTTGTTTGGCTTCATCTATGCGCTAAACTTAAGCTATCTTGGTGAGCTCAAAAACAGTTTTGTGGCCTTGTAGAAAATATTTAGGCAACAAATTCTTTATTGACATGAAAATATAAAATTTGGGTTACTTTATTTGTCAACAATGTTAACAAAATAGTTAGCAAAGCTTAAGTTATTAAAAATGCATTGTTTTATTTATTAAATTTTTCTGTTTTTTAATTGGAGAAATAATAGTACAACGAAAAGAAAAGGTAATGTATGGTTTCAAGGATGGTAATAAATGTTTTTGGAGGAGAACATGTTTGTTTATTGTCTTCATTTATAAATGTAACTTTGTAAAAAAAAGTTACTTACTTCTAGGGTTGTTTCGACTCCGATCCTGGTATCGGAAATGCTACCGATACCACAAAAAAAGCTGGCATCGGAATCGGCGAGTACTTGAGTCCACGTCCTGATCCGATACCTAAACATAACCTATTTATGCCCGCTAGCTTTTCTAGCTTAGCTTACTTACAGAGTGTCACGGCATGCGCCTGTGATGGGCGTGCATCCAAATTGATATCGCTCCTCGCTCACTAGTTAGGCGACCTCCCCCCTCTTTAGGTATGTGAAGGAGCAGGGCCACAGAATCAGGCAACGGCCCATGAGCTATCGCCGCTAATGATCCCGGCGCTATAAAACACAGCGGGGAGTGTAGCTCGGGGTCTGACTGTTGGGAAGCTGGACTTTGTGACGCGGTGGATTTTATGAGAGACAGTGGCACAAGAGCGGGGCGATGTGATGCGCCCCAGAGACTTTAAAAAGGGGGGCGCCTTTGATCTCCGTGAGAGGAGCGCGTGAACGAGCTGCGCGAGCTTCATTTCCACGTAGAGCCCGCCTTCGCATCCCTGCCGCCGAAGCGGAAAAGGCCTTTCCTTCCCCATTTTTCGAAATAAATTACCCTTTTTCCTGTAAGGTCTCGCCTCGTGTCCGTGTTTCATGGTGTCGCCCGACTTAGGGTCGAACCCGTTACACAGGGCTAGTAGTATTTTACTTAAAAACAAAGAAATATATATATATACACACACACACACACACACACACACACACACACTGTACAGATACACACCCAGGTATCGGATTGGTACTCGGTATCGGCCAATACCCTGAGCCCAAGTATCGGAATCGGTATCGGGAGGGAAAAAATGGTATCGGAACATCTCTACTTACTTCATAAATGTAACTTCTCTACATAAATTAACTTTTTTGGCTTAGAGATAAGTATATTTTTTATTTCAGAAAACGACTATATATTGATTTTTATGTATAATTCATAAAATTACGTTTGTACGTAATCATACTTTTAACTTGAGAATAATGAAAAAGATAATACTATAATTTACTCCTATTACTTTATACTACATGAATGTAATTTGTTTCTTTCATGGTAAACACTAAACTTAAATATAATGTTAAGTTTTAGTTTTTTCTAGTTATATAATCAAGTTGTTTTACTGGCCTATGGCATTGTAATAACTTTTGTTTCTGATTTGGATGGATGGATTTATTTTTGCTTTGGGGAAACTTAAAAATATATTTATATTTAATCAAAATAAACCTTAAATAATATTATAACATTTGATTTGAGAGAAAGTAAAAACAAATAACTTGTAACAAATTGAAGCAATTTATTTAAGTTGATCCAAAGTATAATTTTTTAAAATAATTTTTTCAGTGTAGAGAAAGAGTGTGTGTGTGTGTGTGTGTGTTTGTGTGTCCGTGAAGGTCAAAGTAGGAGGGGCTTGATATACAATGACGCGCACAGACAGTGCAAGCTGAGCCTTGAGCAGAGAGAGAAAATGGATTTTTAACCTCTCTAAAGAGACTTGCTTTTGCTTAACACCAAACCAAAGTTTAGCGCAGTGTTAGCTCATTGGGGAATTCATATTTCAAGAAAACAAACCATCAAACAGTTTGAGTATGACTGTAGTGGTTCTATTTGGTGTTCTATAACACCAAATTCTAAAGAGTTTCTCCTAATATACATTTGAGCAGTTAAGGGCCCTGACCAAGGGCCGAACAGTGGCAACTTGGTAGTGGTGTTTGAACCAGGGATCCAGTCAGTAGTCTAACACCTTAGTACCCCTGCTACCCCAGCACCTTATTTCAAAATATATTTCAGTCTTGGCACTTCAAACTGGTGTTCATGTCTGTGACTGATTCACGAAATCGTTCAGACCTAAACAAGCAGGAACGGAACGTGAGTTCAAATAATGAATCTAATTTTTTTTTTGTAAAATCACAGACTAAAGAACATTATAACAGTTCTAAAGTTATTCGATTGTGGATTGTAGTAGTTAGTAGGTGATTCATAGATTTCTTAGGTGGTTTGTGCAACTTCATAATGGCTCATAGATTCCTAGTAAAAACCATACAGGGGCGCAAATATGGTAAAATGGCTAAACCACTAAACGATTAAATAGCATGCTCTTAGGTAGACATTTTCAACCCCATCCCTGGAGGGCCAATGTCCAGGTAAATGCTCAAACACAGCTGACTCAATAAATCAACTAATTACTAGGTTCAGTGGGTGCGTTTCTGTGTTTATTACTAACTGAATTCATAATGAATTACGAACTGTGCAGGACACTGGCCCTCCATGACTAGAGTTGAGGGTTCCTGCTGTAAAATATACTGCACTGAGTGATACTGAGTATCATTACATTTATTACTAAAGTGCACGGCAGGTAGCTTGGCATGGCAAGTAGCTTCTCTAGTCATAGAAGCATGGGTATGGATGTCATTGTTAACAGGTGAGCCAATAGCACATGTATAAAAAAAAAAACTCTGAATGTTGGGTAGATCTTTATTTGGTGCTGTCAGGAAGAGGAACAACATGAGGATGCAACTCCAGATCAACCACAATAACCATCTTCATCTTCTATACCGCTTTATCCTCTATTCAGGGTCGCGGGGGACCTGGAGCCTATCCCAGGAGGCTTAGGGCACAAGGCAGGGTACACCCTGGACAGGGTGCCAATCCATCCACAATAACCAAATAAACAAAAAAATAAATAAATAAATAAACCAAATAAACAAATCAAACAGATTTGGCATTTTAAATAGCAGCTGATCTGCAAACAGCATGAGCCAGGGCATGGCAGGATCGAAAAACAGGAATCAGAAGCATGCCCAAAGCCAAAATAATTTTTAGAGCAAACATGGCTTGGTATGACTTGAATGAGACAGAGAATAATGCTTCACCACTTGAACAAACATTTCCTGTGGCCTGGGTGGCTCAGTCAATGTGTTGGTGCGCCTGTTCCCATATTTGTTTACTCCTCTAGAACCATCTGGAGAGACTGGAGAGTCAGCAGGGTTGGTGGGTTGGTGTTGCTGGGAAATAGGAGCAGTTGATATCCCAACAAACCCTGAAAGGTGATGATCTGGATTGGGCCTGTGGGAAATATGGGCCCAGATCATTTTGGATGTTGCAACAATATGAGCTAAGAAAATTTCTTACTTCTTTGCAGGACCTTTCAACCTGTCCTTTACTTGTGGGTTTTATATCCAAAGTCAAATTTACGTTTACAATTTTTCCATAAAGCTCCTCCACACATTAAAGATGGACTGTGTCCTTTGCCTGATCACTCACAATGTCTTTGGGAATGCCCAAGTATCTAAAGATGTAAAAGATGAGATCAGCTTCTTGGAATGCCGTAGTAACCCAGGCTGTGGAACAAAGTGACTGGTTGAATGACTATAAAAAGAATCTGTCTGCTATGACTATAATGGTAATGAGGAGTAGGGAAAGTCATGATCCTGACAGAGGTCTGGTCATGGTGTAATTTGGCTTGTGCTCATATGTAGATATAAATGAATTAAGGTCATAGAACATGTTGCACCACAGTATTCCTTCAAGGACCTACAGTATTATAGTTTGTGAATGCTGGGGTAACCAGTGGCTAGTGAACATGTGGGTCCAGGATGTGTACATGTGACAACTAGGTGAAAGCTACCGCAAACCATGTTTTGGACAGCATGTACTCATCTGATGGGTCACAGGGTTTACACATGACAGGGAATCTGCTTTCATATATATTTTAACCTGTGTCTAAGGAAATGATACAATTTAATCTAGCAAAGAAGAGAGCCCATCAGGCTTGATGTGGTTTCAGTCTCTTGGCAGTCTTCATATATTGGAGATTTTTATGGTCTGTGAATATCACAAATGGGTAATAGCCTCTAGCCAGTGCCGCCATTCTTCCAAAGCCAGGTTCACAGTAAGCAAGGAATTAAACTTTCTGGACACTGAATTTACACTTCTCCCCTTTGCTATAGAGCTAGAAGATACTCTATACTGTAAGTTGTTTTACTTGCTGGATATGCATGATGAGATTGGTGAAGTAAATTGAGATGTCACCTATATGTGCGATGACAGACAAATTCAAAAATATCATGTACAAATGTGTAGCACATTTGAGATAAGTCTTACCTTTGTTACCTCATATATTGGTCAAATTTCGTGTTAAAGGCAGTTTTCCATTCACCCACCTTGCGTATGTGCATCAGGTTCTAGGCACCTCTTAGGTCCAGCTTTGTGAATGCTTTGCCGCCCTGCAGTTTCTGGAGGCAGCTATATTTCTATATTTCACTTTATGTGTTATGACTATGCAAAGAGAAGGATCAAACAGATGCTTAAGATTTTGAAGATTTGTAACCTTGTTGCAGCTTCTGCAACAAATTTTTCCATGGCTTGTGTTTCTATCTGGAGCAGAGGATATACTTGATTGCATGGAGGTCTAGCAGCACTTGGAGTATTAATGGCATAGATATTCAGCCAGTGTGAGGACATTCTGCTAACCTTGGCCTTAGGTAAGAGATCATAAAACTGTGCACTGATGTGGAGCGTGACAGGGTCTGTGCCATAAGACACAGTAGTCCCATTCACACAGCTGGTTTCATTGTCATTGGGAGGTTTAAACAACAGTAAACAATTAGCAGCTAACTTAATGATAAGTATATAATACATCAGACCATATTCATCTTATATAAAGTAGATCAGAAATACCCACCACACCTAAATAGTGCTAAAGCTGTAGTGCATCAAGAAAAACTAAAAGTTCAGCTAAGATCTAGTCTGATAAGCAGGGTCAGACTTTTATTTTTAATCGCATTTTAAAAAATGTTGAACAAGTGGCCTCAATGGGTTAATTCTAGCTTTCAGAGATGCAGTAAAATGTATATATATATATATATATATATATATATATATATATATATATATATATATATATATATTTTTTTTTTTTTTTTTTAACAACAAATCACTCCTCTTCTGCATTTGGATTGCTTACAAAAAAAAAAATCATCTGTCTATTATTATTAAAGTCGTCAGAGATCAAAAATAAGAGTCAATCCCAGGGCACGATGGTGGGGTTTAAAGAAAGATCAATTAAGTGCCTGTGCAGTAAGAAGTGGAAGTGAGTTGGAAGATAGCGAGCTCCGTGCAGAGCGCCGTTTTTGATGTGATATAAATGTGTATAGATAGACCCTTAACAATTAGTTTACTTGCCCTTGTTGTTTTGAAAGCAATAGTGTACTCTATATTTATGTGTGTGAATTGCAAAATGTGAGGAAAAAGGACAATATTCATGAGATCTTATCACCTTTGTAACATTATTTCCATGTGAAAGGTGCTAGTGTCTCATCTCATGGAACCCCCATCCGAGGCTTGCACTTTCAGTGGATGTTGTGGAGGTAGAAAGGAAAGTTGTAATTTTCTTGCCGTGCCTCGATAAGGAGTGCTGGATCGGATGAGAACAAGACTCACCAAATTGGAGCAATACAGTATATGATCAATCATTGAATGATCTAGTGGGTCTAGTGAAGGTTTTATGATGCCACTTAATGATGTGCATTGCCACAAAATAAACACAGTTCATGTTTATTGATGTTGTTGGTGGTCTACATCCATGTTTGCCTTGTCTGAGCTGTATATAATTTGGCAGAGACATTTTAGGAGAGATTGAGATACAGGGTGTGTTATGCCTTATCAAGTTATCATACTGTTAAAATTGTAATTGTTCCAATTGAAATTGGAGGTTTAACCATCCCTGCATGCCAGCTCTTTGAGTACTTTTTCTGCTTTGTGAGAATTGCCTTCAGTGCTGGTTAATACCACCTGCTTTCTGTGGTGAAGGTTTATAAACTGAGCACATACTCATCAGCAATTGAAATCCCATGGTGCAATGTCAGTATGTGTTCTACCGTCTCCATCCCGCTGGGAGCGTAGTTAACAATGTATCATAACCACTGGATAAACTGGTCAGAGAATTCAGAAACATTCTCACCTTGTGACCATACACCTGCCACCAATAGGATTGCCTTGCTGGTGAGCAGGGTCTGAAACTGTGCTATCATGAGATACCTAGGGACATTCTCTTGGCTGGAAAAATCTAGTGATCATTGAAGCAGGAAGCCTTTACATTTTTCTGGTTTATTGGCTTACTTGTCAGTGCAAGTAATGAATAGACACCTGTTGGAATGGAGTGCAGATGTGAGCCGAGCCATGGCACTGGCTTGAACTTGTGCCATTTGAGCAGTCAGCTGTTTAATGCAATGTCCTTTGTTCTGTGTTTTATGTTTATCCTGTTATTTGTCAGGTTGCAGTTGAGGATGTAGTTGCAGGTTGACCAGATTTTAAAAACAAATCAAGCATGTGTATCAAATTCAGATTAAAAAAAAAAACAGGCAAAGGTCAGGTGATCTACAAACATCTACAAATCAGGTGATCTTACTAGTAAATGACTAGTAAGAGTGAAATAGTTCACCATTTGGTGAGTGAACACCAAATCCAGTTATCCTGTTTAGTCCTGTTATACTATAAGCTGTTAATGTGAAATTGAGTTCAGCTGTGTGGATCAATAGTTTATAGGCTGTTCTATAGAAGTTCTGGGAGATATAGTTAGATGCTGAATCAGGCATATACTCTCACTGGCCACTTTATTAGGTAAAAACTGAATGTCATGTGGCAGCAACTCACTGCGTTTAACCATTTAAACAAGGTCAAGATAATGTGCAAAGTTCAGACTAAGCGTCAGAATGGAGAGGAAATGTGATTTAAGTGATTTTGAACATAGCATTGTTGCTGCCAGACAACCTGGTCTAACTATTTCCAAATCTGCTGATCATACCTCTTGCTGTCTTCATGTATTAAAAGTTTAAATAATTGAATCATTCTAACTAGTGCTGAATTGTTTGCATGAAATACGAGACATGAGAATGACACTTGGTTGTAGTCTGATATCTGTAAATGGTTGCATTGTGTATAGATAATTCTATTCTTTCATCAGTATTTGTAAAGCAACTTAGACAAAAAATTATGTTATGCTACATTTAGAGAGATAAACATATAAATTAAATTATTTTAATTACATATTGCTTTATTTCAACAGTGGTTCTCTAGCACGAAGCATGCATATAAATTCTATGCGATTCTGCATGAATGCTACTTGCTAATTCAATATACAAGCCTTTCCAACCACGCAGTCCGTGCCCTGTGTGTGTGTGTGAAGATGGGTGTGTTGAATTTATTGGTTAGAGGGCTGGCTAAGTAAAGTGAAAAAGTGTCATATGAGGCACGATCCCTTGTCACCAGGCTAAGAGATTGTTGTCATTCTCCTTCACAGCGTGCCAAACATCCACACAGCTGTGGAAATGTATGGCATGGAGGATCATGAATATCCATAAACATCCAACAGCTACCCACAAGAAGGAGGCATCACAGCCTTGGGATCACAAAGGAAGTAAAGGTGTACAACAAGGCAGCATGTGAGGTTGATAATCAGTATGTGGCATGGTTCTAAGATGTTTGAATTGCCAATACTCATTTTTTGCATCCTTACTAAAGATGGTGATCACCAGGGTCCACCCAATACAATATTATAATGATACCTAGGTGTAGGTGCAATTTAATTTGCATTTCTATAAATATCATGAATTTATAAATATGCCCATAATTTTTTTTTACTTTAAACCCTTTAAAAAGAAAGACCTTAGCAACTGAATTGAACATTAAATTAACATTAATTAAATGAAGCCTGTTCCTTAGTACATTAGTTTTCTAACTTAAAAACCAAGCGCAGCAATTAAACAATACACATACATGAGTTAACATTTAAATTTTAATTAAACAGAAAAGCTGCATATTAACAAGTAGCATTTATTTGTTATGTCATCTGTCACAATTATTGTTTCTAAACAAGCTTAGCAAATAATTTACTCCTACTATAGATAATTTAGAGTGTACCACCTGTAGGATTATAAAGAAATGGCAGCCTTTAACCCCTTCAAATGCCTCCAAGGTCTCAAAACTCAACTTGACAATGAGCACAACAATTCCGAGAATGTAGGCTAGAGCTGAAGATCTTTGCCCGAACCCGACTTAATTAATAATTTTACACGGGCTCGGGCCGGGCGTCATGTGATGCGTTTTGATTAGCGTGAGAGAAATGCGAAAAATGGATGCTGAGGAGGTTAAACAGAGGCTTGCCACTGGGTCACAATGTCACTCGCTACATTAAAACGGCTGTCATGGAAAATGAAATGGATGTTCTTGGCTGGTGGAAGATCAACAAACCATCCTACCCAAAACTTGCTAAATTAGCCAGGTCAGTGCTATGCATCCCGGCCAGTAGCAGCAGCAGTGAAAGTGCTGCTGTAGTCGCACACTCAGTGAGCGCAGGACCGCGCTGAAGCCGTCTACCGTGGATTCAATCATTTTCATCCACAAAAACATGTAGCCTAATCATGGTGGGTTTTTCAAATAATAAATAAGTATTAATTGAGTCTTAAATGCATAACGTAGACAGAGTATATGTAGGCTAATGTCGGCATTATTCTTTTAATAAATTTCAGCTGTTGTTCACCTTCGCGTTGAGGCCGGAATGTAGGGGGAAGTGGCAAAGCAAATTATTTTAATATCGTTATTGCCTGGACTTATTTAGAGTGCTGAGAATACAGAGGGCTTGTTTATTTTTTGTTCCAAGTTCCAAGTTGCCTGTAGTTTATTCGTTAGTCATAAATAAATTATGTTAAAACATGTATAAATTACTCATTCTTGACCAAAGGCAAAAGAGCTGTGTGTTTGCGCACTTTTGAATAATGTCGGGCTGTAAAGTCGGGTTCGGGCTTTTAAAAGGCTGTCAATCAAATGTACTTGTCGGGCTCGGGCCGAAATCTGTCGGGCTCGGGCCCTGTCGGGCCTAACTTTTAAGGCACGATTACAGCTCTAATGTAGGCGCACATGGCTTCTAACACGCAAGTTGAGATTAATTTGGACTGACGTGGTGTTTTGACATTGTGTAAGCATCTGTAATATGTGGGACTACAATATGTGTAATTTTGAGACTAATTTCCTTACTGATTGAAAACTTTTTCACATCTGTGACTGTTGATTATATAATGCCTTAAAAATTTATTTCTGTAGCACCACTCGCTGAAGCTTGCGTGCTTGGCCCAGAATCGGTTATACAGTGAAACCTCGGATTATGAGTAACGCGGTTTACGAGTGTTCCGCAAGACGAGCAAAGATTTTTAATACATTTTTATTTGGAAAACGAGCGTTGTCTTGGTTTACGAGCACCGAGTATCATGCATCACGCATGCGCTTCTTGTTTTGACGCCAAGTGTCATGTGATCACAACTGAGCCAACAGTTTTTCTCTCTCTTGCGCTGCAAATTGTGGGTAATCGTCTCCCCTGCTGGGTATTAGTGCTCGTCTCTTACTGGTATAATCAACATCTGTGCACACGTGTACTGTTTACTATAACACTGTGACCACGTGTGTGTGTAAAACATATTTTATTTTGCCGTGTACCGTTTCTCATAACACACATGTGGTCACGTGAGTAAAGCAAAAGAATAAAAGCTCATCGCTGTGTGTGTGTGTGTGTGTGTGTGTGTGCGCGTGTGTGAAACAAATTGTCAAACACACCCAAGCGCACAGACATTAGTGCAAGAGACACACACTCTGCTCTGACACACACAGAGGTAAGGTGCGGGTTTGTTTGTTTTACTTTACAGCAGTGATTCTGTTAGTTTGTGATCACGCGAGTGTCATTAGTGATGTGTCTTGCTTTTTTTTCAGATAAAACAGTGTAGTGGGAGAGAGATGTTGATTTATGACCGCTGTTTACGAAAGTGTAGTTCAATGTGGGAGATGCATTATGGGTAATGCAGTCCGGTGTGTGTGAATGCGAATGCAAGATGTAAGCTAGGATATAGAGCCTGAGTTTTGTTCTTCAGTAGTTTTTTTTGTTGGATTTAAGTGCAGGATCCATCCGAAAGTTTGTACTATAACCTGACAATGCAGAAAATAAAAGAACGGGCATCGAGCAGTTTGTCCATCTAATAATTACACGAGCATGAATTAACGGGCTGTTACGCTGTTGCGAGCAACATTATAATAAAGCGGAGAAGCTTTAATAATTTGGAAGAGAACAACAGACTTTCCGTTGATGCGTATGTGTTTTCAGACAAGAGGAGAAAGTTTTACTGTGTAAGATGAGAAGGGGGAGACAGGAGGGGCTGAAAGCAAGAGTCTCCACTTACTCTAGCCTCACACACACAAACACATACTGCACGCATGCGCACACACACATACTGTCTGCACGCAGAAACGGAAATAAATTTTTTACATTTTTGAAAGGTAAAGTGCAGGTTAATTTGTTTTATTTTTACTTTGTATTTTGTATTCATTATTTTTATGTATTTATTTTTTTGGGCTGTGGAATGAATAATTTAAGTCTCCATTATGTCTTATGGGAAAATAAAATTTGGCTTATGAGTGTTTTGGAATACGAGCCTGCTTCCGGAACGAGTTATGCTCGTAATCCGAGGTTCCACTGTATCTGTGGCTGAACAAGCTGTAAACCAGCTGATTCCAGTCACCGCTGATCAACTTATGCATCTATATTAGAAATATAAAAAAATTATTTTAAGTATAGTTGCAAACAACAAGCCCAAGCACCGTGTACCATCGCCATCCGGGCACACCAGAAAGAGAACGGGCACAGTGGGCACATTGTGGGCCCCCTTTTTAAAGTCTCTGGGGCGCATCACATCACCCCGCTCTTGTGCCACTGTCTCTCATAACATCCACCGCGTCGCAAAGTCCAGCTTCCCAACAGTCAGACCCCGAGCTACACTCCCCGCTGTGTTTTATAGCGCCGGGATCATTAGCGGCGATAGCTCATGGGCCGTTGCCTGATTCTGCGGCCCTGCTACTTCACATACCTAAAGGGGGGGGAGGTCGCCTAACTAGTGAGCGAGGAGCGATATCAATTTGGGCGCATGCCCATCACAGGCGCATGCCGTGACACTCTGTAAGTAAGCTAAGCTAGCAAAGCTAGTGGGCATAAATAGGTTATGTTTAGGAAAATGGTATCGGATCGGTACGTGGACTCAAATACTCGCCGATTCCGATGCCAGATTTTTTTGTGGTATCGGTGGCATTTCCGATACCAGTATCGGAATCGGAACAACCCTACCTTAAACACTAAGCTTATACATTGAATAAGACTGAATGGCAAAATCCTGCCATACACAGATGACAGTGCTTCTATGGTAAATATCAGTACAATATCTCCTTATTCTTACAACCACTGGCCATCTCATGTGTCTTCGAAGAGACATGAGATGAATAAATATAAATTTGATTAAAAATAAATTCGATTTCACGCACTGAAAATGTGTCCTGTACGAGGGAGAATGTCTTCAGGAAAAACTTACATTTAAAGTGCTCTCCTGTGTCACTGTCTCTATACAACCACTGACACATTTCCTTCTTCTGTCCATTAGTATGTTTTACTCTTTTACTGTCATTTGTTTGACAATAGTAGCAGTGCTGTTTACGGCTAGTACTCTTTTAAATGCTAAACACATCCAGGTAAACAAGGGCTGTTGTACAACTGCTGTTTCTAGGACATCACAGTCAACGTTACTCTAAACTTCCTCTGTTAAAAAAAATTGTTCATTCCAATCACAAATCCATGTCAAATTGGTCTACCGGTATAACTGCATTCTACAGGGCAATTTAAAAGTAATTGCATATAATTGATCTTAAATTAATATAGTTCTGCTGGCAAAAAAATATAATTAAACTGGTTTTAATCCTCACCTTTTTCAAATAAAGGACTCAGTTATTTTGTATTTGACTCATAATGTGCTCAGAATGTAGCTAACCCTACACAAATTTTACTTGCATGTGTGACAATAAAGATTCCTTTTTTCTTATAAAGTAAGGTTTCCTATTATTACAGATAGAGAGTTGTTAACAGCGGGTCAGGTCTGAGGTAAAACTTATAGAGGTAAAATTGATAACCTTGCTCGTATTATTCAAGATAGTTTTCAAATACTCTGCTTTTGTTTCTACAGCCCCATTAGAGTTTACAGTATATAAGGACATATTATTAGAGATGGACAAATCATACCCTGTACTGTATGTTCACAACCAAAACAAGTGAAAGTGCCAGTGTGCTGCCGAGGATCATGTTTGGCCAAGCCAAATAAGTCACCATTTCAGTAGGGTGACATTACTGGCCCACATCCAGCTAAGAAAACATTACAAAATTACTCAAATTGGGTTAAAATGCTGTCCAAATGCTTATTAATGCACATACAGTAGAAGATAGTGCACACATTTGCGGAAGAAATATGGTCAAAACAAAATCATGAAATCTTGTGATCAGAAATCACTTACAGTACATACAGTAAACAATTGAAAGTAAGAGCACTTCCACACACCAAATAATGGTGTAGCTATAATATATCCACTGATTCAAATAGGGGAAAATGCTTAAATATGCTAGGGAGCATATAGATTGGAAGATTAAAATATAGAAAAAGGTATTGTGGTCTGATGCGTTCAGATTGTCCATAGGTGCATGGTGATAGGTGCATGAAATAAGAAGGGAAGTGCATGAAGCGATGCATGATGGGTTGCAGTGCATCAGTCTGTAATAAGGTCAATCTGGGTAAGAAGGGAAGCACATACACCAATCAGGCATAGTGTTCACTGTACAAGTCTTAGTGATATGATCTTGAGTTACTATAGTTGGTCAGGTCTCAGCAACATTATGTGGCAGTAAAATGAAGTCACCTGGCGATGTACTTAATGACCAGGTTATCACATCTATGGAGCTTTTCTTCACTGATGGAGCTGGCATATTCCAGACCTCAAATTGTAAAAGAGTGGTTCTGGGAGCATCAGGAATCATTTTAACACATGAATTTGCAAAATCATTGTACACTATATTCGTCTGAAAAAGTCTTTAATATGACACTTCATACTAGCAAAAAAAAAAAATGGTCTATATGGTCATAGCCTATGGTATGTTGTCCTCACATTTCAAATTTAAATTTGAAACTTTATGGGCCATGGGTAGCTCAAGTCATTGGACTACGGTCCGGAAGATCCCAGGTTCAAACCCCACAACCACCAAGTTGTCACTGTTGGGCCCTTAACCCTCAACTGCTCAGGGCCCGGTTTCTCATTAACACACTGTCTCTTACGTCTGACGTTACAAGGCGCTGTCTATAGTGAAGGTCCTGAATTAGCTGACATCGGTTGCTCAGGAATCGATTTTTGACTCCTTTTGCATAACAGCGTTAAGAAAGACGGCACTTTCTATTCAAATTAAACAATGCACAAAATTCTTCCAATAGCGTTTATTTCGACATGGGTTGGTTAACTTATCAATAGCATGCCATAATAGACGAATATATAACAAACAAACCGGGTATACAATCATAGTTGATGGACAAACAGCTGACAACACTCTTCTCCAGCTTCAGAAACAATGTGAAGCATGTCAGTTGTTGGGGTTGTATAGCGCACTATGGAATGAATACAATGAGATGACAGAGTAGAGGTTTCATACCCCTACGCGGTTTCGCGCGGTGGCTGTAAGTGCAGTTCATCATGATTCAGTGCCGTGATTACGTTTCCATCTTTCCACACAAAAAAAATTAAACATGTTTGACATGCGGAAGCTTGCGGACCTTGCAGATATTCGCGGAAGGTCCGGCAGGCACTCGAGGCGGCTCACGGTGCCTAATACCCCTATCTCACCTGTGCGGCTTGACCCATGGTGAGATGCGATGTTAGGCACTGTGAGCTGCCGCGATTGCCTGCGACATTCCGCAAAGTTCTGCAAGGAACTGAGCTTCCGCGAGGACCGCAAAAAAAATTAAACATGTTACAATATGTTTAACATTACGTTTCCATCTTTCGTGTGAAGAAAACGGAAAGATGGAAACATAATCACATCGCAAAAACACGCCGTGAATCATGATGAACCCTACTTACGGCCACAGCGCAAGACCGCGCAAGTGAGATAGGGGTATAACACCGCATCTCACAGCGAGTCAAACCGCATAAGTGAATAGGGGTATTAAGCATTACAATCACCCAGAAAAATGAATGGATGCGGGGTATGAAACTCCCAAGTTTATTTTCTCATTTAACTAAATCAAATTTCATCATAAAATAAAACGTGTCGAAAGAAAAGCCCATCCAGTCATGAATGATGGTTAATGATCAATGAAACATATAAACAAAAAGCAGCGAGCAGCTGGACATCGGGACGTGAAGCCTAAGTTTGACGCGTTGGCCTGCACTTAGCAGGTCTGAGCAGGTCAAGAAGCTCCATAATTTGCCTTGGAAGGCGAAACCTTTTTTTTTTTTTTTTTTTTAAATAGCCACCTCAGACAAAATATAAAAAGGGCTGAAATTTTGCCTAAAAGAAAAATTTACATAAACCACACGGCTCCACGCCGTCTTCAGTTTAACCCTTTCAGCCTCAAATTAAGTTTTGAGGATTTGAGATATTGGATTTGGATCCCATATTGTTTTTGTTGTTGTTCTGCCACTGAAAAGCACTTTGTTACATTGTTTAGGTAGTTGCAAATCTAATTGCAAATCTGCAACGCCTGCCTTGAGAGGGTTAACACAACAACACGCTGTATCGCTGCCAAATTGTTTGCCACCTGTTTAATATTAAAGTGATGGCCAATTTTAATGCATTAGTCACATTATGAAATAGGCTAATTAAAAGTCACTATATTAGTACTGATATAAAATAAAAATTCATAAACAGGCTTACAGTATATTCCATCATTAATACGACTTTGATGCATAATGTGTTTGCATGCACCGCTGATTTATAAAGACTGCTGCTCAGTGGCGGCGACTAGCGTCTCGAGCTGAAACTACGCTAAGTATGAGTTAAGGTTGGTCCAGACCAACCTTATGAACGTGTGACTTACGTAAGAGATACTTAGCGTAAGAGCATTTCGGGAAATGCGCCATAACGTTAAGAGAGAGGTTAAGGTACAACCTTGTAAGGTACAAGATTTAAAAAAAAATAAAATAAAAATATGGATAGGAGTGCCTGCCAAATGCCTAAATGTAAACCTACATACCATCTTTTTATTCTCTCACTTTGCATGACTACAGTGTGACTGCGTGCTATGTTGTGCAAACAGGAACTTCTACATGACAGCTTTATGCTGTGTTGTATTTTACTAATTAAATTTTTTTTTATCAATTTTATGACATGCCTGCATGTTCCTGTTTAAAAAGCAAAAGCCGACAAGCTTTTATTAGATTTTTTTGGACATTATCTGTCCACAAAAAGCTGTACACTTGTAACGCTCAGATTTTACTTTAGAGCTAGTTACACTAAATCGGGGTCTAATATCAAAATACAGGCGGATTACACTCACTTCCGGTATTGCGCAACCTTCGCGGAGCAACGAAAGACGGAGACAACAAAAAATTCCAAAACCAAACCAAAGTGTATTATTTACAAAAGACAAACAAACAAATGAAGTGCAACGAAAAAATAATATATACAAAATATAAACAAATATATACAATGTCAGTGGTGTAGGCAAGTGTGTGTGTGTGTATGTATGAATGTCCAAGTCCGTGTTATTGTAAGATTGAGATGGTATACAGGAGAGACGGTTCGTTCTCACCAGGAAATGATGGTAAATCCGGGAGAACGAAGAAACGGCATGAGAAGGGTACTGAATGGCAATCCGGCAAGGTAATCCAAAAAACGTCCAAACAGGCGCTCTCTCTCTCAAAACTGCAGTGCGCTGACTCATCTCTCCGTGTCGAACGTCATGCCGGATCCGGCTTTATACCGGCACACGTGACCTGATAGGTCATCGGGGTTCTCTCGCGGCACAGCTGCGCATGCGCGCGTGAGCTTAACCCCGGAACCAAAGCACCGTTGCCATGGGGACGAAAATACCCGACTGGGGCCAGTTTGCTGGTGCAGGTGAGCAAAATTAGCCCTAGCATCATTCCCCTGCTGATTAACTACCCCTTTATGTGGCCGCGCTACACACTCTAATATTTACATTTGACCACCTTTATGTTTGAATATAGCATACATTTGCCATGGCATTGTTTCAAAGACCTTATGCAATTTCACTTTATTACAAACTTATTTATATACAAACTTTATTATAATAAAGAGGTGCATTAATTTTTGGCCAGGATCTTGCATTGATGAGTGGAGAGTCAAATCCCTCCAAATAATATCTTCTTCAGCACATCCCAAAGACTTACACTGGGGTCTTTCAATATTTTGTCATTCCTAAACTGAAAAATGGCTGTTCTATCAGTAAAAAAGGTATCCAGCTAACTTTGTTTGGCTGACTTGCCTGTCACCATGACTCCTACAGTTATGTCAGTGGGAGTACAAACATCTGATAAGATCACCCATGCCAAACATGTTGAAGAGTAGAAGCCAGACATGTTTTTTTTTTTTTTTTTGCCAACAGCTCTCCTTGGTTGGGGATTGTTGGGGATTGGGCACAACGATAACGACATTGTCTCATTAAAATAAAATCTGTTATTGAAACAGCAATGAAGAATATTAATATGAAAATGACAACATTGACCATGAGAATAGAAGTATGTGGCACCATTAGTCACAATTGAACCATTGTTTATGTAATTACTTGACCTATGTACCAACATTGACCTTGTTATCAGAGGGATCCTATGTCCACATTATGATATCAAATTCAAATTTTGTCTGTCACATACACAGTCATACACAGTATGATATGCAGTGAAATGCTTATACGACCGCCAGTGACCTTAAAAAGAGAATTAAGCTTATGATTAGAAATAAATATGAATAAAAGAAATATGATAGAAAATTAAATTTAACTAGGATAAAAATAGAAATATACTGTACATAAAAATAGGAATAAAAAAATAGAAATATACTGTACAATAGAACATTTAAAAATGCTCCTCCAACAGAAAAGGCCGTTGCAACCAATAGGATATGGGAAGGTATCCATAAAAGACTATTTCAACACATGACTGTTAAACACATGATGCTTCAAACACTCTTTGAAATCATCTGGGAAAAAGAAGAGAATACCTGATGACTGGACAAAAAGGAATCACTGTCAAGACTTCTAGAAAAGGTACCTTATGCAGCTGCAATGACCGATACTAAATCATCTTGTTGTCAGTCCCAAACAAGATCCTTGCAAAAATCATTATCTAAAGAATGACACAGACAGACAACTCAAGAGGGAACAACTGATTATCTGTATCATGTAAGCAACAGTGAAGAGTGCAGAGGTGTTTTTCCCTTTTTGTTCTGCCTTTTGACCTAATCATAGACTATATGTTGCAGATGACAACTTAAACCAAATCAAACGGTATCAGGTGGGTCCTGCTCTCAACATTGCAAGACCTTGTCTTTGTGGATATTATGACACTCGCCCCCCCACACTAGCAAATACATGAAGGTGAAATTATTTCATTTTTATAACTATGCACAATAAGCAACACTGAAGATGAGCCTAGATGATTTTCAATGCCCCTAATGCCTCACCACACCAAATGAACTCTTGAAAACTTACCCTTTTTGGTATAGTTCACATACTTGAGAAGAAGCAAGAAGTGACTTCATGAGCTGACTTAACAAGGCACAACATACCTTTGCATTATTGAACAGTGTATTAAGGCCAATTTATGAAGCTGAACTATGTGCCAGAACCATGCCCTTTGCCAGATTTATCTACAGTATGGCTCTAGGTAAGGTAAAGGTAGCAAAGGTAGAAGCTTAGGATCAGGGTTCAAATTGTTTTACCATGGTGTGGATAGAAAAAGAAATGGAGTAGGAGTTATTCTGAAAGAGGAGTTTGTAAAGAATGTCCTAGAGGTGAAGAGAGTATCAGATAGGGTGATGAGTCTGAAGCTGGATAATGAAGGGGTGATGTTCAATGTTGTTAGTGGTTATGCCCCAGAGGTAGGATGTGAGTTAGAAGAGAAGGAGAAATTCTGGAGTGAGTTAGATGAAGTGATGCAGAGCATCCCCAGAGGTGAGAGAGTTGTGATTGGTGCAGACTTCAATGGACATGTTGGGGAAGGGAACAGAGGGGATGAAAATGTGATGGGCAGGTTTGGTCTTCAGGACAGCAATGTAGAAGGACAGATGGTGGTGGACTTTGCAAAGAGGATGGGAATGGCAGTAGTAAATACTTTCTTCCAGAAGAGGCAGGAACATAGGGTGACATATAGGAGCGGAGGCAGAAGCACTCAGGTGGACTACATCTTGTGTCGACGTTGTAATCTGAAAGAGATCAGTGACTGCAAGGTGTTGGTAGGGAAGAGTGTAGCCAGACAACACAGAATGGTGGTGTGTAAAATAACCCTGGTGGTGAGGAAGGTGAAGAGGACAAAGGCAGAGCAGAGGACAAAGTGGTGGACGCTGAGAAAGGAAGAATGTTGTGTAGTCTTTAGGGAGGAGTTGAGACAAGCTATGGGTGATCAGGAGGTGCTTTCAGTTGACTGGACAACTACAGCCAATGTGATCAGGGAGACGGGCAAGAGGGTACTTGGTGTATCATTAGGTAAGGGAAAAGGAGACAAGGAGACTTGGTGGTGGAATGAGGAAGTCCAGGAGTATATACATGGAAAGGGGCTAGCTAAGAAGAAGTGGGACACTAAGAGGACTGAAGAGAGTAGACAGGAGTACAGGGAGATGCACCGTAAGGTGAAGGTAGAAGTGGCAAAGGCCAAACAAAGAGCATTTGATGACTTGTATGCTACGCTGGACAGTAAGGAGGGAGAGGTGGATCTGTACAGGTTGGCGAGGCAAAGTGATAGAGATGGGAAGGATGTGCAGCAGGTTAGCGTGCTTCCTCCGTACGAGGACGCTGAGAAGCTGCTTTTTTCCGAGCTCCACCATACTGACCAACTTTTAAACTTTTTCGTCCCCTTACGAAGAGTGTACATAAAACGGATAAGTATCTTATAATATATTTACTCGAAACGCGTGTTATATCGTTAAGTTTTAATTGTTTTGCAGCACACCGCTTTTAGCCGACATTAGCATCGCTAATTAGCATTAGCATCGCTAGCCCAGCTATCACGTTTGTTTGTTTGTTTGTAAAGCTTGTTTTCACTTCCTCACACCGATTATTTTCCGTGTTTAGACACCATGTCGGTTGTGATTCTGCCTCTGAGTGCAGGTGAGGAGACATTGGAGCTGCACTCGGTGGATTTGGAGGTGGAGGCCGTGGAGAAGCTGATCCGTGAGCTACAGGTGAAGCTGGCCCGGTTACAGCAGCGGAAAGCCACGCTGGAATCGACGCAGACCGACGCTCACCTGTCCCAGGTAAATTCTCGGCGTGAGAATTCTCCTACAACCTCAACCCCGCGTGTTTCTCTGCCCAGGTCCAACACACCAAGGACACAGCCCGCCCAGTGTTCCTACACCCCGGCGCCGGGATACCACGGACCCTGGATACAGGAGCGGCGGAAGAAGCACGCCAAGCCCCGGGCGAGGACCTCTCCCCCTCCACCACCACCACCCGTCTTCGACATCTCGACCCAAAACCGCTTCGCTCCTCTCCGCGAGACGGCACAAGACGTCCTGGTCATGGGAGACTCCATCGTTCGTCACGTGCGTGCTACCACGGCTAAAGGTAAGGTGCACACACGCTGTTTACCTGGTGCACGTGTTCTTGATGTTGCTGCACAGGTGCTTGCTGCCCTGAGGAGGAACATTGGAGCTGTGGTTCTTCATGCCGGCACGAACGACACCAGGCTGAGGCAGACGGAGATCCTAAAGAAGGACTTCAGGAGCCTGGTCGAGAAGGTCCGCAGCACATCACCCACGACAAGGATCATCGTATCTGGACCGCTTCCCACATTTCAGCGAGGAATCGAGAAGTTCAGTAGATTATTTGCTTTTAATGAATGGTTACAATCTTGGTGTCAACAACAGAAATTACGCTTTGTTGATAACTGGAATGTTTTCTGGGAGCGTCCTAGGCTCTATCACACCGATGGCCTACACCCTAGCAGAGCTGGAGCAGCGGTCCTCTCTGACAACATCTCCAGGACACTACGAACCATCTGACTGGCGGTAAGTCATACTGTAGATTCCAAACATATTAGACACATCACAACTCACCGTAGTGATAGACGAACACACATAGCTTGTCCTATAGAAACTGTGTCTGTTCCCCGAATACTGAGAAAAAAGAATAAATTTGTTAAATTTGCCCGAAACAATCTGATAACCATAAAACCAGAAAAAGGCAAAATAAGTAGTCAAAATCCACCTCTAAAGTTTGGACTACTCAACATTAGATCCCTTGCGCCTAAAGCACTTATTGTTAATGAAATTATCTCAGATTATTGCCTTGACGCACTCTGTCTCACTGAAACCTGGCTTAAACCAAATGAATATTTTGGTCTGAATGAGTCTACTCCGTCAGGATATTTCTATAAGCACGAGCCCCGTCTAATTGGTCGCGGTGGTGGTGTCGCCACTATCTACAATGATGTACTCACTGTTACCCAGAAAATAAGGCCCAGGTTTAATTCATTTGAAGTGCTTATCATTAATGTTGCACTAAATGAAATACGTAATAAACCCTTGCTATATTTTACCCTGGCCACCGTGTACAGACCCCCGGGGCCATATGGCGATTTTCTTAAAGAATTTGGACATCTGCTATCAGACCTATTGGTTAACTCTGACAAAGTATTGATAGTAGGAGACTTTAACATTCATGTAGATGATGCTAACGACGCTTTAGCACTCACATTTATGGATTTACTAAATTCCTTTGGGGTTAAGCAAAATATAATTGGAGCAACTCACCGCTTTAATCATACGCTAGATTTAATTATATCCCATGGTATAGATGTCTCTAATATAGAGATCATACCTCAAAGTGATGATATCACAGATCATCACCTCCTGACATATACTCTACCCGTAGAACAGATTAGCTGTGTCTCCCCACGTTATCAATCTGTTAGAAATATGAATCCCACCACTAAAGACAGATTCACAAGTAATCTGCCGGATCTGTCCCAATTTCTTATCAGACCCCTAAATGCAGATGATCTAGATGAAGTGACTAGCAGCATGGGCACTATTTTTACCAGTACATTAGACACTGTTGCTCCCATCAGATTAAAAAAAGTCAGAGATAAAACATTGGCACCGTGGTACAACAGTCATACTCGCGCCCTAAAGAGAGCAACCCGTAACCTCGAGCGAAAATGGAGGAAAACTAAATTAGAAGTCTTTCGAATTGCATATAAAGACAGTATGTGCAGCTATAGACAGGCTCTAAAAACTGCTAGGACCGAGCATCTTAGCCAACTGATAGCAAGAAACCAAAACAATCCCAGGTTCTTATTTAGTACAGTGGCTCGCCTAACAAAACCTAAGATGCCCGCAGAGAGTATCCCATCACAGTTTAGAAGTGAAGACTTTATGGACTTCTTTAATGAAAAAATCAATAATATCAGGAAGAAAATAATGGAGGTTCAACCTCTAATAGTATCTCACGATCCAGTTCAGCCTATAGCTTCACATTTAGATTTTCACTGCTTTACAGGTATAGGACAGGAAGAGCTGTATAAACTCATCACCTCGGCTAAATCAACAACGTGCCTGTTAGACCCAATCCCAACCAGATTTTTAAAAGAAGTGATGCTTACGGTTGGAGAGCCACTCCTAAACATTATTAATTCTTCATTACATCTAGGTCACGTCCCTAAACCTTTCAAGTTAGCAGTTATTAAGCCGCTTCTTAAAAAATCTAATTTGGACGCGAATGAAATAAAAAATTACAGACCGATTTCAAACCTCCCGTTCATATCAAAAATACTAGAAAAAGTAGTATCAGCTCAAATTTGCACATTCTTGCAGGATAACAACATCCTTGAAGAATTTCAGTCAGGTTTCAGGCCCCATCATAGCACAGAAACTGCACTAGTTAAGATTACAAATGACTTGTTTTTAGCTTCAGACCAAGGCTGCATCTCATTGCTAGTCCTGCTTGATCTTAGTGCTGCATTCGACACTATAGATCATAATATTCTCATAGATCGCTTAAAAAATTATATAGGTATTCAGGGACAGGCATTAAAATGGTTTAGATCTTACCTGTCTGATCGCTACCATTTTGTAGATCTAAATGGAGAACCGTCTGGTATAATGCCAGTGAAATATGGGGTCCCACAAGGGTCAGTTTTAGGACCTCTGTTGTTCTCAATATACATGCTTCCCTTGGGTAACATCATTAGAAGACATGGGATTAGTTTCCATTGTTATGCTGATGATACCCAATTATATATCTCAACTAAACCAGACGAAATACCTAAGCTGTCTAGATTAACTGAGTGTGTCCAGGACATAAAAGATTGGATGACCAATAACTTTCTTTTATTAAATTCAGATAAGACAGAGATATTACTTATTGGCCCAAAAACCAGCACACAACAGCTTTCAAAATTCAACTTGCGCTTAGAAGGATGTACTGTTATTACCAGCTCAGCAGTAAAAGATCTGGGAGTAATATTAGACAGTAACTTGTCTTTTGAAAATCACATTTCAAATATCACAAAAACAGCCTTTTTCAATCTTCGAAATATTGCTAAACTTAGGAACATCTTATCCGTATCTGATGCAGAAAAACTAGTTCATGCATTCATGACCTCCAGACTGGACTATTGTAATGCATTACTAGGTGGTTGTCCTGCATCCTCAATAAACAAGCTTCAGTTAATCCAAAATGCAGCTGCCAGGGTTCTCACTAGATCCAGAAAATATGATCATATAACCCTAATATTATCATCCCTGCACTGGCTACCTGTTCAGTTTAGAATAAATTACAAAATAGTATTACTTACATACAAGGCCTTAAATGGTTTAGCTCCCACATACCTAACCAGTCTTCTGATACGCTACAATCCACCACGCACCTTAAGATCACAAAACTCCGGACTTCTGGTAGTTCCCAGAATTTCAAAATCTACAAAAGGGGGTAGGGCTTTTTCATATTTAGCTCCAAAGCTTTGGAATAGCCTTCCAGACAGTGTTCGGGGAGCAGACACGGTTTCTCAGTTCAAAAGTAGACTCAAGACGCATCTTTTTAATCTGGCATACACATAACTCATCCCAGTACTCATACTCCAGTACACCTATACCGAATGGCAACTACGCTAATTCTCCCCATCTGTTCTGTATTTCTCTACCCATCCCGAGGCATCGGGAGATTTTGCCAGCTTCAGTAGACAAAGGCCGACCCTGCGAGGTTCCTGAGGCATCCAGAGAAGGACCAGCTCCAGCTGGATTCAGCTTTATGATGGTTGGAGCTACACATGCTGCTCCTGTGCTTCCAGTGATCCAGACCTCATCTGCCCTCTGCACCTACTGACTCGTCCCTATGCTGAACTGGTCTTCATGTCAATTTAAATAATTTCTGTCATATTGAATTTTCACCTGCACAACACACAAGATGTTATATCATTTCTATCTGTTATCGCCCAAATGAGGATGGGTTCCCTGTTGAGTCTGGTTCCTCTCAAGGTTTCTTCCTATTGCCATCTCAGGGAGTTTTTCCTTGCCACCGTCGCCGTCACCCTTGGCTTGCTCATCAGAGAAATTTCATTCATTCGTCTCATTATTATCTGCACATTTTTCTCACACATCCACACTTCCAATTATTTTCTTTTCTATAATTATTATTATTATTTGTTTTTATTTATTTATTTTCTATTATAATTTTATTTATTTATTTATTATTTTATATATAATTATTCTATATATAGTTTTTTTTTTTTTTTTTTTTTTGTTAAATTTCTTTAATTTTTGTGAAGCTGCTTTGAGACAATGACCATTGTTAAAAGCGCTATATAAATAAAATTGAATTGAATTGAATTGAATTAAAGATAGAGATGGAAATGTACTGACAGATGCCAGGAGGGTGATGGGAAGATGGAAGGAGTTCTTTGAGGAGTTGATGAATGAGGAAAACGAAAGAGAACAAAGAGTAGAAGAGGTGACTGTTGTGGAGCAGGAAGTAGCAAATATTAGTAAAAGTGAGGTGAAAAGGGCATTGAAGAGGATGAAGAGTGGAAAGGCTGTTAGTCCTGATGACATACCTGTGGAGGTATGGAAGTGCTTAGGAGAGGTGGCAGTAGAGTTTCTGACTAGTTTGTTTAACAAGATCTTGGAGAGTGAGAGGATTCCAGAGGAATGGAGGAGAAGTGTATTGGTGCCGATTTTTAAGAACAAGGGAGATGTGCAGAGCTGTGGCAATTACAGAGGTATAAAGCTAATGAGCCATACAATGAAGCTGTGGGAAAGAGTAGTGGAAGCTAGGTTAAGGGCAGAGGTGAGAATTTGTGAGCAGCAATATGGTTTCATTCCTAGAAAGAGTACATCAGATGCAGTATTTGGTTTGAGGATGCTGATGGCGAAGTACAGAGAAGGTAATAAAGAGTTGCATTGTGTCTTTGTAGATTTAGAGAAAGTGTACGACAGGGTGCCGAGAGAGGAGCTGTGGTGTTGTATGAGGAAGTCTGGAGTGGCAGAGAAGTATGTTAGAGTGGTGCAGGACATGTATGAGAGCTGTAAGACAGTGGTGAGATGTGCTGCAGGTGTGAGAAGAGTTCAAGGTGGAGATGGGTCTGCATCAAGGATCGGCTCTAAGCCCCTTTTTGTTTGCTCTAGTGATGGACAGGATGACAGATGAAGTTAGACAGGAGTCTCCATGGTCTATGATGTTTGCAGATGACATTGTGCTTTGTAGCGAGAGCAGGGAACAGGTGGAGAAAAATTTGGAGAGGTGGAGGTACGCTCTGGAAAGCAGAGGAATGAAGGTTAGCCGCAGCAAGACAGAATACATGTGTGTGAATGAGAGGGACCCAAGAGGAACAGTGAGGCTACAGGGAGCAGAGGTAAAGAAGGTGCAAGATTTTAAGTACGGTCCAGAGCAACGGAGAGTGTGGAAAGGAGGTGAAGAGACGAGTACAGGCAGGTTGGAATGGGTGGAGAAAAGTGTCAGGTGTGTCGTGCTATAAAAGAGTATCAGCGAGAATGAAAGGAAAGGTGTACAGGACAGTGGTGAGACCAGCGATGCTCTACGGCTTAGAGACAGTGGCACTGAAGAAAAGACAGGAGGCAGAGCTAGAGGTAGCAGAGCTGAAGATGTTGAGGTTCTCTTTGGGAGTGACAAGGATGGATAGAGGGAACATCAGAGGGACAACCCATGTGAGATGTTTTGGAGATAAAGTCAGAGAGGCCAGATTGAGGTGGTTTGGACATGTTCAGAGGAGAGATGGTGAATATATCGGTAGAAGGATGCTGAGGTTGGAACTGCCAGGCAGGAGGTCTAGAGGAAGACCAAAGAGGAGATTTATGGATGCAGTGAGAGAGGACATGAAGTTAGTTGGTGTGAGAGAAGAGGATGCAGAGGATAGGGTTAGATGGAGGCAGATGATTCACTGTGGCGACCCCTGAAAGGGAACAGCCGAAAGACAAAGAAGATCTACAGTATGGCTCTGAATACTGGAGAGTGAGAGACCTGATGAAGCTGTCAACTTTTCACATACCATTCACCTAATACCTTTGCATAATTTTCTGAATCTTTTGACCTGCCAGCATCTTTAACCAACACCAACTTAAGGTGGAGTGGACAGGTCATCCACCAATGATGATGACCTGATGATGAGCTGGGAGCTGCAGTTTCTGTACAGAGCATTTCCTCTGGAATTCCATTATTCCAATCCATGACAGGGGCAATGTCATGCTGGAACATGTCTGGGTCTCTTAGTTCCAGTAAAGTGAAATCTTATTGCTAGGCATTCAAAGACACTTTACACTTTTTTTTTTTTTTAAGTAACTCTTTTTGCTTTCAACTTTGTGGCAAACATGTTCGGAAAGACTTACATATGATGTGTGACTTAGGGCATGTAATGATCAAATGTCAATGTTCTACCAAATGTCCTTTACTAAATATAATTTCTTTTGAAAACCTGGCGTAATTTTAAGTAAGATTTTTTAAAACACCTCCCTTTTATCATTTCTGAGATTATTATTGATTATTTGGTTGTGCACCATAAATATGTTTATAATAATATAATATATGTTTTATAATAAATATGGTTATTGTGATTCAGCAGAAATTTTTAATTAGGAAGGGAATGAAGAGGGAAAGTTTTCTTTTCTTTTAACATCTCAATGTAAGGGACTGCCCCTAGAGGGCACTGTGGCTGAGTTTAGTTTTTTTGTAGTTTTGTGTTAGAAGACCCAGTTTCCCAGAAGGCACCTCGGTCAGGTGATGTCGAAGTTTCACCTGTGCTGAGGTGGCTCATTAGGACCATTATAAAAAGCTGTTAGCTCTGGGGAACTGGGTCGAGCATTAATATTGTTTTTTGTTTTATTTGATTTAAATAACATTTGTTAGTACTGGCTCTGGAGGTTTTGCTTTTCTGTGTTCAAAACTAATTGTGTATCTGTGATCTTGCCTAGTGTTTTTTGAGAGTATGAAGAACGTGGTTCTTATTCTTGTGTGTTTGGTCATTCTTGTTAGTTTAGCCTGTGTGTACTTAAGGAGTAAGGAGTGCACGTGAGTGAGTGTGTGTGTGTGTGTAAGGAGTGCACGTGAGTGAGTGTGTGTGTGTGTGTGTAAGGAGTGCACGTGAGTGAGTGTGTGTGTGTGTGTAAGGAGTGCACGTGAGTGAGTGTGTGTGTGTGTAAGGAGTGCACGTGAGTGTGTGTGTGTGTAAGGAGTGCACGTGAGTGAGTGTGTGTGTGTGTGTAAGGAGTGCACGTGAGTGTGTGTGTGTGTGTGTGTGTGTAAGGAGTGCACGTGAGTGAGTGTGTGTGTGTGTGTGTGTAAGGAGTGCACGTGAGTGAGTGTGTGTGTGTGTGTGTAAGGAGTGCACGTGAGTGAGTGTGTGTGTGTGTGTAAGGAGTGCACGTGAGTGTGTGTGTGTGTGTGTGTGTAAGGAGTGCACGTGAGTGAGTGAGTGTGTGTGTGTGTAAGGAGTGCACGTGAGTGAGTGTGTGTGTGTGTGTAAGGAGTGCACGTGAGTGAGTGAGTGTGTGTGTAAGGGATGCACGTGAGTGTGTGTGTGTGAGGAGTGCACGTGAGTGTGTGTGTGTGTGAGGAGTGCACGTGAGTGTGTGTGTGTGTGAGGAGTGCACGTGAGTGTGTGTGTGTGTGAGGAGTGCACGTGAGTGTGTGTGTGTGTGAGGAGTGCACGTGTGTGTGTGAGGAGTGCACGTGTGTGTGTGTAAGGAGTGCACGTGAGTGAGTGTGTGTGTGTGTGTAAGGAGTGCACGTGAGTGTGTGTGTGTGTGTAAGGAGTGCACGTGAGTGAGTGTGTGTGTGAGGAGTGCACGTGAGTGTGTGTGTGTGTGTAAGGAGTGCACGTGAGTGTGTGTGTGTGTAAGGAGTGCACGTGAGTGAGTGTGTGTGTGTGTAAGGAGTGCACGTGAGTGTGTGTGTGTAAGGAGTGCACGTGAGTGTGTGTGTGTAAGGAGTGCACGTGAGTGTGTGTGTGTAAGGAGTGCACGTGAGTGTGTGTGTGTAAGGAGTGCACGTGAGTGTGTGTGTGTAAGGAGTGCACATGAGTGTGTGTGTGTAAGGAGTGCACATGAGTGTGTGTGTGTAAGGAGTGCACGTGAGTGTGTGTGTGTAAGGAGTGCACGTGAGTGTGTGTGTGTGTAAGGAGTGCACGTGAGTGTGTGTGTGTGTAAGGAGTGCACGTGAGTGTGTGTGTGTAAGGAGTGCACGTGAGTGTGTGTGTGTAAGGAGTGCACGTGAGTGTGTGTGTGTAAGGAGTGCACGTGAGTGTGTGTGTGTAAGGAGTGCACGTGAGTGTGTGTGTGTAAGGAGTGCACGTGAGTGTGTGTGTGTGTGTGTAAGGAGTGCACGTGAGTGTGTGTGTGTGTGTGTAAGGAGTGCACGTGAGTGTGTGTGTGTGTGTGTGTAAGGAGTGCACGTGCGTGTGTGTGTGTGTGTAAGGAGTGCACGTGAGTGCGTGTGTGTGTGTAAGGAGTGCTCAGGTAGAAGTGTTGACGTGTGGGGATGATGAGTAAAAGAGTGTGTGGGTGTGTTTGCTTCTAGCTTGGCAGAAGCGTCAGTATGTATGGAACACGTAGAAGCCGACAGACAATCATATCATCAGGAACGTTAGCCCGATGTTTTAGTTATCTATGAACATCTATCTGTCCATACAGAAATCATGTGATATGTGTTTGGTATTAAAGCCTGCCTGTTTGAGAGCCGGTGTGGTAGCACAGAGCTAATGTGTGTATGTTCCAGGTGTTCGAGCCTGTATGTCCGAGTCTGTACTCAAGTTAAATGTTCAAGGTATTAGAGCCTGTACATTAGAGTCTGTACTCATCGTTACTGTTCAAGGTATTAGAGCCTACTTATTCGAGAGCCTGTGTTATCGCACCGAGCTAGGCTATAGGCTTCCGGTATTAGAGCCGGCATGGCAGAGTTGGTAACTACGTCGAGCTAGCGTTACCTGGTTTGAGGGGTAGTGTTTGTGTGTTTGTTCCCAGAACCTCTGTACGTTACGTATCCAGAGCCAGTGTTTCGGTTTGTTTTACTTTCAAGTATTTTGTTTGTTTAATAAAAGACTTGCTTTCAAAAAGACCAACCTCTGCGTTTATGCCCACCTTTGTACACCCACGGCTACACCAACTACGTTGCACCACTACGTACGTGACACTCAAGCAGAGCAAGAAAATTAAGTGACCTAATGAGACTTCCAAAGAAGATGCCCTTTTACACAGGAGGTGAATACATTAAAACCATATCATTGCAAATACATATGCAGTGGAACCTTGGATTACGAACATAATTCGCTCCGAAAGTGGGCTCGTATTCCAAAACACTTGTAAATCAAACACTTTTGTTTAATTCAGTGGGATATTTTAAAAATTACTGTTCTCAAACTTCAGTACTGATCTGCTTCATACACTTATGGCTCACTTTAATTTAATTCATAATTTTATTTATTACTCTGTCATTTATTTCACTGATTGTCTGCTCTGATCTCTAATCTTCTTTGTGAGATTTTAATTTTTTTTTACAAAGTTTGAAGTTTAAATTATAATAATAAAAATAAATATATAATACATATAATTTGAGTCTCATGTGTCACCTGCCCACTGAACCTTCTAAAAAGGAAGTAAACATCTATGCTTCCTAATAAAGATTCTGTAAACGTTTGGTCAAATTCGCATGACATTAAGGCCTTGTTCACAGGGGCGTTAAATTTTTGGATAAACGAACGAGCTCTGAACGTCCTATACATTTATTCTGCATTTTGTAGTGCTCGTTCGTTTGTCTCTGTCTAACGACAGCCTGCAGCCCAAATTGTAGTTTGTGTGTTTAACCTGTGGGGGGCAGTGTGTCGGGAACTGGATATGAAAGCCCATGTCATTTTATTTGAGGTGCCTCCTTTTAATATGAACCACTTTGCTATATTAGACATCAATCTTATTGTTTTAAAAATTCTAATTAAATTATTATATTTTTATATAATATATAAAAATATTTAAAAAAATAATACGGCGACGTAGGGAGAGAAAAAAATCGCCACCGCTACTGGGTTCACCCTCTGACTGCACAACGTCGTATTAAAGGAGGTTTTTTTGTGGTTTATGAAGAAATGCGAACATTTCCGCGCAAGTTTTATTTTTTTAAGCATTTTATTTTTGCCTTTTTCCCACATTTCCCTACATATAGCATGTAGGATCATGGGATATATCCGGTCCTACGAAGTGTAAAATGGACGCGGAGAAAACGAACTAGACGCGGTTTCCTTGCATCCGTTGGGATTTGAACGCCAAGAAAAAGCTGCATGCAACGTTTTTTTACCACCGTATAAACGCGCAGCCGGACAAACACACGTCACCAAAGCCCGTGTGAACACCGTCATTGACTCCTATGTGTAGAAAACCCTCTGCGCTTCATCCGTGGTCACCGGACGCTACGAACGGCAGAAAAACGCTCAATTTTAACGCCCGTGTGAACAAGGCCTAAAAGTGACAACGACAATGCCAGTGATGGTGACCCAAGATGATGGATAGTGATCCCTATGAGTTGCATACACTTGACAGCCAGGCGACACAAAAATGTGGAATATATTATGGTGTTAGTTAATACCTTTTTTAAAATATATTTAATAATATACATTTCATTGTAATATGAGCACATTTCATTGTTATATAAAACACTTAATATGCTCCTTATTCCAGCCAAAATAACATAAGAAAATTCAGCTAAAGTTCAAGGACTTTGTTCATCAATGCCTTTGATATTATCAGTGTAAACACATTTGCAAAATATAAACTCACCTGCTACAAAACATAACAGCAGATTATAATAACTGTTGGAGATACTAGGATGCAGTCTGACTACTGAAAAGTCCTTATAAGCAAGGTTTAGAGTATTGCAAGTTTGTAAAATAGCAGCAGGATAGCTAAAGACACTCCAGAGGGTTTCAGTCCTCGATCACATTTGTCAGAGCTACAAGTGCTTCAAGTTGAATTTTTGTCATCACTTTCACAAGCAATGTTCTCCCCATGTCTGAGGTTTCCTTTGGTATCTCTATTTTCCTCCCACCTCCCAAAATCATTCACAAAGGTGGACTAACTACTTAAGTTCTGTACTCTGTTCTTTGACACCCGTGCCGATCGGGAGAGACATAATCTCACACAAAAAGCTCTGGTTTATTCAAAGAGGATAAGTCGTAAGCCAACACCCTGAGTGTATACAAAATAATTAAAGTTAAACCTTGGATTGAGAGCATAATTTGTTCCAGAAGCATGCTTGTATATCAAAACACTTGTATATCAAAGGACATTTCCTCATAAGAAATAATGGTACCTTAAGGGAATTGTTTCATAACCCAAAAATATTCATATGAAAATAATTTATATAAAATGTACAGTAAAAATAAAGCTAATTAAACTTTACACTGCACTTTACCTTTGAAAAGAATCCCGACAGAGCAGTGTTTCCGTTAGTGTGTGTTTGTGTGCGTGTGTTTGTGTGCACACACGCATGTATGTATAAGGCAACAGGAGAGAAGGAGGGAGAGGGCTACTGTGTAGGAAGACTTTTACACACAAACACACGTATGCGCAAGTGCATGCACGAACAAACAAACCACACACTAATGGAAACACTGCTCTTTCGGGAAAATTCTTTAACAAGGAACCTCTCTAATGTCACTTGCACTCGCACACACACTACCTCACACACACACACACACACACACTGGAATCAGTGCTTTCTGACAGAGAGAGAGAGACTGGATCTTTACCAAGGAACCTCTCTAATGACACTTGCTTTTGCTTTACGAGCACGCACACACATGTGGTCACCATGTTATAATAAACAAAACATGCGCATGGATATTGTCTTTACGATTGACGCACGTGCACTGAGACTGAGTATGGAAGACAATTACCCATAATCCCATAGTGCGTGAGAGAACCATTGGCTCAGTTGTGATCACGTGATGCTCAGCTGACAAAGCACGTGGACTACTCCTATATAGAGACCTCACTCGTTTATTAAGTTAAAATTTATTTTTGCAAAACGCTCACAAACCAAGTTACTCACAATCCAAGGTTCAACTGTATGTGGTCCTATCAGTGACTTCCAACCACATGTGCTTAGGGGCACAAGGGATACATCTGCAACCAGATCACAAAGAACAAGCCATTTTCATGTTCTTTAGACATCAGAGGAAACAAAGAAGGTGATTTTTTTTTTTATAGATATGCATGCATGTCAGAAAACATAAAAAAATCTTACTAAATTGCCCCTAGTTGTGAATTTATCTGTGTATCAGCTGTGATGGACTTGATTGTTATTCAGAGTGTTCTTGTTTCTAGGAAAATGTTTTTAATGGTGATGAAGAGGAACTCCACTATGTGTTGAATTTGTCAACCAAACTCTAAAAATAAACTCAGTTCTGTATAATGTGTTGATTTACCAGTGTTTTTTCAGAAATGACATATACTGATTAGGCATAACATTAAAACATTAACATTATCAATTAACAATTATATACCAGTGAACTGGTGACAGCATCATGGTCACTCAAATCTCACCTACGCCTGCGGGGACCAAAGGCCAGCCCTTACAGTCTAATTCCAAAGAAAAGCCAGTGTAGCACAAATGTCCAAAATAAGTCAATGCTGTCCACAAGATTAAGACAACATAATACCCAGCAGACCACAGCCTGATGCATATGGGGCTCAGCAAGAAAAGTGCCCAAGGCCTTTAATCCACCTTCCAAACTGCCTAGATTTTAATCCGACCAAGCACCCACACCATACACGTCTCACTTTGTAAAAACACACAAATAATCTGTCACCAATGTCCTGATGCCAGACACCACTGAGAGGTCTTAGCGAATCATGTCCTGAGGGGCCAGACCTGCCCAGGTAGCACAAGGGGAATCCACACTAAATATACATTCACCTTATACATTACATTATATGACTGTGACCATACCTAACTGCTATCTCTTGTCTTCTGCTCTCCCCTCTACTGTTCTCTCTGCCCCGCTCTCTCTTTCCCTCTCTCTGTCTAGCTATACATGTCATTCCTGACATCCGTTTCACTCTACCATGAAGACGGTTCTGGCCTCGACTGGTGTTGACAGCTGTTTCTCTGAGGACTTGACTTGGCTGCAGTTGCTCGATAGTTCAGGACTGGAATTTCCTACAAGTTTACCTGACCCTGCAATAACTACCTGAACTCCATATTAACATCAATTAAGATCAACTGTTATACTGAACTGCCTGCCACCTACAGTGGTGTGAAAAACTATTTGCCCCCCTCCTGATTTCTTATTCTTTTGCATGTTTGTCACACAAAATGTTTCTGATCATCAAACACATTTAACTATTAGTCAAAGATAACACAAGTAAACACAAAATGCAGTTTTTAAATGAGGGGTTTTATTATTTAGGGAGAAAAAAAATCCAAACCTACATGGCCCTGTGTGAAAAAGTAATTGCCCCCTGAACCTAATAACTGGTTGGGCCGCCCTTAGCAGCAATAACTGCAATCAAGCGTTTGCGATAACTTGCAACGAGTCTTTTACAGCGCTCTGGAGGAATTTTGGCCCACTCATCTTTGCAGAATTGTTGTAATTCAGCTTTATTTGAGGGTTTTCTAGCATGAACCGCCTTTGTAAGGTCATGCCACAACATCTCAATAGGATTCAGGTCAGGACTTTGACTAGGCCACTCCAAAGTCTTCATTTTGTTTTTCTTCAGCCATTCAGAGGTGGATTTGCTGGTGTGTTTTGGGTCATTGTCCTGCTGCAGCACCCAAGATCGCTTCAGCTTGAGTTGACGAACAGATGGCTGGACATTCTCCTTCAGGATTTTTTGGTAGACAGTAGAATTCATGGTTCCATCTATCACAGCAAGCCTTCCAGGTCCTGAAGCAGCAAAACAACCCCAGACACTACCACCACCATATTTTACTGTTGGTATGATGTTCTTTTTCTGAAATGCTGTGTTACTTTTACGCCAGATGTAACGGACACGCATCTTCCAAAAAGTTCAACTTTTGTCTCGTCGGTCCACAAGGTATTTTCCCAAAAGTCTTGGCAATCATTGAGATGTTTTTTAGCAAAATTGAGAAGAGCCTTAATGTTCTTTTTGCTTAAAAGTGGTTTGCGCCCTGGAAACCTGCCATGCAGGCCGTTTTTGCCCAGTCTCTTTCTTATGGTTGAGTCGTGAACACTGACCTTAATTGAGGCAAGTGAGGCCTGCAGTTCTTTAGATGTTGTCCTGGGGTCTTTTGTGGCCTCTCGGATGAGTTGTCTCTGCGCTCTTGGGGTAATTTTGGTCGGCCGGCCACTCCTGGGAAGGTTCACCACTGTTCCATGTTTTTGCCATTTGTGGATAATGGCTCTCACTGTGGTTCGCTGGAGTCCCAAAGCTTTAGAAATGGCTTTATAACCTTTACCAGACTGATAGATCTCAATTACTTTTGTTCTCATTTGTTCCTGAATTTCTTTGGATCTTGGCATGACGTCTAGCTTTTGAGGTGCTTTTGGTCTACTTCTCTGTGTCAGGTAGCTCCTATTTAAGTGATTTCTTGATTGAAACAGGTGTGGCAGTAATCAGGCCTGGGGGTGACTACAGAAATTGAACTCAGGTGTGATAAACCACAGTTAAGTTATTTTTTAACAAGGGGGGCAATCACTTTTTCACACAGGGCCATGTAGATTTGGAGGTTTTTTTTCTCCCTTAATAACGTAAACCTTCATTTAAAAACTGCATTTTGTGTTCAATTATGTTATCTTTGACTAATAGTTAACGGTTTTTGATGAGCAGAAACATTTAAGTGTGACAAACATGCAAAAGAATAAGAAATCAGGAAGGGGGCAAATAGTTTTTCACACCACTGTAACTATCAATTCCTGCTATCTGTTTCACCCAGATGAGGATGGGTTCCCTGTTGAGTCTGGTTCCTCTCAAGGTTTCTTCCTATTACCATCTCAGGGAGTTTTTCCTTGCCACTGTCGCCCTCGGCTTGCTCACCAGGGACTATCTGAACATTTTGATTCATACACATTCACATTCCATACAAACTTAAATAATTCTTTTGATTGTGTAAAGCTGTGAAAAAGCGCTATACAAATAAAACTGAATTGAATTGAATCAGGCATAACATTTTGCTGATTTGTGTAATTCAGCTATTGCTAAATCATAATTTTAAATGCAAACATTAAAAGTGTGTTCCATGTCTACATATTCATGTCTCTATGGTAATTTTTGATAAAATAAAGACTGTTAAGTCTTGTTAGGCAGCCTGATGTATGATTTACAATATTGCAATAAACTTTTCTCTTCAGTGCACCATTCTAAGAGATGAAAAAACGAGAGCCTAGGAGAGTCAACGTAATGTAATATAGTAAATACATCAAAACAAACAGATACATAAGTGTAGCAATCTTTACTGTGGCAATCCAGTAATCCACCTCTACTGCAAAATGTCATTATACAGCTTTCATTAGCAACCATTTTCCAGGCTATTGACTTTTTGTTTGCACAGACGTGCTCTCAACTCAAAGCTCAAACACATCTATAACAATCATTAGTACAGAAAACGGTTAATACGGTATAAAATAATTTAATCTTTTACAGCTGAAACTATATTTTAAAGTCTAAAACCAAACAGAAATGATTTATAAATGAACTTATAATAATGTTTTTGCTGCTTACCGTAGCACACAAGAGTAGTGACCAACATCCTGCAATTCAGTTGGTCTAAACCAGATGGAATCCTCCTCTTTGCTCATCCTGATCCCATCAAAGGTGATGGGCTCCTCAAAATCCCCATGGCCCGCAGTTTTGTACCACATCAAGCTGAGGCCAACACTCTGAGCGTGGGTATAGTTTGCTCGGATATATCCATAAAACAATGCACATTTAATCCTCACTGGTTCACCAAGAAGAACTTTGTATTTTAAGTAGTCCACTGACCAGTCGGTACAGCCATCCACTGTTAATAAAACAGAAAGGGATATGTCAGTGAAGTGCAGTAACAAAAGTGAAAGTGCTTTAAAGAATAATGAATAATGCGAGTGCTTGAATGATTATAGCAGAAAACAAATTTAAGTCATATGTAATAATTTCAATATCTATCATCACAGAACAGTAAAAATCTCAAACTGTATAGCAATAGATGCATTTCTTCAATGTTAACATTTGGGACACAAAAGCTAGCAGCACTGTGTGTGTGTGTGTGTGTGTGTGTGTGTGTGTGTGTGTGTGTGTCTGTGTGTGTCTGTGTGTGTGTGTGTTGATGCTGCCTATGTGTGTGTGTGTTGATGCTGCCTATAGCAGTCTGTGGATTGATAGCAGTTGAGTGAGCATCCAACAGAACCTGAGCAACAGCACCAGCTGTGACCCAGTATGAGTAAGCGATTGCAAGAAAAAGAGAGAGAGCATGTGAGGAAGTTTTTCGATCTGGTTCAGTATGTGATTACTCAAGACTAAAGAGGTGACTGGTTTTGCTATCCTATATTTTCTGCTGATTGTATATACTTCTAAAAGCTACAGTACTTTCAACAAAATTTCTCATCTATAAAGAGGTAAAGAGGTTTTGACTGTACCATTGGTCAGAACTATCTCATTTAATATTATCTTTACGTTTCTACCCAAAACCAGTCTCAGGAAAATTTCTGTTTGTCTGTCCAGCCAGATTTTGTCACAGCTTCACATTAAAATGGCTGAACAGAATTTCATAAATCTTTGGCAGTACAGTGAAACCTCAGATTGCGAGTAACGTGGTTTGCGAGTGTTCCACAAGACGTTCCACAAGATTTTTAATACATTTTGACTTGGAAAACGAACAAGTCTTGGTTTACGAGTACCGTATATCATGTATCACGCATGCGCTTCTTGTTTAGACGCCGAGTGTCACATGATCACAACTGAGCCAATGTTTTTTCTCTCACTTACGCTGCGGAATTATGGGTAATCGTCTGCCCTGCTGGGTCTTAGTGCGCGTCACTCACCGGTATAATAAACATTTGTGCACGTGTGTACTGTTTACTATAACACTGTGACCATGTGTGTGCGGGTAAAACATATTTTATTTTGTGTCTGTATGCGTGTGTGTACAGCGCACGTGTAAAGCAAAAGCCAGTCTCATTAGAGAGGTTAAAGATCCATTTTCTCTCTCTCTGCTCAAGGTTCAGCCTGCTTTTTGCCTGCTCTGTGTGTCTGTGTACGGGTGCGTCATTGGACACCTGAAGTGGTATAAGTGAACTTTAACGTGCTGGATTTGTTTTAACACAAAAATTCATATTTATCTGATCTACTTTTTTGATTTCTCATCTGTGAGTCACTCTCCGATTACTGAACAGGCAGTGTAATTGGCCAACAACGAATGAAGTACAACTTAGCATAAACAAGGCAGATGGACATGTACATGGCTACAAACTGAAATAATGTCACTGATTACCTTAAACCTGATCAGCATATTTCAATTCAATTCAAATTTTATTAGTCACATACACAATCATACACAGTATAATATGCAGTGAAATGCTTTTATACGACCGCCAGTGACCTTAAAAAAAAAGAAAATAAAATCTTGTACGTAAAATAAATAATCAATAAAAAGGAAATACTAAAGAAATAATTTTAACTAGTAAAATTTGTAAAATTAACTGTGCATAAGGGCATAATAAAATATTGCAAAAATATAGAAATATGGTATTAAAGTGTCAGTGGTTGTGCAAATATGCATGAAAGGTGACATGTGCAATTGTCCAGATGTATGAGTATTTAGTGCAAGTGTGTATGAATGTGTCCATGATTGTCCAGTCAGTGTTGTGAGCTTAAAAGATGTTATTAGTCCTGTGTGGAGGTGTGATTGAGAGACCTTATCGCCTGCGGGAAGAAGCTCCTCCTCAGCCTCTCTGTGTTGGCCTTTAGGGAGCGGAATCTCTTCCCAGACCGCAACAAAGAGAACAGTCCATTACTGGGGTGACTGAGGTCCTTCATGATCTTCCTGGCCTTAGTCCAGCACCGCTTGCTGTAGATGGAGTGCAGGTCAGGGAGCTCAGTGCGGATGATGCGCTCGGCTGATCGCACCACCCTCTGTAGAGCTCGTCTGTCCTGCATGGTGCTGTTCCCGAACCAGGTCGTGATGTTTCCCATCAGGATGCTCTCTATGGTGCAGGAGTAGAAGTTCCTGAGCACCTTGGAGGGCAGTCTAAAGTCTCTCAAGCGTCTGAGGTGGTAGAGACGCTGCCGGGCTTTTTTCACCACGGTGTTGATGTGACAGGACCATGATAGGTCCTGCGTGATGTGAACACCGAGGTATCTGAAGCTGTCCACTCTCTCCACTGGGCTCCTGTTGATGACGGGGGTCTGGTAGTTCCTCTCCTGCTTTGTACTAAAGTCCACTATCAGCTCCTTTGTCTTACTGACGTTCAGGAGGAGATTGTTCCTCTGGCACCAGTTCTCCAGATTTCCAATCTCCTCTAGGTAGTCCGACTCATCATTGTTGGTGATCAGTCCGACCACGACGGTGTCGTCAGCAAACTTGATGATGGAGGTGGAGTTGGTAGTGGCCACGCAGTCGTGGGTGTACAAAGAGTACAGCAGGGGGCTCAGAACACAACCCTGGGGGGCCCCAGTGCTGAGAGTGAGTGTGGCTGAGACATGCCCGCCCATCCTTACTGCCTGTGGTCTGCCAGTCAGAAAATTGGAGATCCACTGACATATAGATGAGCTCAGTTCCAGGTGCTCCAGCTTGGTGGTGAGTGTGGAAGGAATTATTGTGTTAAAAGCAGAGCTGTAGTCGATGAAGAGCATTTTAACATAATTCCCTTTCCTAGTGTCCAGGTGAGTGAGTGATGTGTGGAGGAGATGAGAGATTGCATCGTCTGTGGAGCGGTTCTGACGGTATGCAAACTGTAGTGGGTCCAGTGTGTCGGGTAGTGAAGAAATGATGACGTCTCTGATAAGGCGTTCAAAGCACTTCATCACTACTGAGGTGAGGGCCACAGGGCGATAGTCATTGAGAGAAGCAGGATGTGGTTTCTTTGGAACAGGAACAATAATGGACTCTTTGAAGCATGTGGGGATCACCGACTGAGATAAAGAGATGTTGAATATCTCAGTGAACACAGGTGCTAGCTGGTCTGCGCAGGCTCTGAGGATACGACCTGAGATGCCGTCTGGTCCTGCTGCTTTCCTGGTGTTCACTCTCTTGAAGGCTCTCCTCACGTCGTGCTCGGAGATGATGAGCGCGTTCCCGGTGCTGACTGTGTCTTCCTGTCTGCAGCCGTTAGCGCCGCTAGTATTAGCGCCGCTAGTATTAGCGCCGTTAGCATTAGCATTGCTAGCGTCTTTAGCTGCAGCCTCGAAGCGAGCGTAAAATGTGTTCAGCTCGTCTGCCAGAGTCGCGTCCGCGTTCGTCATACCGGATGCTGGTGCTTTGTAGTCCGTTATTGTTCTCAGTCCCTGCCACAGGCTCCTAGAGTCACTCTGTTGAAGCTGTGACTCTAGTTTTCTCCCGTAGCGCTGCTTCGCCTCTTTCACCGCCTTCCGGACGTTATATGACGCAGCCTTGTACGGTTCCATGTCCCCCGACGCAAGTCCCGTGTTGTAGGCAGCGGTGCGAGATCTCAGAGCGTCGTGGATGGTTTTATCCACCCACGGCTTCTGGTTGGGAAACGTTCTGATAGTCTTTTTCTCCACCGTATCGTCCACTAGCTTCCCAAAAAATCCCACAACCGCTTCGGTAAACACGCTGACGTCATCATCGGAGCTGTTTCTGAACATGTCCCAGTCTGCGTCATCGAGTGCGTCCTGTAACGCGGCCACCGATTGGTCCGTCCAGCGCGCGACCTCCCTCTGAACCGGAACTTCCTGTTTCAGCCTTTGTTTATATTTTGGCATGAGGAAGATGGCGGCGTGGTCGGATTTACCAAACGCTGGACGAGATTGTGCCTTGTAACCGTCTTTGACCGTGGTATAACAGTGGTCCAGTGTCCTTTCGCCCCTGGTGGGGCAGGTGATGTGCTGATAAAAGTTCGGCGCTGCGCGTTTGAGGTTGGCACTATTAAAATCCCCCGCCACAATGAGCGCAGCGTCCCGGTGTTGTGTCTGGTGCTGTGTGAGCGCCTCATGCAGCTCGCATAAGGCAGTTTCAGTGTCCGCTTGTGGAGGTATGTAAACGGCGCTGTTTATGACCGATGTGAACTCCCGTGGAAGATAAAATGGACGACACATGATGGACAGTAGTTCCAGGTTTGGTGTGCAGGAACGTGTAAGAGGAACAACGCTCGCGCTGTTGCACCAGCTGTTGTTCACCATTAAGCACACGCCGCCTCCCCTTGACTTCCCCGAGTCCCGCGTCCTGTCCATGCGGTGAACCGAGAAGAACTCGGCCGGCTGTATGGCGTGGTCTGGCACCGCTGGGTTCAGCCATGTCTCGGTGAAGCAGAGGAGATTGCAGTCCCGAATGTCTCTCTGGAACTTTATCCTGGCCCTGAGGTCATCCAGTTTGTTCTCCAGTGACTGGACGTTGGCGAGCAGGATGCTAGGCAGAGGTGTGCGGTGTGCACGGGCTCGGAGCCGGTTCCTCACACCAGCTCGTCTGCCTCGAGGTCTCCGCTCGATTTTTAGCTTTAACCTTTTAACACTTTCTAAAAACTCGTTTACTGTCATCAATGGGTACTTACACTAGTTATCAGGGCCGGACTGGGACACAATTTCAGGCTGGGAAATCCCACACAAACCTAGGCAATCCTATACACCTAAATAAATTTAGAAAACAGGCAGCCTTATATTTTAACATTTATATAAACTGTGTTTTTCTTGTACCTGTCACTTCAGCTCTAGTGTTACAAACAGAAATGTCTCCACCTTGGTGCAAAACAACCACCTCATTATAATTAGATTGTTCAAAATATAAATAAACTAAATAAATGTCTGTACCATGCCCCAGTGGAAAAAAAATACACTTTAGTGTATTACAAATATATTGAAATCCTCGAGAGTACATTGCAAATATACTAACAAAAGGTTGTACCATCAGTTAATATAAAAAGTATACGAACATCATGCTTTTGTAAGGGTCAACCCCTAGAGGGCGCCAAAACGCCCATTGGTTATGTTTGTTTTAGTTATGTTTGGACTTCATTTCCCATAGTACGCCTCGGTCAGGTGATGAGAGCGTACACCTGAAACGAGGCAAGCAATTTGAGTTAATGACTATAAATAGCCTGACTGAAGTTCAGTCAGGCGTCTAGTATTAGTTGTCATTATGGTTTTTGTGTTGGTTGGACATCCGTCAAGCTGGACATCCGTCAAGCTTCCCGGATGTCGTGCCAGTTGGACTGAGTGGCACAAAAACCACAATGCCAGTTACGTCACCCAGTGTCGGGGATATCGACCCAGGGCCAGGTCGGTCATCAGTAGGCTCGGGAGATCCTGTCCGGCTGGTCTCGCAACCCAGCCCAAAGAACAAGGTCAACCGCCTCAGAGTTAGGAGACAGGACAAGGAGCATTGGAGAGGGAGCCCGGGACCTCCGTTAGTGCTCCGGAGGAGCGTTTTTAAAGGGGGGCTACCGTAAGGGTCAACCCGTAGAGGGCGCCAAAACGCCCATTGGTTATGTTTGTTTTAGTTATGTTTGTACTTAATTTCCCATAGTACGCCTCGGTCAGGTGATGAGAGTGTAAACCTGAAACGAGGCAAGCAATTTGAGTTAATGACTACAGTGGTTACTCAATCGGAATGGTTATTACCGTCGCACTCACTGCCGTTTAAAGGCGACAGCGGGCCAAAATAAATCAGTTGCATTTCAAAGTCATTCGTAAAATGGCCGCCAGGTGGTGCAAAGTGACACTTTCACTCATCGCAGTAAATACAATAGTGATGGTAATTTCCACAAGTACCTTACACAACAAACATGAAAAATCTGAACCAGAGCTATTGATATGTAATTTACAATAATGAGTAAAAAAAACATTGGTTAAATGTTGTTTAGATCAAGTTCACTAGCTGACAATTTGATTTGTACAAAGTATAAATCAAATATGTTATATATCGTATTTCTGTATCTGTTTATTGTTATTTAAGTTCTGGGTTAATTCAGGTACTTTAAACACATTGTTGGGTTGCTCATGTTGGGTCATATGAGATGTAGTGGGTCATTTACAAATGAACAGCTGGTTGGGTTATTTTGACCCAACAAATGGTTTATTTATTATTCTTTCGTTTCTCCAACTGGCAGCCTGCAAAATGTTCGAAATATTACTGTTATTGTGTCACAGGTGTAGTTTTAAAAGTTGTTTAGGCAGGAATGCATGTGTATACAGCTCAAAACGTACATCAGTTATTAAAGATAGCAAGCAGACTGACTGACCATTTTAAAAAACGTTTGCGTTCATTTTCTGACGCGCTCAAGTTCACCTAAAACAGAGCCAAGTGAAAAGAATAAACTCAATAGCAGCGTTAGAGCTTCCGAGTGGCACAGTGGTGGAGTGCTCGCCCAGAGATCTGCAGATCGCCGGTTCGAATCCCGGGTTAAAATGCTGTTTTAAAATTGTTTTATTTTAATTATAGCAAAATAAAAATAAACAAAATAAAATGTTTTATTTTCATTTTGCTCAGCATACTATAGAAAAAACAGCAAACAAACAAAAAAATGTCAAATTACAATGATTGAAGACATAACAGAACATGGTGCAGTGGTAGAGTGCTTGCCCAGAGATCTGGAGATCGCTGGTTTGAATCCTCGGGTGATGCTGTTTTAAAATTGTTTTATTTTAATTATAGCAAAATTAAAAGAAAACAAAATAAAATGTTTTATTTTAATTTTGCTCAGCATACTATAGAAAAAACAGCAAACTCGCACGCTACCAGTAAAGCAGCTGCCACTGATATGTCCATCTGTCATCGGTCTCAACGCGACTATACACATCTGTATACGCCACTGGGACTCCTCACGGTTAAATATGTTGGTCACATGACAGCTGTATAAGCCGGTTACGGGACTCATTATGGTTGTATATCGTGCTCTGAATAATAAATGTTCTGTTATGTCTTCAATCATTGTAATTTGACATTTTTTTGTCTCTCCTCACTCGTTTTTGTGGGCTGAAAATCATTTTTGCCCGTTCAAGATAATTTATGTTTGCACTCTCTCACTCTTCTGTCCTAAAGTCACTCATTGTCATAAAGCGACACTTGCACAAACTGCAGCAGCGTTATAACTCTGCAACTATTCCAGCCAACCAGAGACTAGAATCGGCGCCCCACCAGCCAATCAGAGACTGAGTGATTCGGACAGAGCAGATTCGGACTGTCTGTTTCCTGATTGGCTCACCAGTCCTCCGCTTCTAGTTTGAATTAATGGCTGGAAGCTGCATGCTATTTTATTTTCATCTGCATAAGGTAAATTTAAAGGTTTTTGTTAGGTAATTTGTACTTAAGTACATAGTTTAAACTATAGAATAAATTGTCTGTGTTTTTGCTAAATCTCATGTACTTTGCTTGTGGTATAATGGCTCCGTAGCTCTCGGCCTGTTTTCAGTCTCTGTGTAATAACTAGAATCAACACACCAGGTTTAAACTAATACTGGACCTGTAGATTCTAATACTAATGTCTGTCTGTGTTCACACACCAGGTTTAAACTAATACTGTACCTGTATACTCTAATACTGATGTCTGTCTGTGTTCACACACCAGTTTATATTTTAGTCTGTGTGATTGTAAGACAACCTGAGTTTTGTTGAACACAAATAAACTAAAGTAGTGCTTTTTTGTAACCTTGTGCAAATTAAATATGTTGAACTCATAAATAAAATCTCCCTCATAATTACTGATATAATGCTTTTCAACATGTTATAGTGTAGAAAATGCTTTTAGCATTTGTAATGTAAAAGCCATATTTCATTTTTATAATTTTGTTGTTGTGTTTATTTGAATTTTATTAGTTAAGCATTTAGTTATGATAATCGTAAGTTGTTCTGTGACATCATTCTATCTGTGACGTCATTCCATAGTTGCAAGACTATTGCGCACGGTAGAAATCAGTTAAGATACGGAAATTGTGGAGAACACAAGCTTTTGACCGTAAGCTACAAGATACAGCAAATAAGCTGTTGTAACCGTAATTTACAAGAAACAGCAAATAAGTTCTTGTAACAGTAAGCTGCAAGATACAGCAAACAAGTTGTTGTAACCACAGTGGATTTACCCAAGAAAACTGTACGAATTGTTGAACCACGATGCTGAAAATAAAACAAGAGACAAAGAACTTCATGGAGTCCGAGTTGTGAGTAACCGAGTGTAATAAAGATATGCGTCAGAACTTGTGGAATGCCATGCCTGTACATGTAAATTATCCTAATCACCTTTAGTGTACTGGTAATACATTTGCAATAATGTATAGAAGGTTGTATGTACTGTATGATACAATATAGTATATTTATATTAACCACACAATGTACTTTTTTAGTATTTGTAATTCGCCAGAAGTATAACAGCATGCTACTGCTGCAATAAGAATATACTCGTATAATATACTCATATACTCATTAATAGAGCAGCCGAAAGACCAACAACAACAACAACTCATTAATATATTAATCATGTATTTGTAACACAGTACAAATAGCTGTAAAGTACTTATAATACATTAAATATATACTATACTTAAATTGTATTAATTACCCCTTGTCAAAAAAATATATACTAAGTATACTTGCGCCATACTAATTTTCAGTATAGTTAAGTATAATGGATTATGACACAACTGAGCAGTTGAGGGTTAAGTTGAGGCTCAAGGGCCCAACAGTTCAATGCCGTAACCATTGAGCTACCCCTGGCCTTCTATACTAGCTACAACCTTCTATACTAGAGTATTGCAAATGTGTACGAGTACCTTAAAGGTGTTTAGGATAATTTACAAATGCTAAATGCATTTTCTACACATGTTTTTGAAACACATTACATCAGTAATTATGAGGCAGATTTTATTCATGAGTTCAACAGATTTAATTTGCACAAGGTTACAAAAAAGCTCTACTATAGTTTATTTGTGTTCAACAAAACGTGTTCACAATCAGCCAATCAGGAAACAGATGAGAGAGTGCAAACATAAATTATCTTGAACAAGCAAAAACGATTTTCAGTGTGCAAAAACGAGTCTAAAAGCGCGTGTGCGAGAGTAGTGCACTAAATAGAAGTACATTTAAATTTAACTGATAATATACTGAGACAACTGTATATTAAAAATTGTATTCTAATATATACTTTCTGTACATTTGTACAATGATTATTTCAAGGATATATTTTTTTAAATATACCAAAAATACATTGAAAAATAAGTTTAAATAAGTATACTTTGAAAATTAGACCAACATTTCACTTAAAGTATATTTTTAGATTGTATATATTTTTGGAACGTGTACTATAATACAATTATATTAAAGTATATTTAAAGTTTAATTCCAAAATTTGGTAAAAGCATGATGTTAGTATATTTTTTATATATTAACTGATGGTACAATCTTTTGTTAGTATATTTGCAGTGTACTATCGATTATTTCAATATATTTGTAATACACTAAAATATATATTTTTTTCACAAGGGACTGTCAGGTATACTACGCAAGTACACATACAGCCATATACTTTGAGTGTACTAACTATACTTAAAGTTAATACTTAAAGTTGTTCCACTTTAGCACAATTAAAATTGTACTTTTGTACAATTTAATTACAACGTAAATACACTTAGTACAAAAATAGTTGTTCCAAAATAGAAAACGTTAAGTATACTAATCATTAGTCTGCAGCAAGCCGTCACATTCTGCTATGATGTTGGACTGTGGGCTTGGTGTTGAGGCATAGATGCAGAGGGGATGCAGTGAAACAAAAGAGTCTTTAATGATAGAACAAACAAAACATGAACTAAGGAAGTTGGCTTAAACTTGGAGCATAAGAAACAGAACTCAAACACTTAGACATCAGACTAGGGGTTGCACAACTAATATACAATACAGACATGGGGACACAAACTGGACGAGACAAGACATACTAAACAGCCTAGAGGACTAAACACAAGGGACTATACATGCAAGGGATAAACAAACAAGACAGGCTTGGCTAGGTCTACTGGCTGTGCTGCACATTAGCTGCTAAGCTAGCTCATAGCTAATCAGACTAATGGCTACATAGGCCAGTAGCCTGAGACCCAAGGGAATGAACAGACAAGGTGCACAGCAGACTAGGTATGAAACAGACTAAGAACTCTAAAGGTTAGTGGCTAAAGATGTTAGTACCTAAACAGACTAAGAGCTAAGCAGACAAGGAGACTAGACAGACTCAAAGACTAGACAGACTAAGATCTAAACATGTTAGTGTCACCCTCATTAGTATTTAAACAGACTACTAGCTAAACATGCAATGGGGGTTACTTACACAAAAGGGTAAACACAAAAGACCAATTCTCCTAGAGGCTAATCCTGCTAGGAGACACAGAGACAAAGAGACATAAACTAAATCAAAGCAAATAAAAACTTCGAGCTCCAGAAACTAAATGCCAACTATAATGAAACCAAACAAAACCCACATAACAGAAATTAATGCTCGACCCAGTTTCCCAGAACAAACAGGTATTTATAACAGTGCTAATGAGCCTCCTCAGTTCAGGTGAGCATCCACGTCACCTGACCGAGGAGGCTTCCGGGAAACTGAGTCTAGGAACAAAAACTACAAACTAAAAACACTGCCCTCTAGTGGGCAACCCTCACACAAGCATACTTAAATATGCTGAGATTTAATATACTTCACTTGGGCAAAGGTAGTGCTAGGCAGAGGTGGAAAGAGTAATAAAATTTTGTACTCAAGTACAAGTACTGTTACTTCAGTGAAATTTTACTTAAGTACAAGTAAAGTTACCATTATAAAAATCTACTCAACTAAAAGTAAAAAGTAGCTCATTAAAAAATGTACTCAGAGTAAAAGTTACCGAGTTACTTTTTTATTTTTATTTTTTTAACAGCGGGGTGGGATGAGGCATTCTAGCGTAGTTCAAAAAAGATGAGCAGATATAAAATCTCAAACTAGTTGTTTTTTAACTGAAGGAACACCTTTGCATAATAAAGCTGTTGTCTTTCTTGTGCTTGAAAATCAAAGTGGTCACTTAAATATTGTGTTACTGTCACGAATGTGCCGGGTGTGTGTGCGTGGCATGAACGCAGAGGAAGCGAGCTGGCGGTTCAAATAACAGTCTTTATTTAGACTTAACCCGAACATAACCAAAACCCAACACAAACTTAACCATAACAAAAGCTAGACGCCTGACTGAACTTCAGCCAGGCTATTTATACTAAACATAAAACACTTTAACTCATTAACTTCCCTCGGTTCAGGTGAGCTTCTACGTCACCTGACCGAGGGGCAAACTGGGAAACATAGTCTTCGCAAACTCTAACTCAAACAAACTACAAAACAAACCACAAACCAAAAACGGGCGTTAGGCGCCCTCTAGGGGTTAACCGTCACAGTACTCCCCCCCAAAGAAATGCTCCTCCGGAGCATCACCGGAGGCCCCGGGCTCCCACCCCACAGTACTACCTTCGGCCTCCTGACCAGGAGGCTGGGTGACGGGGCTGGAGAAGCGCTCGGCGGCTGCAGAGCTGGAGAAGCGCTCGGCGGCTGCAGAGCTGGAGAAGCGCTCGACGAAGGCGTTGGAGCTTGCAGTGCGCTCGACGAAGGCGTTGGAGCTTGCAGTGCGCTCGACGAAGGCGTTGGAGCGTGCAGTGCGCTCGACAGCGGCGTTGGAGTGTGCAGTGCGCTCGACGACGGCTCTGGAGCGTGCACGACGCTCGACGACGGCTCTGGAGCGTGCACGACGCTCGACGACGGCTCTGGAGCGTGCACGACGCTCGACGACGGCTCTGGATCGTGCAGTGCGCTCGACAGCGGCTCTGGAGCGTGCAGTGCGCTCGACAGCGGCTCTGGAGCGTGCAGTGCGCTCGACAGCGGCTCTGGAGCGTGCAGTGCGCTCGACAGCGGCGTTGGAGCGTGCAGTGCGCTCGACAGCGGCGTTGGAGCGTGCAGTGCGCTCGACAGCGGCGTTGGAGCGTGCAGTGCGCTCGACAGCGGCGTTGGAGCGTGCAGTGCGCTCGACAGCGGCGTTGGAGCGTGCAGTGCGCTCGACAGCGGCGTTGGAGCGTGCAGTGCGCTCGACAGCGGCGTTGGAGCGTGCAGTGCGCTCGACAGCGGCGTTGGAGCGTGCAGTGCGCTCGACAGCGGCGTTGGAGCGTGCAGGGCGCTTGACGATGGCGTTGGAGCGTGCACGACGCTCGACGACGGCTCTGGAGCGTGCACGACGCTCGACGACGGCTCTGGAGCATGCACGACGCTCGACGACGGCTCTGGAGCGTGCACGACGCTCGACGACGGCTCTGGAGCGTGCACGACGCTCGACGGCGGCGCAACGTCGTCCTCAAAGCCGGGAGGCAGCGGCAGAACAGGAGCGTCGGTCAGCTGCTGCTGACACGCTGTCCTCGAAGCCGGGAGGCGGCGGCAGAACTGGTGCATCGGTCAGCGGCTGCTGACATGCTAGCTCGTTGTCCTCAAAGCCGGGAGGTGGCATTGGAGCGTGCATGGCGCTCGACTGCAGCGTTGGAGCGTGCACGGCGCTCGACTGCAGCGTTGGAGCGTGCACGGCGCTCGACGGCGGCGCAACGTCGTCCTCAAAGCCGGCAGGCGGCGGAAGAACGGGTGCATGGCACAGCAGCTGCTGACACGCTAGCGCACTGTCCTCCGTGACAGGTTCAGGCAGTGGGCGGGGGCGGAGCGCATCGTCCAGATCCGGGAGCGAGATCGCTTCCGGGACTACAGCCTGGTTCTCCCGAAACTGGACGACCTGCAGTTGGAGCTGCAGCACCTGCTCGCGCAGGTCACGAATGCGCTCCTGGTTGAGCTCCGCCCACTGCCCATAGCAGCCTACCTCATGCGCGTTTCCCTCCGCGTCGGCTTCAGGCAGTGGCCGGTGGAGGAGTGCATCGTCCAGATCCGGGAGGGGGATCGCTTCCGGGACTACAGGCTGGTTCTCCCGAAACTGGACGACCTGCAGTTGGAGCTGCAGCACCTGCTCGCGCAGGTCACGAATGCGCTCCTGGTTGAGCTCCGCCCACTGCCCATAGCAGCCTACCTCATGCGCGTTTCCCTCCGCGTCGGCTTCAGGCAGTGGCCGGTGGAGGAGTGCATCGTCCAGATCCGGGAGGGGGATCGCTTCCGGGACTACAGGCTGGTTCTCCCGAACCTGGACGAACTGCAGTTGGAGCTGCAGCACCTGCTCGCGCAGGTCACGAATGCACTCCTCGTTGTGCTCTGCCGACTGCCTGTAGAACTCCTCTGTCTCTCCCTCGGCCGCTACACCTCTCGGCGGTGTGCGCCGGATGGCGAGCCCGCAGCCTTCCCAGCTCTGCTGCGCCATCCTCTCCCTCTGTGTTGCTTTCTCCTCCTGCCTCTCCGCCTCCTCGGCGTACCTGCAGTTCTCCCAGCTTTGCCAGAACTCTGTCTCGCTGTGCTCCTCGCTGTCTTCCCGCAAGCCCTCCTGCTCCATCAGCAAGCTATACTCCCAGCTGCGATACATTTGCTCCTCCTCGCTGTCCTCCTGCCAGTTCGCCAGCTCGGGCGAGATGGTCTCCGCGCCCCCCCAAAAATAATCCAGGGGAAAATCCTCCGCCATGCCACTTGGACGGTCTAGCTTTCTGTCACGAATGTGCCGGGTGTGTGTGCGTGGCATGAACGCAGAGGAAGCGAGCTGGCGGTTTAAATAACAGTCTTTATTTAGACTTAACCCGAACATAACCAAAACCCAACACAAACTTAACCATAACAAAAGCTAGACGCCTGACTGAACTTCAGCCAGGCTATTTATACTAAACATAAAACACTTTAACTCATTAACTTCCCTCGGTTCAGGTGAGCTTCTACGTCACCTGACCGAGGGGCAAACTGGGAAACATACAGTGGTGTGAAAAACTATTTGCCCCCCTCCTGATTTCTTATTCTTTTGCATGTTTGTCACACAAAATGTTTCTGATCATCAAACACATTTAACTATTAGTCAAAGATAACACAAGTAAACATAAAAAGGAGTTTTTAAATGACGGGTTTTATTATTTAGGGAGAAAAAAAAATCCAAACCTACATGGCCCTGTGTGAAAAAGTAATTGCCCCCTGAACCTAATAACTGGTTGGGCCACCCTTAGCAGCAATAACTGCAATCAAGCGTTTGCGATAACTTTTACAGTGCTCTGGAAGAATTTTGGCCCACTCATCTTTGCAGAATTGTTGTAATTCAGCTTTATTTGAGGGTTTTCTAGCATGAACCGCCTTTTTAAGGTCATGCCACAACATCTCAATAGGATTCAGGTCAGGACTTTGACTAGGCCACTCCAAAGTCTTCATTTAGTTTTTCTTCACCCATTCAGAGGTGGATTTGCTGGTGTGTTTTGGGTCATTGTCCTGCTGCAGCACCCAAGATCGCTTCAGCTTGAGTTGACGAACAGATGGCCGGACATTCTCCTTCAGGATTTTTTGGTAGACAGTAGAATTCATGGTTCCATCTATCACAGCAAGCCTTCCAGGTCCTGAAGCAGCAAAACAACCCCAGACCATCACACTACCACCACCATATTTTACTGTTGGTATGATGTTCTTTTTCTGAAATGCTGTGTTACTTTTACGCCAGATGTAACGGGATACGCACCTTCCAAAAAGTTCAACTTTTGTCTCGTCGGTCCACAAGGTATTTTGGCAATCATTGATCTTGGCAATCATTGAGATGTTTTTTAGCAAAATTGAGACGAGCCTTAATGTTCTTTTTGCTTAAAAGTGGTTTGCGCCTTGGAAATCTGCCATGCAGGCTGTTTTTGCCCAGTCTCTTTCTTATGGTGGAGTCGTGAACACTGACCTTAATTGAGGCAAGTGAGGCCTGCAGTTCTTTAGATGTTGTCCTGGGGTCTTTTGTGGCCTCTCGGATGAGTTGTCTCTGCGCTCTTGGGGTAATTTTGGTCGGCCGGCCACTCCTGGGAAGGTTCACCACTGTTCCATGTTTTTGCCATTTGTGGATAATGGCTCTCACTGTGGTTCACTGGAGTCCCAAAGCTTTAGAAATGGCTTTATAACCTTTACCAGACTGATAGATCTCAATTACTTTTGTTCTCATTTGTTCCGGAATTTCTTTGGATCTTGGCATGATGTCTAGCTTTTGAGGTGCTATTGGTCTACTTCTCTGTGTCAGGTAGCTCCTATTTAAGTGATTTCTTGATTGAAACAGGTGTGGCAGTAATCAGGCCTGGGGGTGACTACAGAAATTGAACTCAGGTGTGATAAACCACAGTTAAGTTATTCTTTAACAAGGGGGGCAATCACTTTTTCACACAGGGCCATGTAGATTTGGAGTTTTTTTTCTCCCTTAATAACGTAAACCTTCATTTAAAAACTGCATTTTGTGTTCAATTATGTTATCTTTGACTAATAGTTAACGGTTTTTGATGAGCAGAAACATTTAAGTGTGACAAACATGCAAAAGAATAAGAAATCAGGAAGGGGGCAAATAGTTTTTCACACCACTGTAGTCTTCGCAAACTCTAACTCAAACAAACTACAAAACAAACCACAAACCAAAAACGGGCGTTAGGCGCCCTCTAGGGGTTAACCGTCACAGTTACGTCCCAGTCTAGGGCCATACAGCAAAAGAATGGTTCAGGGTTCTATTTTAAACTGTATGGAAATGGTGGCATATGGCAGAAAGAACTAGATCCAATTATTAACTGATGAAATAATGAGGTTTTTATACATACACACACACACACACACACAGACACAAACACACACACAACAGGAGGAGGATCAGATTCAGGATGGACCCAGGCCAAAATAATAAACAAAATGGTATTTATATTTAGTAGCTAGATTACCTGCAAAAAAAAAAAAAACACAAACAAAAATACAGGTACCTTCCCGGACTCCCTAAACCTATATAAACTATATAAAATATAAACCTAAGCTAAACTATATAAAATACCTGGCTCAAAAAAGTCTCACAGTCTAATATTTCACTGGATTGTTTTAGCTATGATTAAGCTGTGGGACTGCTTTGATAAAATTATATATACATAATATATATAAGGTTATCACCCCCCCCCCCCCCCCCAATCATTCCGTACAATAAGGTAGTCAGCTATCTTTGTTTTATTCCTGAGCAAATAAATTCCCAAATAAACTCCCTCTTCCAAAAATAAATGGCAGCCACGCCCCTGCTACTAGTGAGTGCACAGACATACAGTGAAATTATCTACAAATGTATACAAAGTATACAAAGACCAACCAAACCATAGGGACAAAGCAATAATCAAAGTCAATTGGAGGCAAAAAGTCAAACCAGAATACACAACCAAATATCAAAACGCCAAAATCACAACCTCTTTCCTCTTTCCCGCGTCTCTCTCCGGTTTATCATTAGTCGCGCTAGTCAATGACGTCACTCAGGGCGGAAGCGACCGTGTGGAAGGTCAGGAAGATGCCGATGTCAGAAAACCTGGAGTGGAGTCTGGAGCGGCGCGCGACCAGGACATGATACACACACGCGGCGCAACGGAGCATTTATACAAAGCATCATATTTTTTTTATTGTTTTATCATTTTTATTCATTTATTTTTTACTCAGTAGCGAATATGATTTAAAATGTAGCGAATTACAATACTTCAAACAAAACGTACTTAAGTAAAAGTAAAATTACAGATTTTTAAAACTACTTTAAAAAGTAGAAATACACAAAAAAGCTACTCAATTACAGTAACGCGAGTAAATGTAATTCGTTACTTTCCACCTCTGGTGCTAGGTTGGTTGTTTCCACCTTCATTTGAAAAAAGAAAATCACAAACAGGCATACAATTTTCTAAAAATAACAATGACCACATTATAATAAAAATATTTTTAGGAAAATCAAACAGCAAAATCAGACTCATTTATGACTCATTTTGTTCAAGTATGCACTGTAGCTCCTGTCTCTCAGCTTCCTTACTACCTATATAAAAGAATTAGATTTTATTTGTCTGAAACCTAGCATATCTGTTTAAACGCTTTGCTGCTCTGGGGAGGCGCGGATGTAATGATCAAGAATAACAGATTCAAGTTAGTGAACAGATTAATTTTGCTATTATTATTTAATTAACAAATTGAATGGCAATTTTGGATATCATCATTTTAGTTTGTTTGGCAATAATAAAAAAAAAAAAAAAAAATTAATAATAATAATAAATAAATAAAAAACACGGCTGGCTAGCAGCTGGCCAAATCTGTCATCAGGCCAGCGGGCGGGACTTTTTCCAGTGCTCCCGATGGTCACTGTGGGCCTGCTAGTTATACTGCAGACAATAATTTGCCAAACATATGATAGCCTGACAAAGGTGTTTCTTATTTTGCTGTCAGTTCATTTTAATGCATTTTATAGAAATGTATGCATTCGTTTTCCCAATGTCACATCCAATGTTCCAATTCAACATGCTAATGTGATGCATCGCTACAAACAAAACCTTTACTATTTGCTCCTCATCTAGATTTTCGAAAGCAAAATTGTAGTTATATACACCAACAAACACACTGGTGTGCTAAGCAAGGCCTCACTTGCTTTGTAACTGGAATCTCAGAATCATCTTTTCTGTATGCCAGACAGCAATCACTTGCTTCATCATGGTTCTGTCCTGCTTAATCTCTTTAATTGTCCCTTGTTCTAACCCTCTCCTCCTCACTTCTCGAACAAGTGGAACAACTGATGAAGGCAGCTGTGTGAATGATCATCAGGTTAGCCTGACAGTGTAATTATGGGTGTTCTTTTTTTCAAATTGTAAAATTGTAGCAAATATTTGACAGAGCAAAAGGCATTCCCCAGTATTCAAAGTCAATCCAACGTATTTCTTTGTTTGTTTGAAACATTTAGAAAGCCACATTTCAGTAATATGTAAAAATCTCAGATGGAATTTAAAAACTATACAGTAATATCTCATTTCTATTCAGTGAATGAACTGTATTATGCATTGTAGAGTCAAAATAGATTAGCCTGGGTACAGAACAGGGAATTTTATAATTGCCACTGAATTTGCTTACATTTCCCAAACCTGTCTAACTGCCGATCTGCAAAAGAAATTGAAATCAGGAATGTGCATGCATTTTAAATGCTGGAATCGCACCTCCAAAATCAAGGGTTGAGACTAGCTTCAGGTCCATGTTTGTGGAGTTTGCATGTTCTCCCTGTGGATATTATTATATACTAGTGGATATTACCTTTATGTGTCTGGAATGTCAGAGAAGTTAAAAGGATTTTTGGAAAACACCACATACCAGTTCACTTCAAACCCACTAACGCACTAAGAAAAAGCCTTGTCCAAACCAAAGAACAGACACCTAAACATAAGAAAAGCAATATAATATACACAGTCCAATGCAGTAAAGAGTGTTCAAGCTCAATAATGGGAAGTCAAAACAACCTCTACATAGGTGGATGTACCAGCACAGATAGAGCAACACCTCAGGACCTGAATTAGCAGTATACAGGGAGGATAGATGGTGCAAGAGAGAGGTAAAAGAAGCCTACATGCATGTGAAAAATCCTTCTCTCAACAGAGGTGCAGGTCTTAGGCACAATCTGTACCCTGGAAAGGAAAACCACACTTACGGACTCCCCCTGCTCTCTCTTGTCATTACACCTTAAGGACTCTCCCAAATCTCTCTCTATTGCTGTTCTCTAAACAGCCCCCCCACCCTCTAATGACCTTTCTACTCGCACTTTCTCCATTGTTCAATTCAAACATGAGGAACTAACCAAGGCCCGGTTTCTCGATAACGCACACTATTCGTGCGCTAAGTAGACTCTTAAGATATATCTTACGTTAAGTGATAACTTTTCTAAGAGTATTTCTCGAACTGTCTCTTAGGAGTCTTCTTAAGTCGCTGCCTCTTACGTCCGACGTTACAAGGCGCTGTCTACAGTGAAGGTCCTGAATTAGCAGACATCGGTAGCTCAGGAATCGATTTTTCACTCTTTTGCATGACAGCGTTAAGAAAGACGGCACTTTCTATGCAAATTAAACATTGCAGTAAATTCTTTTAATAGCGTTTATTTCGACATGTGTTAACTTATCAATAACATGCCATAATAGACAAATATATTAATTAATATTAATTAATTAATTAATATCGCTAATATTTTCATGTAACATGTGGCCGTGAAACGAACCGGGTATCCAATCATAGTTGATGGACAAACAGCTGATAACACTCTTCACCAGCTTCAGAAACAATGTGAAGTGTCAGTTGTTGGGGTTGTATAGTGCACTTATGGAATGAATACGATGAGATGACAGAGTGGAGGTTTAATACCCCTATCTCACACGCGGGGCCGTAAGTGCGGTTCATTATGATTCGGCGCGACTTTTGGTGCTGTTATTACGTTTCCATCTTACCACGCAAAAAAAATAAACATGTTTAACATGTGGAAGCTTGCGGACCTTGCAGATCTTCGCGGACCGTCGGGCGGCCACTCGAGGCGGATCACGGTGCCTAATACCCCTCTCTCACCTGTGCGGCCTGAGTCATCTCCGTGAGCTGCCGCGTTTGCCCGCGACGTTCCTTTAACGTTCCGGGAAGTTCTTCAAGGTCTGCAAGCTTCCGTGAGGACCAGCAAAAAATTAAACGTTGAATTTTTCACGCGGAAAGACGGAAACGTAATCACAGCGCAAAAACTCGGGGTGAATCATGATCAAGCCTATGGCCACAGCGCGAGACTGTGCAGGTGAGATAGGGGTATAACACCGCACCTCACAGCGAGTCAAACCGCATAAGTGAATACTGTAGGGGTATTAAACATTACAATCACCCAGAAACATGAATGGATGCGGGGTTTGAAACTCCCAAGGTTATTTTCTCATTTAACTAAATCAAATTTCATAAAAATAAAACGAGTCAAAAGAAAAACCCATAAAGTCATGGATAATGGCTAATGATCAATGAAACATATTTTAAACAAAAAGCAGAGAGCAGCTGGACATCGGGACGGGGAGTGTAAGTACGACGCATTGGTCTGGCACGCGCAGGTCTGAGCAGCTCAAGCAGCTCCATAATCTGTTGCCTTGGAAGGCAAAACTTTTATAAAAAATTTTTTTAATAACAACCACGGGGAAAATATGAAAAGGGCTGAAGTTTTATCTAAAGGAAAAATGTACATGACTCACACGGCTCCACGGACCGCGCCGTCTTCAGTTTAACACAACACCACGCTCGCTGCCTAATTGTTCGCCACCTGTTTAATATTAATTGTGATTGGCAATTTTAATGCATTAGTCACATTATGAAATAGGCTAATTAAAAGTCACTCAATTAGTTCTGATATCAAATAAAATAAAATTCTTAAACAGGTCTACAGTATATTCCATCATTAATACGACTTTGATAACGTGCCATAATGTGTTTGCATACACCGCTGATTTATAAAGACTGCTGCTCAGTGGCGGCAACTAGCGTCTTGAGCTGAAACTACGCTAAGTATGAGTTAAGGTTGGTCCAGACCAACCTTACGAACGTGTGACTTAGCTAAGAGATACTTAGCATAAGAACGTTTCGGGAAATGCGCCATAAAGTTAAGAGAGAGGTTAAGGTACAACTTAAGAACTACTTAGCGATAAGAAGCTTTCGAGAAACCGGGCCCAAATTCATACCGAAGAAGCCACTGGTATGAGTAGTGTAACATATCTAACTAAAAAGAAAGAAGTCTAGTTGACATGACTCAACTTCAACTTCATGACTCAACATGACCTCACCTGGATGACTGAGGACCTTCACAGACAATGTGACTGTTAAAGTCTTGTGTTGGTTAAATAAATAGCCAACTGAAACCCATCTTACCCCACTTTCACTATGAAAGGAACTGCAGTGTGTTACAGCCAACATCACCATAATACATATCAATTAAGGCAAAGAAAATAATACAGAAATATGCACATGTTTAGTCTTTTTTTTTTTTATTATTTTTTCTCTTCATTTTTTGGAGGTATTTTAATACCTTAATGTAGACTGATCTAGGTCCCATTTTATCTTAACCCTCATTTGGTCTTGAATATACCTTTCAGATATTGTTACAGCCTGCTTAGTAGAGAATTATAGCCAAGACTAAGTCAAGATCAACATCGTATATGGCAGCAGGGTCGAGGGTGAAGTGGTGAGGCTTTGGGCGGGTCAGGGCAGTTAAGGGTGCTGCAACTGTACTGTAGTCCCTGATGAAGCAACGATAGAAATTCGCAAACCCGAGGGACCATTGAAGCTGCTTGAGGGTCTTGGGTAGGGGCCAATGATGCACAACTTCCAGTTTCTGTGCATGGTCACACCCAGCAATGTGGTGGAGCGCTCGTGAAAAACGCACTTCTCCAACTTATAGTACAGTTGATGGGCGAGCAATCTCTTGAAGACCGCCCTGACATGTTGAGTCCGTGAGTATATGAGTATACCATCCAGATATGCAGATATCTGACTTAACATGTCCCAAAGAACATCGTTGTTTGCATTGAAAGGCAGCGGGGGCATTGCAGAGTCCAAACGGAATGACCAGACTCTCATAGTGTCCGGTGGGGGTGATGAAAGCTGTCTTCCACTCATCGACCTCCTGATACACACCAAGTTGTAGGCGTTCCAAAGGTCCAACTTTGTAAAAACCAGAGAGGGCATCCAGGGCAGAGTTGGTAAGAGGCAGTGGATGTCTAATAATATTAATAGCAAATAGTTTTTACATCTTTATACTATTCGGCTTTGCCTTTTTTGCACTTTTTGGAGAACGCGCGAGTTTCCTCGTCTAAGAACAACAAACGGAATTCAGCTCCAAACAACTAAACTCCGACTCAGGTATGTTATAATGTCTACCTTTCAGCTCGTTCAGTGTGTGTAGTGCAGGATGTTTAGACATTCTTCCTCCGTCATTAGCGATAACTTTACTTGTGATAGGTGTTTGTTTACAGATGTGGCCGTTAAGAATGCGGGTGTTTTCCCGCGAGACCCCGCAATTCAGCGAGCGGCTTCCCGCGACTTCCCGTAAGCAACATTCGGGAATTTAAATAAATGTGTTGTGCTCCACTGAATATCCGCCAGATGGCGCATGGAAGGACTTTATCTAAAAGCCGGACCAAATGAAGAATTGTTTATAATTACTTAGCCTAAAACAATATTGTTTCCAATGCTGAAGCAAACATGAATTTTATTTTGTTTTACAACAGATCTTTCATGATGAATGTGTGTATATGTGCTTCATATTATTTTCATAATGATGAAATGAGATGCCCAAATTTGTGCTTTAAAATTCCTAATAAGTTTCTTATATAGTTTTTGTAATGTCTTAACAGGGACAAAACAGTGAAAGACATGGCAATGCCTCGGTTTAAATGGTCTTGAAATTAATTTAATTTCCTGATAGTGTTAACTATGCGAATGTCCTGATTCGTGAATATGCCAACATGTCTTATTTAAAACGTAAAAATGTGTCGACATCATCAGAAGAACAATATATATATTATCATATTAAGTAAATATTATTTTATGTACACGACGTTCTTCTGGCTTTTTATAATAATCATCATATTTGCTGTTTGCGTCCAGCATTGAATAATTATTTCATCCATTATTTTACCACGGCTGGAAATAATAGCTGGAATGTGATGTGATTGTGAATTTATGACTGAAATAAAGCTGTTCGTCTTTTGTAAAGTACTTTCAAAGGTTAATAAACGCGTGTTGTACAGTATATACAACGCGACAGCGCGCTCAGTAATGCCACTTCTCACCTTTCATGTAGGTCTGCTCGGACTTATAAATTCGTTTTAAACCCCTCAAAAATGTGTGTGTATACAGCTCAAAACCTCCATCAGTTATTAAAGATAGCGTCTATTTAGAAAAAATGCCCCAGCGATTTCAGAGCTTCAGGAAATCTTCGGGCGCTCTGTGCATAACACCGAGCCAACTCATGTCGGAAAAATTTATAAACCTTTTCTAAACGTGGGCTATTGTTTTGTTACTTATAATATTTGTTAATTTAATTTAAATTAGGTTTGGGCTCAGGACTGCGATTCGGTATCATGATTCTCCTCTTTAATTTACCACATAGCTCATCGTTATTCCTATTAATCCTGGTAGCTCAGTTGCAGGTGATTTGCCTACCATGCAGAAGACCCAGGTTCGATTCCCAGCCAGGGAATCGCTATCAAAAATTATATTGGACCATAAATTCATAGGTTTATTATTATCATCAAATATGATATTACTATTATAATGAACCCTAGGCACGTGACAGCCATCAAGAGCATTAATACAAATTCTTGTATAAAAATAGACGCAGGTTGATTTTTTTATAGTCTAAATAAAAATCCTCCTCTTTAGTGCGTCCTTTTACATTGCCAGACAACATTCAAATGCAAATTATTCACTCTCCCCAAGTGTGAATCAGCTGTTCTCACGTACAGTATACATTCAGAGGAACTGTAATGCACCTCTTCACACTTTAAAACCTCTTGAATCTGAGGCTCTTCTGAAGACTTTCAATGATTAAGGCCTCTTTTTAAATTTGTGTAAATTTAATCTTCTGGATTCTAGATTCTAAAGTTGACATTGTTACCGTTTTTAATCGTTGGAATGGAAGAAAAAGGACACTGGAATTCCGCCCTTTTAGGACAGCGCGAGAAAGAGCTGCGCGATGTGTATAAATCAATGTGTGTGTGTGTGTGTATGTGTGTGTGTGTGTGTGTGTGTGTTTTAAAACCCCCAATTCTGCGAATTCCCCCAGCAGCGAAACCGGTTTGATAACTTCACTTCTCGTAAATGAAAGGTGAGAAGAGGCTTTACAGAGCGCGCTGTCGCGTTATACTCAGAGACTAGACTAAAACAAAAACATGTTTGCATCAGTATTGGAAACAATATTCTATTAGGCTAACTTTATTAAAGATTATATTTGAAAAGAAAATAATAGTAGGCTGGTAGGCACGTTATTTTTCATATAACTTAAACTGAATGAAGTTAAATATACACAATAAATTAATAATTGCGTTTGCTTTACATTTGAGCACTCATGTGTAAATAGCTTTTTCATTGCATATACTACCATATCATATATTTGTGTCTAATACTGTTTTATTCATATTTTACAACATTACATGCAGTTTGTAATTTACTTGCGATTGTACTTTTAAAATGTAACCTACGTATACAGACAGTATAAGCCTATTTAACTACTTCAGCAGTGAATGAGAAATTTGGTCGGTCTGGCTTTTAGATAAAGTTCTTATTTGATACAATTTTATTATTTAATTAATTATCTTATTATAAACATGATTCTTATTCTCTATATTCTTGTCGAGTATAGTCCTTCATGTCTGCATTTTTTCGCACGCATTTATCATCCTTTTGATCAAAACGCTGCCTTTTGTTAAGGCTGTCGGTTTATACAAGCCGATGAATGAATTTTAGATGAATTTTAAAACATCTTTTCAGGCCTAAATATTTTTCTTCAAATGTGATTCCAACCAACCAACTCTGGAATGTAGGATCTCCAATAAAATTTCCCTCTCGGATATTAAATGGCATAAACCCTGGCTTTTGCCTAATAAATGCTGCATCTCTAACATCCTGCTGCATCTCTAATATTTTTTTTTTTCAAAATATTTTTATTGAACAATTGAACATACATAAACATATCGAAAGCAACTAATTAAATGTAATATTATTATTAGATGAAAAGAAAAATGAAAAACTCACACACACGCACGCACGCACCCTAGCATCCTTCGGCTCAAACTAATCTATGTGAATTAGATTGGTCGTACATACATTCCGATGCTTGACCCAGTCCAGATAACCAGGCAGTACCTGTAAGCTTGCAAAATAAGCAATAAATGGTTGCCATTTCTGAAAAAAACATATTATTAGAGCTTCTCAGTGTATATTTTATCTTTACTAGCTTAAGAAAAAATAATAAATCTTTAATCCACTGAGAGATTGAGAGAAAATTAACGGACTTCCAGTGTAAAAGTATTGTACATCTGGCCAACAAAGATGAGAAGGCGACGACATCTTTATGTGCAGAACTTAATGAAACTGAAACATCGGTAATGCCAAATATAGCAGTTAATGGCCATGACTTCAACTGTACCCCAAGTATAGTGGACATGAGATTAAAAAAACCTGTCCAAAAGTTGTGCAGGTTTGGGCACAAAAAGAACATGTCACTTACTGTAAGTTACAGGGAGAGGTGTGGCACCTGTCACATCTGTCCTCAACATCAGGAAATATTTCAGCTAGCCTTGATTTGGAGTAATGGACTCTGTGCAAAACCTTAAACTGAATAAGTGTTACGTCCCGTAGCATTTCGCATGTATTTTGGTGCCTATGTTTTCAGGTCCTGGGATTGGACATCGCACCCGTCAATCATGATTTCCAGCGCGACCGCGATTCCCGTGGGAACCAATGAGGCTGCCCTAGCCGAGTATAAGAACCCGGAAGTGACGCAGCCAGCGGCACGGCTTTTGTTTCATTCATATACATGTTGTTATGGTGATGCTATACTTCCGGTATTCTGTATGTTGTCATAGTGATTTGTGAATGGTGTGTGCGTGATACGCTACTCTCTCTCTCTACATGTATTGTTCGTCCCAACTCCGCCCAGTACGAGTTCTTGGACGTTTCTCTATTCGCGGTGTCGAGTCCAGGTTAGTACGCCCTAGGGTTTACATAAACAGCACGTAGAGTTAGACTTTGTTTAGACACACTAGATAGGAGTGAGAGCTACTTGTTGTACTTATGTTTTGGCTAGTTAGTGTAGTTAGCGGGCATCCCAAGCCCTGATTTTGTTTTCATTGTGTTTATAGGTTAGGTTGACTGCCGCGCATAAGTTAGAAGGTGTTTTGTTTTATTTATTTCTTTGATTTAAGCTCTGCTCGTGGCTCCCACCGTTGAATGCGTATTTAATACTTTGTATATATTTTCTGTAAATATTCTTTCTTTCACTACTTGTACTATTGGTTTCCACTGTGTGTTTTGGTGCTTGAAATTACTAAAGTTTGTTAAAACTTAGCGCTACTCTGGAGTTTGTCTCATTCTTGTTCATAGGTGACTTCTCAAATAGTAATCAGTGACGGTTTACAAATTATTAATCTTCCTTTTTTTTTATTTTCTTATGTTGGCTTCCTATCCCCCTTAGACATTAAGAGCAAATTTAACATCTAAATAGGAAACCGTAACATAATTGGGGGCTCGTCCTAAAAAGTTCACTCTTTACTCTGCACTAACGTTGAGGAGGCTTTTTTTTTTACTTGAACTCGAAATTAAGTAGCTTGTGTGTATTTCGTGTGCTTAAAGGTACCTTAAAAAGCATCAACTAGAATCAATTAGAATATTAAGCTTAACCATGGCATTTAACCTGCAAAATTTTATCGACAATCCCTCATGGGAGGTAATTGAGAAATGCAGGAAAGATGACTTGCTTATAATAGCTACCCACTATCAAATTCCTGTGTCAAAGCAATCCTTAAAGAAGCAAATTAAAGCCGAAGTGATAGATCGGCTATGCGAATTGGGAGTTTTAACATTAGCTCATGGCGATAGGCAGGATGTGCTTGAGGCAGGTAAAGAGGAGGTAGAAACGGCCGAGTCGGACACTAATGTGGACGTCGGACCTGTTTTGCCACCCTTTGAACCCTTTTCACCAAGCACTCCCAGTTCAAGGGAGGAGTTGCATACCAAGGTGAGACTGGCACGGCTCCGTCTGGAGGCAGAGGAGCGAGCACAAGCCCGCCAAGCAGAGTTTGATCTGCGTCTAGAAGTCCACAAGCTCGAAATTCAGGCCGATAAGGAAGTGAGGCTGCGTAAATTGGATATTGAAGCAGCTATGAGCGCTGCAATTCCTCCTGCGCAGCCAAGCCTCTCATCGGTGGCTGCTAATTCGACTCATTCTGGCTCCACCACATTTGACGTTGGAAAACACATTGCTTTGGTACCCAATTTTAGAGAATCGGAAGTGGACAGCTATTTTAACGCTTTTGAGCGAATAGCGACTTCTTTGGGTTGGCCTAAAGATGTGTGGTCACTGCTACTGCAATGCAAGTTAGTCGGCAAAGCTTTAGAAGTGTACTCTACTTTGTCGTTGGAGGATGGCTTGAAATATGATGTGGTTAAATCGGCCATACTCAGGGCATATGAGTTGGTTCCAGAGGCCTACAGGCAATGGTTTCGTAATCGTAAGAAAAACGCTACCCAAACCTTTGTAGAATTTGCACGGGAGAAGTCAATTCTTTTTGACAAATGGTGCACCGCTAGTAAGGCAGACGACTTCACCTCACTCAGGGAGCTAATGTTACTTGAGGATTTCAAGCAATGCCTTCCAGAGAGGATGGTAAGATATCTAAATGAGCAAAAAGTGACAACATTATCGCAAGCCGCAGTCTTGGCGGATGAGTTTGTGCTTACACATAAAAATGTTTTTCAGACAGTTGGACTTGAAATGAGTTCAGTTCCTAGGGCTGTAGTGAACGTTCAGCCATCCAAGCAAAATGGTGAGCAGTCTAAAGAGACCCGAGAATGTTTTTATTGCCATAAGAAAGGACACATGATCGCTAACTGTCTGACCCTGAAGCGTAAACAGCAGTCTCAAAGAAAGGAAGTTGCATTGGTTAACTGTGCTAGCTCATGTTTGTTGCCTGAACAGGGAAAGGAATTGCCGGACCTCACTTATTTTACCTTTCATTGACTGGTAAAAAGGATGACCAGGTAGAGGTCCAGATATTGCGTGATACAGGAGCCGCACAGTCCTTTATACGTACTGACGTCCTCCCTTTTTCAAGTCAATCATCAGTTGGATCCAGCAGGCTAGTTCAAAGTTTCAGTATGGAAGTTATGAAAGTACCCATACATCGTATACATCATCAGTCTGACATGGTTACTGATTTTGTAGAGGTAGGGGTATGTTCTGCATTACCAGTAAAAGGTGTATCTTTCATCTTGGGTAATGACCTAGCTGGTGAGAAGGTGATACCTTCACTAGAGGTTGTAGATGATTTACCGACCCAACCTAAGACAGATAACTTGTTTCAAAGATACCCAAGTGCATTTCCTGCATGCGCAGTTACTCGGGCACAAGCAAAAAAAGATAATGACATATCTTTATCTGACTCCTTCTTCGTTACAGACGCTGAGTCTGGGGAACTGGTAGAAACCGAGTTCGGTCCCAGCGACCAGGTGAGGGAAGTTGTAATGGGCGATATTTTGCCCTTGGCAGTCACTCAGGAAAAACTTATCAAAGCTCAAAAGGATGATCCTTCATTGGCAAAATGCTTTAAATCAGTGGAGAACTGCAAATTAAATTAAATTCTTTGTTAAAGATGGGTTACTTATGCGAAAATGGCATAAAAGTACTTCTGTAGAGGACGAGTGGAACATAGTTTATCAGGTGGTAGTTCCCATGGTCTTTCGTCAGCAAGTTTTGTCATTAGGGCATGACCATGTGCTATCAGGACACCTAGGAATAACAAAAACCTACAATCGCATCCTTCAACATTTTTTTTGCCATGGACTTAAGCGAGATGTAATACGGTATTGTAAGACTTGTCACATTTGTCAGTACGTGGGTAAGCCTAATCAGGTGATCCCATCAGCTCCGTTGATCCCGATTCCTGTTCTGGGCGAACCTTTCGAACACGTTATAGTAGACTGTGTGGGGCCTTTGCCAAAGTCTAAATCTGGTAATTAGTTTTTGCTCACGATTATGTGCACCGCTACCAGATACCCAGAGGCTATCCCACTTCGCAAAGTTACAGCTAAAGCAGTAGTCAAAACTTTGATAAAGTTTTTTACTACGTTCGGTTTACCTAAGGTTGTACAAACAGATCGAGGTACCAATTTTCTGTCAAAGTTGTGTTCACAAGTCTTTATCACATTGAACATTACACACCGTACTTCTAGTGCTTATCATCCTGAAAGTCAGGGAATGTTGGAAAGATTCCACCAGACCTTAAAAGCAATGTTGAGGAAGTATTGTATTGAGACGGGCAACGAGTGGGATGAAGGCGTCCCTTTGCTTCTATTTTCAATTCGAGAAACAGTGCAAGAATCCCTGAGGTTTAGTCCATCAGAATTGGTTTTTGGGCATACTGTAAGGGGACCGCTAAAAGCTTTAAAAGAGAGGATGTTGGGTATTGAGGCGAGTGAGAAAACCAACGTGTTAGACTACGTAAGCAAATTTCGTGAGAGACTACAGAAATCTTGTGCTTCAGCTCGTGAGTCTTTGTCCAAAGTTCAAGGGGAGATGAAAGCGCGCTATGATAAAGGTGCCGTGACCAGGGCTTTTGCAGTCGGTAACAATAAGACTGAGACGGGCACAGGAAGAGCTGGAGCGTATTCTGTCTACAGCTTTCTCCCAACATTCCTCACTCAACTGCAATCCCAGTTCATTTTCCCAAGCAGATCTGGTTTTAGCGATTTTACAATCACCAAAAGATAAAATAAAATTATATATTCTTGATATCACACTTCGCCGATATGGATTAAATGTGATCAGATTCTCCCAGGGCTGCTCGGGAGGTATAGAAGGAAAATTAGGACAACGCTTGGATACAAAGTTGCGAACTTGCAGGTAACGAAAGAAATGAGCTGCGGGCAGCTCATACTCCGAGGACAGACTAGCAAAGCTTTTAAACACTCCATCTTCATACAAATGATAAAAATCTGTGATGCCTTTGTCGTGCTATGATAAAAATGCTCAATCTAAAAGTGACGGGGGAAACAAATGATTTTTATGCAGTGGACCCATTGCTGACGCAGATCCAAATTTAAAGTGCCATCTAAACTGATACCAAATCTTAAGTGTATTGAGTACCACCGGGTTATCAGTGTATTGAGCCGGTTTGATTGGAAATTAAGTGCAAATCATAAGACAACCTTTCAGTTTTGTAAATATTTTAGTTATAGTGTGTTAAGTCTTACTTTAGGTTAAACGTTTTTGAGAATTTGACCATCCAGCTTAGATAAATGTTATGTCATTGATTGATAAAATCTGGATTAAGGATATTATATAATTATATATATATATTTATTTTTTAGTTTCCCCCTGAGGGATTGCCACCTTATTGTGGTCTGGGGGTTTGCGTGCCTCAACACAATTCAGCAAATACAACACTGTTACTATACAGTAAGGCCAGGTAAAAACAGTGCTCGAACATGATGCCCCCCTCCCCCCACCCCGTGTTGTCTGGTCTAGAACGGCGCTGCCTCTGACCGTCTTTTGTCTTGTAAATGAGTATTCTCACTCACCTTCCAATCCCCCCAGCGCACACACTCTGTTTGTACTGTAAACTGTACTGTAACTGTGTTTGCTAGGGCACTTGGTTATACACAAGTACTTTTATACACAGTACTTTAATGTATGGAACACTTACTTAACTTACTGGTTTGGTTTAAACATCGCTTATTACCTTATTCAACAAAATAAATTATTTATTAACGTATTGAAGTATTTTAGTTAAGGACAAAAACTGTGCTTGTGTTTAGAACTGCTGAACAGCCGAAAACACACACACACACACACCCATCCCCCCGCCAAAAACACACACACACAGAGCAATTAACACCATGTCCTACTCAGGAGTGGAAGGTGAGAAACCTCAATGGAGAACACCAAGTTTGTCGTTGCTCTTTTGGAGTTCTTAAAACCCAAAACATTTATTAATACTGAGAAAAAATATTATGGGTCACAATCACAAACACAAATACATATAATCAAGTGTTTAACTGGTTTCATTTGTTTCTATGATCAATAATAATTATTATTATTTTCAGCCCAACTCTTTGACTATTTAAAACAAAGTTGTGTCCCATTTTTTGCCCATTGAAGTTGTTGGTTCAACTAAACAATTTTTAAATACCCAAACAATCCCCCAAAATTAAAACACGCAAAACATGACTTTAACAATTCAATTTATTCTTCCAAAACTAGTCAAAGTTAAAACAGTAATTTATATAAAACAGATGAATACATGTTGTCTTTTTGCTTAAAGTTCATTAAACTACCCGGATACACCAGCTGCTTATAAGTCTCTATCTATAGTCCTTTTACATTAAAATATAAATTTTTCAAATATCAAAACTATTAAACATGGAACAGTTTAAGTCTTTGTTTCCCCCAAAGTACTGTATCAGACATTTTGCAGTTCTATGTTCAGAATATACAGTAGACCTGATCAAACATCATTCTAAAACTGTCGGACTGTGACGTCATCCCTCCTACAGCTCCCTCAACAGCTTGTTCAGGCTCCTCCAGTCCTGTAGCTCCAAAAGTCCAGCCGTCAGCCGTCTGACCCCCCAATCCTCCACAGCGGAGCTCTGCTTAAAGACAACAGGAGAATTTAGTCAAGACAAAGATAAATAAACTTCACAGAACATATAGTTCTAATAAAAATAATATATATTAATAAACCTATTTACCACAGAGTGTGTAAAATACTGTTTTGGGGATTCTGTAATGTAAATAAACTGTCTGTGCTAATGTTAACCAGTGAACAGTGTTAGTGTTAACCAGTGACTGTCTGTATTATCGTCTGCATTAAATTAACCGAGAATTTACTTAATGCGCTTCTCATACAAATAAGTTAAGCGATATAACACTCGTATATGAGCATTAGTTCATCTCTGAAGCCAAACTATAACTTACTGAAGCCCCTCACACACACACACACACACACACACACCTCCGCCCTCCTCCTCCTAACTGATAAACACTTCAGTGTTGTTGTTCAGCTCTTTAACTAAGCGCTCGCGCTACCGCGGAAAGTCCCGGACAAAGTGTATAAAATATAAACCGGGTTATGAGCGTTACTAGCTCCTGTACAGCTACACTTAGTCTGTGTCCCTCATCAACTGCATCACATTATATTACAGTCACAGAAATAACCTGCAGATTAACTCTTAACCAGAGAATAAATAACCGCTGAATTTATCCAGACAACACGCGGTGAGATTCTCTCAGTATTTACAGAGAACACAAACACTCTTCATCGGGTAGTGCAGCTCTTGTAATAGGGACATTAATAGTATTGTCGAAGCTTGAACATGTTTTTGAGTTAAAGTGGAGTGACATTGTGAGTGTGTGACACTGACAGTAAGCTGTAATATTAACTCCAGACTTGGTAAACAGAACATTAAGTTCTCTAAAGTCACATCTGACCGCTGCTTCTGCCAGTGATATTTAAAACGGCCAATAAAAAACTAAACTGGGAAATAAACTGTAAACTACCCCGAACACATTTTGTAAAATAAAACATCACTTACCACGAATAGTCCGTTAAGCCGCCATCTTCATCTCTGTAGTTTGGTAGCGTCAGTTCGGCGGGGGTGGAGGCGGGTTGTTAAAATCACGTGATTGCAACTCAGCGCAGCTGGCTTGTTTTAACGTGTTCTTGAGAACGAAGAATGGCCTGATGGTACCTTGGCGAAGGGCACTCGACACATACTCCTCCATCGCCTGCATCTCAGTGGGTGAGAGGGAGCAGAGATGGCCGCGGGGAGGGACAGAGTCGCCAGGTCGTAGGGGCGATGAGGAGGAAGATGGGTGGCACGTCTTCTGCAGAACACTTCAGCCAGGTCTCGGTAGACGGGGGAAGTGGCGTTTGGTGTCGACGTTGGGGGCCTCGGACTCCCTAGAGCACGTCCCAGCCGGTGCCCGTAGGCAAAGTTCGGTGCAGGTCGGTCCCCCCTGCAGAATCCGATTTCGGGTTCAGGATATGAGAGGGTCGAGTTGTAGAAGCCAAGGGTGTCCGAGGATGATGGGTGGTGATGAGATGGGGGTGAGATGAAATTGGATCTGTTCTTGGTGTTGATCGATGGTGAGGGTGATGGGTTGAGTCTGGCCGACCGTCTACAGATGTAATCCGAACTGGCTGGGATAACGCCTTGATTTTCACCCCCAGTTCTATGGCATAATTAGAGTCAATGAAGTTACTTGCGGCACCAGAATCGATGAACGAAGTACTTCTGATCCGTTTGTGACCAAATTGGAGGGATACCTGAACCGTGAGACGAGGGATGGCATTCGTTACTGTGGTGAAGAGTTGGAGAGGGCCCGGTGAGTTTCTCTCCCTTCTCAGCGGGTCTGGGCGTTTCCCGGCCGGAGAGGGCAAATTTCCCAGTGATGCGGCGCTGACCAACAATAGGCGCACAGTCCCTCTCTGAAACGGCGTTCACGTTCGGCCACGGTTAGGGAGGTGCATGGGTTCCCCGGCTCCAGTGTCAACCACGGCAGGAGGTGGAGATCCGACATGTCCGGGGGTAGCGGTGGTGAAAGAGGTCGATGGTCGAGGTGCTGTGTAGGAAAAAGTGGGTGCTGGCCGCAGGGTTCTCGGGGCTGGCTTCGGACGAGAGAGGAGGCGCTGATCGATCCGGAGGGCGAGTTGGATCAGTCCCTCCAGTGTGGCAGGGAGCTCTCGTCCAGCTAGTTCATCTTTAATCCGAGAAGCCAGTCCCTTGTAATAGGATGTCCAGAGCGCGGAATCTCCCCAGGAGGTCTGCATGGCGAGAGTGTGGAAGTCGGCGGTGTAGCGGCTCACGGACGATCCACCCTGCCGCAGGTGGTACAACTTCGTGTCTGTCTCCATCTCACCCGCAGGGTGTTCAAAGGTGAGTTTTAGCTGGAGGTTGAACTCATTGTATGAATGGGCGATGTCTGAATCGGAACGGAGGACTGCCGTGGCCCACTCAGCTGCCTGCCCTGATAGCAGCGAGACGAGGAGAGCAATGTGCAATTGATCGGTGGAGTATTTGGTGGCATTAAACTCAAACACCAGATCTAATGCCGTCCGGGGGGTGGCGGAGCTCGGCATGCCGGTTCAGCACATCACAGAGGTGCGAGTGATCCGCTGGGTTTACCGCTCATGGCTCAGTCATTCTGTCAAGCACTAACCCAGGTGGACCAGAAGACGAAGAGATTCGTGGTTAGCCCTTTGTAGCGTGGATGGTAAACCCAAACACGGAAGCGACGCGAGTAGGCAGGATAACCATGCAAGTTATTCTAAGGACTCTCTCAGAAGGGGAGCAAGGGAAAAATACAAATTTAACCTGCGTCCTAGTGACACACACTCAATCAGAAAGTAAACCCAAGAAAGTGAGTACTCACGGAAAGGCTGGCGGACCGTCAGGAACGACATGGGTGAATTCAATGACTGAGCGATGTGAAGCGCCATCTTGTCTCCTTTTATGCTTCCTGTGCCGCGACTGTACTACTTCTGGGTCCTAGTGCCGGTCGCAGAGCGAGTGTGTGTGACACTAGACTTGAAACTAGAAGGTGACCGAGAGTAAATCGTCTCATGTTTTTAGTTTCTCAACCCTATATTTATACTAAGGTACGAGCAACCAGGACACTTAATTCAGTGCAACCCTCCACAATGCACCTATAAACACCACAGTGCACTTACTTTATATACTATATAAACATGGCATTGAGTTGTGTCAGAAGCACACAAACCATACATTTTTGAGTGTATTCATTTTGGGCACTCTAGGATCTGGCTTGGGAAACAATGTTGTGGAATAAAATTTGTGAATGTTGTATATAATCCACCTAATAATTTCAAGTGTGCTACAAAAATAAGGGCAAACTAATTCAAACTCCATTTAATGTGCAAAATCAAAGTTGTAAAAACATCCTGCAGGCAGTTCATTGATTTTTCATTTTAGACCTGTGATGTTGAAAATGTCATCATTTTAATTGAGTAGTTAAGGCTTAGTGTGGAGAGAGGAAAGAGCAGTGTAGTTTGGAAGAGAGGGAAGAGAGAGAATGATAGCACTGTGTCCTCCTGGGTTTGGGGAGGTGGTGTGACTCCATTATTTTACAATTCTTGTAAGGATTTATTTTGATGGGAAATTATGTTTAGCAAGGTTCTTTCCATTTGTCATTTGCTCATAATTACAGGGGTAAGTAAAAAATATCCGCACTTATGTCTGTAGAGTTTATTTAAATTAACTTTTAGAAAAGACAAATATATAATTTTTCAGCATAATCTCATTGCTTTTCAATATACTTTGTCCATCTGTCAAAAAGCTTTCATACTCCCTCATTCAAAAATGTTTTATCCTGGCCTGCAAGCCACTAATGCACCATCACTTCTTTATGAAAAGTGAACGAATCTTTGTCCTCATAAGGCAGCTTTCAGGGGATCAAACAGGTGAAAGTCCAAGAAAATGATCAAAAGTCAACCATTAGCTGGAAAATTGATGCTTACAATTCTCTAGGATTCTCAAGGGCCAGTAGTGAAACATTATTAGGAAAAAGATTTAACAATCAACAGCACTCTTTCCAGTGAGACACTTATTGAAGAGCTGAAGCCTAGCCATTCTGATCTTGCATGACAATGCACATCCACACACTTCTGCCCACACAGTCGACACTGCAAAAACTTCATTTTCAGGTGTTAAAGCACCCTCCCTATAGTCCCAATATTGCACCATTCTTTAATAAACTTTGACCTACATTAGATCATCGCTCCATATTTGGTTTGCAGATACCCAACACTTCTTTCAAGTGGGGTATCCATTTTTGCTTGCAACGCAGCAACAAATGTTTACACATGCACTGGAGAGACAGTAGCCTTAAACATAAAGCACTGAGTGGACAGTGCTATACTGATAAGAAGTTCTGCTATGCCTAGAGTGCATAAAATTTTTTACCCATTTATGAGTGTGGAAGCCATTTTTATTATCGTTTATTCATGTCAACCTAAATGCCAGAACAAAACATATATCCTTCTATTCCCATAACCCCTTACGGTCATGATGGAGTAAATTCTCGCCAGATTTGTACTGTTGTTAAGAGAAGAGGTGGAAGGTTTCAGGGAAGAAATATATGTAAGAATAATTGTTTTGTATGCATGGATGGATGAATGGATGGATGGATGGATGGATGGATGGATAGCTAACACAGGGCCATTTTCCCAATTAAACAAGCAAAAACATTAAAAAAAGAGTTATTTTCATATTGTTGAGCCTTAAAAATGCAGACCTTGCCCACACCATTTTTACCCTTTGTATTGGCTCTAGATTTGTATTACCTGTGAATGGGAATCCATGCACACCCACTGCTTCGTATGAATGATATTATGAATGTGCAACAATTCTGTTTATCATAGCCAGTGGCCAGGCAGTTACTAAGTGTGCTGTAATTTTTTATTTACAGTATGTGTTTTTATGCACTTTTTGCTTTCATTTATTATTACTCAATGTTTACTATTTCTCTTCCCACTACCTCAACTCATACTTCATTACACACACAAAAAAAGTAACCAGTATTATGTTGTCATGTTACGTTGTTCTGTAGCTCTTTGTTTGCACATTTGCATGTGAACTTTGTTGTATGCTATCTATTGTTGTCTCTTTTTTGCATAGAGATTGATAGTTTTGGGTTAACTTAAAAATGTAAATCTGTCATACCTAAGCTAGTCAGCTAATTAGATCTCTTAGTTAGCTGGTTCCAGTAAAGTGTGTTGTTAATTTATGTTGTGTTGTTAATTTATGTTGTTGCATGTACTGTATGTAGCACCGTGGTCCTGGAGGAACGTTGTTTCGTTTCACTGAATAGTATATGGTTGGAAAGACAAAAAAGCCTACTTGATAAATAAATCATTCATAAATAAATTCTGGATTCATTAGTTAGCAATGACTAGCTGGAATTGCTGGTTAGAATACTGCATGTTGCTTAGGCTGAAGTTTAGACAATCCAAGAGAGACTTGTCATTGAGGCTCCCATAGGCTGCAAACACGTTGAAGACATTGTTGTACTGCACAGGGCTGAGCGGATTCTCGTTGTTGAACAGCGTTTAAGCTGCCCTGGCTCTGGAGGTTAGGAAAAACGAACTCCTTGGCATTAGGAGAGAGCAGAGGCCTTCGACTGCGGCTCTCCTCCAAGACCAAGACCGTAGAGAGAATGCATGGAATTAGAAATGGCTTTATGCTTATGCTTCAGTAGGCTGGTCACATTCAGGCCCAGCTTGGTGGGAGACGTGCGTTCTGTGAAAATAGATTGTAAATTAAACCAGTGCTTTCACTTCATCATCAGGCCATGTTTTTGTTATTTTTCTTTTTAGAATTTTTACCAATTGTGACTTTATCCAGTGATTTTTCGCACTTAATGAAGATGAACTTGATGAAATCATCATTCCTTTCCCTCTTCATGGCATACCATCAACTCCTATATGATTTGTTAAATGTTTTATAGATCGGTTTTATTTCAACCAAGGCAAATCATAAATCATATGAAAAAAATCATACATATACCTCACCACAGATAGAATGTTGTGAATTGAAGCTAAAAAAAAAAAGGTAAAACTAGTCACAATATACTGCAAAATGTAATGTTTAACGGAGTTTAAATAAGTTGATTAAATTCATGCATAAATTGGGAAAACACGCCATTGGTTGTGCTCTGCTGTATCCACATTCATCACAGACAGGGGGCGGAGCTACACAAACGGCAGCAGTTTCCATGCTGACTTTCTGCTGGTAAGACGCATTGATGATTGCTCTGTCTTATTGACTAGGTTTGGAAAGATTTTCAAGCATAAAACTAAAAGTAAATACTATACACGAGTTATTACTTCGGTTTGTGAGCTTCTAGTATATGTTAATTGTGAAAACAAATTAAGAAGAATGTGTATCAGGCTGCTTGTAAACTCTGAACCTCTCTTTATTTCATTTAAGACTGTCATACATCATTAATGACCTGCAATATTACCAACTTTTGGTGCTGTTTTTCCCAGGCCAATAAAGACAGCCTTGAGTGACCATCTACCTGACTCGCAGTGTCCATTAATCCACCATCACCCACACAGTCATATATGTGTGTAGATGTGTCTGGAAAATGTATAAACAAATTATTATTCCAATGCAATTTATTTTAGTCCTCCTCAATGATGCTTTAAATGCAGCATCTGAGAGAGTGCATATAGAACAGGACAGACTATTACTGTATATCCTACCAGCAAACTAAAGAGCAGATGGATCTGAGAACATAAAGCCTTAGTCTGGAGACACTCAGTATATTAATGTTCTTGTTCTTCTATTCCACTTTAACACAGCAATAAATACACTCTTATAGAAAGGTAGTAAAATAGACCTTTTAGAAAAGAAATGCTAGTCAGTAGGGTGGGACGCCTATTATTACTTTACTTAGAGATGCAAGAGAATGTAATGCACTTTTAAAAGTTTTTTTTTTTTAAATAATTGAACTCTAAGATCCACTGTTGTACAGTCCAGGGCACATTTAAATAGTTTCTTCTCATTTTATTTTTACTTGACTTGACTGTACAGTAGGTATATCACTCACTCAACTTAAATACGTAATTTCAGTCAGATCTTTAAAAGCTATTTTTAACCCTTCTGAAATTGTCATTTAGGTTACAGGAGGATGTTCCTGTTGGATACACGCACCTATTATACAAAGACAGTCATGCACGCAAATACAGTGTCAGCTTATTATTAATGCACACACACACACATCCTTTGTGCAGACAGGCACAATTTAATTTTTCCTTCTCAGTTTTGTCACTTGATGAAAATGCTAAAACAGCACAAGGTGTCACGAACTAACCGGGATGACCAGAATGATGATCGTGCTATCTGTCACGAACTAACCGGGATGAACAGATAGCTTTAGCAGTTAGCCCTGTAGCGTGAATGGTAAACCCAAACGCGGATAAACACGAGCAGGCAGGATAATCACGCGATTTACTATAAGGACTCTCACACTCAATGAGCACAGGAAAGACACAATCTAACCCTAGTCCTATAAACACACACTCAGTCTGAAAAGATAGCCAAGAAAGTGAGTACTCACATATACTGGAGCGATTCCGAACAGACATGGGCTTAACTCAATGACAGAGCGATGTGCGGCGCCATCTTGTTTCCTTTTATGCTTTCAGCTTCGCGACCGCCTTACTTCCGGGTCCTAGTGCCGGTCGCGGCTGAGTGTGCATGACAGTACCCCCCCGTCCAGGACCGACTCCGGACGGTCCAGGGGTGGAGGATACCCGGTGACGGTAGTCCCTAATGAGCCCGGAGTCGAGGATGAAGCGAGCCGGAACCCAGGACCGCTCCTCGGGGCCGTAGCCTTCCCAGTCGACCAGATACTGGGTGCCCCTGCCCCGAGGGCGCGAGTCGAGGATCCGTCGCACGGTGTAAGCGGGACCGCCATCAATGATTCGGGGAGGAGGAGCAGGGGGGGTGGGTGGAACCATGGGTGAGGTGGTGAATGGTTTCAACTGTGAGGTGTGGAAGACGGGGTGGATCCGGAGCGCCGCAGGCAGCTGGAGCCGGTAGGTGACAGGGTTGATCCTGAGTGTGATGCGGTATGGCCCGATGAATCTTGGTGATAATTTTTTGGACTCGGTGTGCAGGTGGAGGTTTCTGGTTGATAGCCACACTTTGTCACCTACGTGGTACAATCGTCCCGGGGGGTGCTGGCGGCGGTGTTGGGCCACATAGTTGGCGTTGGTGCGTCGGATGGCGAGGTTGGCTTGGTGCCATAGCCGCCGGCACCGGCGAACCAACTGTTGGGCCGATGGTACGTCAACCTCCGGTTCCTGGTGGGTGAACATTGGAGGCTGGAAACCATAGCACACCTCAAATGGGCTCAGGTTGGTGGCTGAGGAGACATGGAGGTTATGGGATAACTCGGCCCACTTGAGGTAGCGGGCCCAGGAGCGCTGGCGGTCCGACACAAAACATCTCAGGTAGCGCTCCAGCTGTAGGTTGGTTCGCTCCGTCTGACCGTTCGTCTGAGGGTGGTAGCCGGAAGACAAACTGCAGGACGAGTCGATCAGACGGCAGAAGGCCTTCCAGAACCGGGCGGTGAACTGGGGACCTCTGTCCGAGACGATGTCCTTTGGGAACCCATGCAATCGGACTACGTGTTCCAAAATCAGCTCGGCTGTCTCCTTCGCTGACGGGAGTCCGGCGAGGGCCACCAGGTGCACTGCCTTGGAGAAGCGATCCACAATGGTCAGGATCACGTCTCTTCCATCTGAATCCGGCAGGCCCGTGATGAAATCCACGGCAATGTGGGACCAGGGTCGACGGGGAACTGGGAGTGGTTGGAGTTCCCCTGGAGTTGGTTGGTTAATGTCCTTCGCCCTGGCACACATTGGGCACGCCCGAACGAACTCGGTGATTTCCCTCCTCATGGAGGGCCACCAGAAAGCCCGGCCGATGAAGGTGGTGGTTCTCCGGCTTCCCTGGTGTCCTGCGACGGGTGACGAATGGCCCCACTGGAGGACCTCAGTTCGGAGTCGTTCGGGGATGAAGAGCCATCCGGGCGGCACACCTGCCGGTGCTGGGTCCCTGGTCAGTCCCTGGCGGACCCTCGTCTCCAGGTTCCACTGCAGGGGTGCGATGATGCGGGTAGGTGGAAGGACAGGCACGGGGTCCGCCCGGGGCGTCTCTCGCTCGTGTTGCCGGGAGAGGGCGTCAGCCTTGGTGTTCTTCGACCCCGGGCGGTACGAGAGGTGGAAGTTGAATTGTTCGAAGAACAGTGCCCACCGTGCCTGTCGTGGGTTCAACTGCTTCAAACTGCGGATGGTGATCAGGTTTTGGTGGTCCGTCCAGACGATGAATGGCTCACTGGTGCCCTGGAGCCAGTGACGCCACTCCTCCAAGGCCCACTTTATGCCCAGCAGTTCGCGGTCCCCCACACCGTATCGCTCCTGAGTGGGGTTAAACTTTTTGGAGTAGAAGCCACATGGGTGCAGCTTCTGGTCTGGACCTCGTTGGGAGAGAACAGCGCCGGCGCCCACCTCCGACGCGTCCACCTCCACAACGAACGGTTGGCTGGCATCTGGATGAAGCAGGATGGGTGCGGTGGTGAACAGATGACAGAGTCGATGAAAAGCTGAGATGGCGGTAGGGTTGAGTCGAAAGGAACTGTTGGAGAGCCTGGTAAGTGCAGTGAGCGGTGCTGCAACTGTACTGTAGCCCCGGATAAAGCGACGATAAAAGTTCGCAAACCCGAGAAAGCGTTGGAGCTGTTTGAGTGTCCTGGGTAGGGGCCAGTGACGTACAACCTCCAGCTTCTGCGGGTCCATGGCCACACCCTGGGGCGAGATGACAAAACCCAGGAACGTGGTGGAGTGCTCGTGAAAAGCACACTTTTCCAGCTTACAGTACAGCTGGTGGGCGAGCAATCTCTTAAGGACAGCTCGAACGTGTTTGGTGTGTTCAGTGGGGGTGCGTGAATAAATTAAAATGTCACCCAGATAAACAAACACCCATCGGCCTAGCATGTCTCTGAGGACATCGTTGATGAAGGCTTGGAAGGCCGAGGGTGCGTTGCAGAGACCAAATGGGATGACCAGGCTCTCATAGTGTCCGGTAGGGGTGATGAAGGCTGTCTTCCACTCATCACCCTCTCTGATGCGCACCAAGTTGTAGGCGCTCCGGAGGTCCAACTTAGTGAACATGGTGGCACCAGAGAGGGCGTCCAGGGCTGAGTTGGTGAGAGGCAGAGGGTGACGATTCCGAATGGTGATCTTATTTAGCCCCCGATAGTCGACACATGGACGAAGTTCGCCCCCTTTCTTCTTTACGAAGAAGAACCCCGCGGCAGCCGGCGAAGAGGAGGGCCTGATGGTGCCATTTCGCAGGGCGTTGGTGACATACTCCTCCATAGCCTGGGTCTCGTTGGTAGAGAGGGAGTAGAGATGGCCGCGGGGGGGCTGGAGCCTGGCTGGAGTTCAATGGCTAGGTCGTAGGGTCGGTGAGGTGGAAGGTGGCTGGCCCGGCGTTTACAGAACACTTCAGCCAGGTCTCGATATGGTGGAGGAATGGCGTGGATGTCGACGTCGGGGGCCTCGGACTCCCTGGAACACGTCCCAGCCTGGGCCTGTAGGCATAAGTCGGTACAGGTTGGCCCCCATTGAAGGATCCGGTTCTAGGACCAGGAGATGAGTGGGTCGTGCTGTAAGAGCCAGGGATAGCCGAGGATGATGGGTGGAGATGATATGGGTGTGAGGTGAAATTGTATGGACTCCTGATGTTGGCCGAGGACGAGAGTGATGGGTAGAGTCTGCTGGGTGATGGGGCTGGATGAGAGGGGCCGCCCGTCGACTGAGATGATTCTCATTGGCTGGGATAACGCCTCAATCTTTACCCCCAATCCTTTGGCGTATGTTGAGTCAATGAAGTTACCCGCGGCACCGGAATCGATGAACGCGGCACTTCTGACCCGTTTGTGGCCAAGGTGGAGGGTTACCTGAACCGTGAGTCGAGTGGCGGTGTGATCAGTGGTGGCGGAGAGGTGGATGGTACCCGGGGAGTCTCTCCTATCTCTCACCGGGTCTGGGCGTTTCCCGGACGAGACGGGCAGGTGGCTCGGTGGTGCGCTGCTGAGCCGCAATAGGCGCACAGTCCCTCGCGGTAACGTCTCTGGCGTTCCGCCACGGTCAGGGAGGCGCGCCCTGTAGCGTGAATGGTAAACCCAAACGCGGATAAACACGAGCAGGCAGGATAATCACGCGATTTACTATAAGGACTCTCACACTCAATGAGCACAGGAAAGACACAATCTAACCCTAGTCCTATAAACACACACTCAGTCTGAAAAGATAGCCAAGAAAGTGAGTACTCACATATACTGGAGCGATTCCGAACAGACATGGGCTTAACTCAATGACAGAGCGATGTGCGGCGCCATCTTGTTTCCTTTTATGCTTTCAGCTTCGCGACCGCCTTACTTCCGGGTCCTAGTGCCGGTCGCGGCTGAGTGTGCATGACACAAGGGGAAATATAGCAATACCAAAAACAAGCTATTTTGTGTGTATGCTTGACCTGTACTTTTAAAAAATTTAATATGGAAGTAAAAATATATAATGAATGCACCACATTTACATCAGCAATCAAACAGGCACAAATTTCTTATGAATGTTGCTTTGCTTGTTTGTTCATTGCATGAACATTAGATGATGTCCTAATGACCAAACTTTGCATAATTACTTTGCATCAACTTAAAATTCTAAGTTTATTTGCAAAATGACTCTAGTACATTTATAAAAATAGAGAATGTTGTTTACCCATTTTATTTTATAGATAGTGAATTTGCTTTGAATTTGAAAATTATTTTAATAAAAACAAGGCACATTTACAGATAAAACATGCTGTCTCTTTAAGGCAAGCTAATTGGCCAGAATACTCCTATTTTCTAATTATGAATTTGAATATAATGAATTTAGTTCATTACGGATGGCTTTGTACATTTTTAAAACACATTTCTGAGTTCGCAATTAAATTCTATGTGAATGAAGAACAAGACACATCTTAGGAATGTTTCATAGCAATTCCAAGGAATGTGATAAATGCAAATGCAAAAAAATGGATATCAAAATAACTGACAGGGCCAGAAGTACACATATAAGGGGAAAAAGGACACAATGCAAAGTGAGAATTCATATGATTACAATATTTGCTTGATCATATCGGATCACAAAACAATCAAAAGGCCAGCTCGTCAAGTCCGATCCCTCACAAAAGCCAATACAGCACAAATTGAAAAGAAAAAATTTCAATGCTGGTCACAAAAGAAAGTCACTCGAATAGCACCACAGCAGCAAATGGAACAGCAGGCCAAGATCTCCAACCTGGCCCCAAAACTTATCAGATCCCAATCCGATTGAGCACCCATCAAATGTGTTCTAAACAAACAAGGATGATACACAGAGTCCCCACCGCACAACCCACAGCCCCCAAAGTATTCGCTGCGAAAGTCCTAGTACCGTACACCACAACAAACCCACAGAGGTGAAGTCATGCTCCAAGGGGCCAGAGCTACGCAGGCAGCATAAGGAGAACCTACACAATACAGGGCATAATTCTTTGTATTGTAATGATATTTCATATATAACATTCTGTTTATAGAACCCAGATCTGAAAAAAAAAAACTGGGCACAAAATGAAACTCTAGCAGCAACCTCTTTTGCGACCAGTCCAGATAATATATGGGTGTGATGGTACCTCTTTCATGAGTACTTAATTTAAAAACAATACAGCAATTATCCAGTCTCTCAGTCATAGTTTAGTTTAAAATATGTAGTAATGCAAGATGGAAAGCCCACTGACTATTTATTAAATAAAAAATTATAACTATAGAAGCATGTGAAGCAATATGGGCACATACTGTATCTCTCAACAAATTACAACCACTAAGCACACAGTATAGTATTTTATATTTATAAGTGAATAAAGAAAAATCTGAGGAAGTCAGTTGTAATGGGCTTGATGTAGCTGATATAATGAATATCAGTATTGTTATCTATAATTTACTGAAGTGGTAAATTGTATTGGGAGCACTGGGGTGTCAAGTGTGGGGTGTCAAGTGTGTCTGTGTACATGGCAAAAGTTTTGCATGGCTCACAGGTCAGGTGGAGGGGCTCCTTTCACCAGATTTTTGGGTGGTCAGGAACAGCTCTGGATGTCATGATTGCACCATTTATCCCATAACCCCCAGTTCAGCTAAACATGAATGACACTATTTGGCCCTGCCATGTGTGAGACATTTAGCAGAGTGACTTACATTTTTCTCATTATACACCTAGGTGGATTAAGGGCCCTATAACGGCAACATAATGGTAGTGAGGTTTGAACCAGGGACCTTCTAATCAGCAGCCCAATGCTTTAACCACAGAGCTATCCTTAACCTTGGGAGTACTTTTCTTTGAACTTGTTTTTATTATTATTGATTAATTAAAAAATATATATTTGTCCTGATATTTGTAAGGCTCGAACCATACCCTAGTAAATAAAGTCCTAGCGTGCATACTTAAATGTACTTGCAGCCAGACTAATGACTAGTATACTTGAAGTTTGCTATTTTGGAACAACTAATTTTGTACTAAGTGTATTTAAGTTGTAATTAAATTGTACAAACGCACAATTTTAAGTGTATTAAGTATATTTTTGTGTTCCAAAGTGGAACAACTTTAAGTATACTTAGTACACTTAAAGTTCAGGACTGGAAGTTCCTACAAGTCTACCTGAGTCTCCAATAACTACTGGACTCCATTTTAACATCAATTAACATCAACTATTATAGCTGAACTGCCTGCCACCTAACACACTGTATAAATGCAGATAATTTCCTGCTATCTGTTTCACCCAGATGAGGATGGGTTCCCTGTTGAGTCTGGTTCCTCTCAAGGTTTCTTCCTATTACCATCTCAGGGAGTTTTTCCTTGCCACTGTCGCCCTCGGGCTTGCTCACCAGGGACTATCTGAACATTTTGATTCATACACATTCACATTCCATACAAACTTAAATAATTCTTTTGATTGTGTAAAGCTGCTTTGAGACAATGTCAATTGTTAAAAGCGCTATACAAATAAAGTTGAATTGAATACAGTGGTGTGAAAAACTATTTGCCCCCTTCCTGATTTCTTATTCTTTTGCATGTTTGTCACACTTAAATGTTTCTGCTCATCAAAAACCGTTAACTATTAGTCAAAGATAACATAATTGAACACAAAATGCAGTTTTTAAATGAAGGTTTACGTTATTAAGGGAGAAAAAAAACTCAAAATCTACATGGCCCTGTGTGAAAAAGTGATTGCCCCCCTTGTTAAAAAATAACTTAACTGTGCTTTATCAAACCTGAGTTCAATTTCTGTAATCACCCCCAGGCCTGATTACTGTCACACCTGTTTCAATCAAGAAATCACTTAAGTAGGAGCTACCTGACACAGAGAAGTAGACCAAAAGCACCTCAAAAGCTAGACATCATGCCAAGATCCAAAGAAATTCAGGAACAAATGAGAACAAAAGTAATTGAGATCTATCAGTCTGGTAAAGGTTATAAAGCCATTTCTAAAGCTTTGGGACTCCAGTGAACCACAGTGAGAGCCATTATCCACAAATGGCAAAAACATGGAACAGTGGTGAACCATCCCAGGAGTGGCCGGCCGACCAAAATTACCCCAAGAGCGCAGAGACAACTCATCCGAGAGGCCACAAAAGACCCCAGGACAACATCTAAAGAACTGCAGGCCTCACTTGCCTCAATTAAGGTCAGTCTTCACGACTCCACCATAAGAAAGAGACTGGGCAAAAACGGGCTGCATGGCAGATTTCCAAGGCGCAAACCACTTTTAAGCAAAACGAACATTAAGGCTCATCTCAATTTTGCTAAAAAACATCTCAATGATTGCCAAGACTTTTGAGAAAATACCTTGTGGACCCACGAGACAAAAGTTGAACTTTTTGGAAGGTGCGTGTCCCGTTACATCTGGCGTAAAAGTAACAGCATTTCAGAAAAAGAACATCATACCAACAGTAAAATATGGTGGTGGTAGTGTGATGGTCTGGGGTTGTTTTGCTGCTTCAGGACCTGGAAGGCTTGCTGTGATAGATGGAACCATGAATTCTACTGTCTACCAAAAAATCCTGAAGGAGAATGTCCAGCCATCTGTTCGTCAACTCAAGCTGAAGCGATCTTGGGTGCTGCAGCAGGACAATGACCCAAAACACACCAGCAAATCCACCTCTGAATGGCTGAAGAAAAACAAAATGAAGACTTTGGAGTGGCCTAGTCAAAGTCCTGACCTGAATCCTATTGAGATGTTGTGGCATGACCTTAAAAAGGCGGTTCTTGCTAGAAAACCCACAAATAAAGCTGAATTACAACAATTCTGCAAAGATGAGTGGGCCAAAATTCCTCCAGAGCGCTGTAAAAGACTCATTGCAAGTTATCGCAAACGCTTGATTGCAGTTATTGCTGCTAAGGGTGGCCCAACCAGTTATTAGGTTCAGGGGGCAATTACTTTTTCACACAGGGCCATGTAGGTTTGGATTTTTTTTCTCCCTAAATAATAAAACCCCTCATTTAAAAACTGCATTTTGTGTTTACTTGTGTTATCTTTGACTAATAGTTAAATGTGTTTGATGATCAGAAACATTTTGTGTGACAAACATGCAAAAGAATAAGAAATCAGGAGGGGGGCAAATAGTTTTTCACACCACTGTATATGGCTGTGTGTGTACTAACGTACATACCTGACAGTAATTAATACAATTTAAGTATATATTTAATGTATTATAAGTACATTACAGCTATTTTTACTGTATTACAAATACATGATTAATATACTATGAGTATATTCTTATTGCAGCAGTAGCGTGCTGTTATACTTCTGGCCAATTACAAATACTAAAAAAGTACACTTAGTGGTTAATACAAATATACTTTATTGTATCATACAGTACACACAACCTTCTATAATACTGTATTGCTAATGTGTTACCAGTACATTAAGTGTTTAGGATAATTTACAAATGCTAAATGCATTTTCTACACTATAACATGTTTTAACACATTTTCTACACTATAACACATTACATCAGTAATTATGAGGCAGACTTTATTCATGAGTTCAACAGATTTAATTTGCACAAGATTACAAAAAAGCACTACTATAGTTTATTTGTGTTCAACAAAAGTCAGGTTGTCTCACAAACACACAAACTAAAATGTAAACTGGTGTGTGAACACAGACAGACATTAGTATTAGAATCTACAGGTACAGTATTAGTTTAAACCCGGTGTGTGAACACAGACAGACATTAGTATTAGAATCTACAGGTACAGTATTAGTTTAAACCTGGTGTGTGAACACAGACAGACATTAGTATTAGACTCTACAGGTACAGTATTAGTTTAAACCTGGTGTGTGAACACAGACAGACATTAGTATTAGAATCTACAGGTACAGTATTAGTTTAAACCTGGTGTGTTGATTCTGTTACACTGAGACTGAAAACAGGCCGAGAGCTACAGAGCCATTATACCACAAGCAAAGTACAGAACACATTAACAACAACACATTATACAATACATTCTATAGCTTAAAGTATGTACTTAATGACAAATTTCCCAACAAAAACCATAAAATTTACCTTATGCCGATGAAAATAAAATAATACAGATACCAACGAGAACGCATGCAACGATGCAGCTTCCAGCCGTTTATTCAAACTAGAAACGGTGGCCTGGGGAGCCAATAAGACAGTCTGAATCTGCCCGCCTCCCGCTTCTGATTGGCTGGTGTCACACTGATTCTAGTCTCTGGTTGGCTGGAATAGTTAATGATCTATAACACTGCTGCAGTTCATGCAAGTGTCGCTTTATGACAGTGAGCGCATAGAAGAAAGTTTAAACACAGAAATGATCTTGAATGGGCTAAAGTGATTTTCAGCACGCAAAACGAGTTTGAGGGCGCGCGCGGGAGAGAGAAAGCTTCAGCATGCAAAAACGAGTCTAAACGCGTCAAAAACGCGCGCGCACGAGAGAGTAGTTCTCTAAATATAAGTATATATTACTAAGTGCATTTAAATTTAACTGATAATATACTGAGACTACCGTATATTAAAAATTATATTCTAATGTATACTTTCTATACATTTGTACAATGATTATTTCGAGCATATGTTTTAAAAATATACCAAAAATACATTGAAAAACAAGTTTAAATAAGTATATTTGGAAATGAAACAAACCTTTCACTTAAAAGTATATTTTCCAATAATATATTTTTGGAACGTGTACTATAATACAATTATTTTGAAGTATATTTAAAGTATACTTCCAAAATTTGGTAAAAGCATGATGTTAGTATACTTTTTATATATTAAATGATGGTACAATTTATTTTGGTATATTTGCAGTGTACTATCGAGGATTTCAATATATTTGTAATACACCAAAGTGTATTTTTGTTCACTGGGGTAGTTTGGTGACATAGCTTTTGTCAAAGCAGGGTGACAAATAAAATATATTTTACATATTTTCAATAACATAAATTCAGAGTTAATTAGTATTTACATTTTTAAGCCTATTTTAAAAACCAGTAAAATATATTTTGAGTATTACATTCATTCTAAGTCTGGACCTCTGTAACAGAGGCCCTGTTTTGGACAAAAAGAGTTTAAAATTAGAACTGGACTGTTGGGCTTCGAATGTCACATAACCATTTGTGCTGCCTGAGCCACATCTGCTCATTCATGAACACAAAAATAACACTACAGCAACAGTGCAAACGTTTGCACCCAATTAATTTGGCAATGTGCTGGCTTTAACCTGCAACCCAGCACAAAAAAGTGCTTGTCCTCATTCCCATGCCTCATCATTACTCATCACTGCCATACTCCATCTTTCCCCCACCTTTTTCTGTGTTTGCAGGTGTGACAGCCATCATTTATATGCAAATGCATGAAAAATGATTGTGATTCTCCCATTCCAAATAAGCACTGCTGCCAGTCCTTTTTATATTCTTTTCAATATCATATATTACAGTGATTTAAAAGCCACAGCTCACCCGTCTCTCCCACGCATTCCCTCTCTGTATTGTATCATTTTGCCGAATTGTAAAACGATTATATAATTGGGTAATTTTATTATGGACATATTAAGTATTTATATTGTCCAATGTCTATACTTTATCTGAAATCTTATTTTTAGTGGTATTCCACATCTTTATGCAAATGAGAAAAGGAGAGGAGAGGACTCTTTATAAGACTCTTCCTCTAGAGACAACAACAGTGCCAAGACAGTAAAACAAAATTGCATACCTTTCTGACTACACTTTCTAATACAGGGTTACTGGGACCATTTGAACAGTTTGACAGCAAAATTAGCTAAATCCTGTTTTGGACTTTTACTCACTTTGGCATATTATTATTATTTTCCGGATTCACACAAGGGTGTCTACAACAAATGTTTAATTTAAAATGCTATATAACCTTATTTTAAAAGCTTTAAATAACCAAGTTTTAGACAAAACATGACAAAGTGGCGACATTTTTTTTTAAATTAAAAGCCAACGCTTTCTAAGTCAATCACATTGCTTTCTCTGGTGGGATGATCTGTAAAAAATAAGCTAAGAAATAGGTAAAGCAGTAGCTGCCTTGAGTGAACTAGATGGAGTTCTGGAGAATGTTGAAGCCAGTACAAGGGATGTTTACACTCTGCCACGCAGTTACCCCAGTATTAATGAAGTACACGTATGCATCATTTAATATTCACAAAATGTTTGATGAAACAAGACATTACACTGTGTGCACAATTACTAGGCAAGTTGCATTTTTGAGGATTACTTTCATTATTGAACAACTACAGTGCCCTTGATCAATCCAAAATGTTAATAAACTTCAAACCTAAATATTTACAAAAGTAATAGTGAGGTTTTGGCTTTCTTAGGAGAATATCTGTGTACGCACAAATATTGCGCAACTATTAATGTGCAGAATTATTATGTAACTAAAAGAAAAACAAAGATTTTCCCATCTCACTTGTTTTTTCCCTCTGTTAAAATGAGAATAATAAACAAGCAAAAATTTACAAATAAATATTTCTGAAATAAATAATAAATAAAAAGATCTGTGACCCATATAGACACCCTTCTTTTGAATAACAGTCATAATTCAATTCAATTCAATTTTATTTGTATAGCGCTTTTAACAATTGACATTGTCTCAAAGCAGCTTTACACAATCAAAATAATTATTTAAGTTTGTATGGAATGTGAATGTGTATGAATCAAAATGGTCAGATAGTCCCTGGTGAGCAAACTCCCTGAGGAAAAACTCCCTGAGATGGTAATAGGAAGAAACCTTGAGAGGAACCAGACTCGACAGGGAACCCATCCTCATTTGGGTGCGACAGATAGCAGGAAATGATCTGCATTTATACAGTGTGTTAGGTGGCAGGCAGTTCAGCTATAATAGTTGATGTTAATGGATGTTAAAATGGAGTCCAGGTAGTTATTGGAGACTCAGGTGGCCTTTCAGGAAGTTCCAGTCCTGAACTATCGAATTGTTAAGTCCTCAGAGAAACAGCTGCCAATCCCAGTCGAGGCCAGAACCGTCTTCTAGGTAGAGAGAATCATCCCTAGACACCAGACGCATCCCAAAGAGACACACGAGGCATCAATGTGACGAGATCTCCAACCAGAAGCGGGGCACCAGGATGTCATAAGCCTTCCATTCATGTAGCCTGTCAGTTTCTTGATCTGTTGACCATCAACTTCTTGTGCAGTAGCCTCCCAGACACTCATCAGAGAGGTGTATTGTTCCCTTTCAAAAGCTACACTCGATGCTGTGCGAAAGCGCTATGGGAAACGATTCCTCGTGACCGGTTGTGAAGCACGTGTGTGTCAAACACGCCAAATTTTTTGGCATGTATAATCTCAGGCAGGTGACGTCAACCAATGAGGTGCACCTGGAGGTCATAAATAGGCATGAACCAATGATTTTTACACCTTGAATGGCCGCGGGAGCAAGACTCCCCCAAGCGGTTGAAACTAAACAACAGGTTCCTGTCGGGTGGCCAGAGGGAGGAGCCTAATTGCCGCTCCCTCCCTTCTTTGGTGATCTCCATGACTAATTAACTAGTTCATGGGAGAGACCATATTAATCCCGTGTGTTTGTGCCAACAACATTGATTTATTCTAATGTCGTGGATGCAAGTACACGTGGTTACATGATGATGCCCCAGATAGAAGAGACGCTTGCGGGCTATCTCTCTCCTGAGACATCCTCCCTGGAAAAGCCCACGCTCCCCTCCAAGCCATGCAGATTGACATCTTCACTGGTGGGGAAGGCTTTTCAGGTAGCAGGTCAAGCTGGTTCTGCTCTGCACACCATGGCTGTCTTACAGGCATACGAGGCTGACCTGCTGAATGACCTGAGCACCGGTGGGGTTGCTAACGAAGCGGCATTTTTGGAGTTACGCCGAGCCACAGACTTGTCTCTTACGGCAATCGTTCTATAGTTGCCATGGTGGCTACAGAGAGACATTTGTGGCTTAATCTTACGGGCATCAAAGACAGGGACCGTGCTTTCCTTCTTGACGCCCCTATCTCGCCTTCCGGACTGTTCGGTGACGCCGTCACGACCGTCATGAACAAGTTTCGAGACGCAAAACTCCACGAGGAAGCCTTTGTTAGGTTCCTTCTCCGCCGTGCTCAACAGGTAGAACTGTCGGCCACCCAGTTCCGACCAGATCTGGCCTCCCCGAGGCATGAGGTTCAGGGGGAGAGTGTGGCGAGCCGAGCACCCCCTCGTAGTGACTGGCGTGGAGCTCGCCGTGCTTCACGATCCGTCGCGAGGAGGGCCATTATACCTTAGAGGAGAAAGTCCTCAGGACCATGAGGGTGTGCACCTTTTAGAGAGGCTGGCAGCGGGGAACATACTGCCAGCTATGTCTCTTTAAGCACGAAGCACTGTGGAGGAGACCACCACCCTCAGGAGACCGGTGTTCAATTCCCACCATCACTGGTGTTTTGGGAGACAGCAGTTTCCGACAAAGTGTTAGGTGCTCGGTTCCCCCCTGTCGTGGTTTAAGGACACCGAACACCTAACAGCCACCAACATCATCACCACTCCTGAGCGATAAAGGTACCGCCCCTTTGGAGAAGCTGGCAGCGTGTAAGCTACTGCCAAGCATGTCTCCTTGGCTACAGGATTCAGTCAATGTGTTTCATTGTGTTCCATTCAGCGCCAACACGTTGCCCTAGCTCACCTCATTTCTCAGGGTGGAGTCTTAATGCCACAAAAGCGTTCGCCTTCCGACATGAGGTATGAAGTTGAGTGTCATGCGGAATCCGAGCGCAATGCGGGCACAGCTGTCTTCTGCACGTGCCGAATTCATCATAGCACTCTAAAGGAGTATAAGCTAGGCCAGGTGATAACGTCACCGCTCCTAGAGTGGTTTCAGTTATGGCTAAGTGCCGGGGGATTTCATCCAGGGGCCAATCCCCAGAGGCAATAAGGGTGATGCGCCGGGAGCTTCGTACCCTTTCTATTTTTATTATTATTTATTTTTTTTATTTGTATAGCGCGTTTAACAATTGACATTGTCTCAAAACAGCTTTACACAATCAGAAGAATTATTTAAGTTTGTATGGAATGTGAATGTGTATGAATCAAAATGGTCAGATAGTCCCTGGTGAGCAAGCCGAGGACGACAGTGGCAAGGAAAAGCTCCCTGAGATGGTAATAGGAAGAAACCTTGAGAGGAACCAGACTCAACAGGGAACCCATCCTCATTTGGGTGAAACAGACAGCAGGAAATGATCTGCATTTATACAGTGGCAGGCAGTTCAGCTATAATAGTTAATGTTAATTGATGTTAAAATGGAGTCCATGTAGTTATTGGAGACTCAGATAGACTTGTAGAAAGTTCCAGTCCTGAACTATCGAATTGTCAAGTCCTCAGAGAAACAGCTGACAACACCAGTCGAGGCCAGAACCATCTTCTAAGTAGATAGAATCATCCCCAGACACCAGGCGCATCCCAAAGAGACACACGGGGCATCCATGCGACGAGACCTCCAACCAGAAACGGGGCACCAGGATGGGTCAGACAGGTCCAGAGGGCCGAGGGAGTCTGGATCACTGCCAGCTCAGGAATGACATGTGTAGCTCGACAGCGAGAGAGAGAGAAAGAGTGAAAGGGGGAGATGGGGAGAGAGGAAAGAGAAAGAGGGGGAGAAAGAGAAGAAGAGGAGAGATGGCAGTTAGGTATGGTCACAATTACATAGTGTATAATGTGAATGTATATTTACTGTAGAGTGCAAGCAGGGACTCCGGCAGGACTAACTATGACAGCATAACTAAAAGGGAGAGCCAGAAGGAATCACAAACATGAGGGCTCCCTGAGATGTAAAGCAAACAATCACCCGACCATCAACAAACCTGAGTGATCAAATGAGAGTGAGGAAGACAGCATCTAAACATACCAGTTCACCATAATACGCTACGTCCATGAGTCCCCCAGATCTGCTCCTTTACTTTATGGCAAATCTATTTATAAAAATGCTTGGCTAAATAAATAGGTTTTTAGCCTAGACTTAAACACTGAGACTGTGTCTGAGTCCCGAACACTATTTGGAATATTTGGAAGACTATTCCATAATTTTGGGCCTTTGTAAGAAAAAGCTCTGCCCCCAGCTGTAGTTTTCATAATACGCGGTACTGACAAGCAGCCTGCATCCTTTGATCGAAGTAGGCGTGGCGGATCGTAAGACACTAGCAGTTCGCTCAGATACTGCGGCGCGAGACCATTTAATGCTTTATACGTATGTCAAGTGTAGTATTTTAAAATCAATGTGAAATTTCACAGGGAGCCAATGTAGTGAACATAGGATAGGGGTGATGTGCTCATATCTTCTGGTTCTAGTGAGGACTCTCGCTCCTGCATTCTGGACTAGCTGAAGCTTGTTTATGCACCTAACAGAACAACCAGACAGTAAGGCATTACAATAGTCCAACCTAGAAGTGATAAAAGCATGAACTAGTTTTTATGCATCGTTTAGCGACAATATATTTCTTATCTTGGCAATATTTCTGAGGTGAAAGAATGCTATCCTGATGATATTATCTACATGAGCTTCAAATGAAAGGCTGGAATCTATAATCACGCCGAGGTCTTTTACTGTTGCACTTGATGGAACAGAAAGGCCATCTAACGTTACGGTGTGATCTAAGATTTTAGTTCTAGCTGTATGCGGTCATATGACTAGAACTTCTGTCTTCTCTGGATTAAGCAGAAGGAAGTTAATTAGCATCCAATTTCTTATGTCCTGCACACATTGCTCAACTTTAGTAAGATGGTTTTTCTCATCAGGTTTTGTTGAGACGTATAACTGTAGGTCGTCAGCATAACAATGAAAGCTAATACCATGCTTACAGATTATGTTGCCCAGAGGAAGCATGTAAAGGGAAAAAAGCAGTGGGCCTAAAACTGAACCCTGCGGAACGCCAAACTCCACTAGAGAACATGCAGAATAATCACCATTTAAGTCCACATACTGATAACGATCGGTCAAATAGGATCTGAGCCAGGAGAGGGCTGTACCCTTAATTCCTACTAAATTTTCTAATCTGTGAAGAAGAATAGCATGATCAATGGTGTCAAAAGCTGCACTGAGGTCGAGTAATACAAGCATAGTTACACAACCCTGATCAGAGGCCAATAGGAGGTCATTTACTACTTTAATGAGTGCTGTTTCTGTGCTGTGATGAGGCCTAAATCCTGACTGATACAGTTCATGTATGCCATTTCTATGTACAAACCGGATTCCAAAAAAGTTGGGACACTAAACAAATTGTGAATAAAAACTGAATGCAATGATGTGGAGATGGCAAATGTCAATATTTTATTCAGAATAGAACATAGATGACAGATCAAAAGTTTAATCCGAGAAAATTTATCATTTTAAAAAAAAATATGTTGATTCCAAATTTCACAGTGTCGACAAATCCCAAAAAAGTTGGGACAAGTAGCAATAAGAGGCTGGAAAAAGTCAATTTGATCATAACGAAGAGCTGGAAGACCAATTAACAGTAATTAGGTTAATGGCAACATGATTGGGTATAAAAAGAGCTTCTCAGAGTGGCAGTGTCTCTCATAAGCCAAGATGGGTAGAGGATCACCAATTCCCACAATGTTGCGCAGAGAGATAGTGGAGCAATATCAGAAAGGTGTTACCCAGCGAAAAATTGCAAAGACTTTGCAGTTATCATCATCGACTGTGCATAATATCAAATTCAAATTTTATTCGTCACATACACAGTCATACACAGTACGATATGCAGTGAAATGCTTACACGACCGCCAGTGACCTTAAAAAGAGAATTAAATCTTATAGTAAGAAATAAATATGAATAAAGAAATACGATAGGAAAATTTAAACTTAACTAGAATAAAAATAGAAATGTACTGTACAATAGAGATTTTCTTTTTTTTTTTTTATTGAAATTTGGTGGAGGAAGTATGGTGTGCAAGTCTGCATAGAAACGTGTCTTAAGGTGCCTTATTAAAGTGTCTTTGTGCAAGGGTCCAGAATGTAAACATAAGGGTCCAGAATGTAAACATAAACATGAGTTCCGATATAAGTGTAGATGTGCATGAAAGTGTCCATAGTGTCCATTGACGTTAACAGGTTGTATTAGTTCTGTGTTTGTGGTGTGAATGTGGTATGGTTGAGAGACCTTATCGCCTGTGGGAAGAAGCTCCTCCTCAGTCTCTCTGTGTTGGCCTTCAGGGAGCGGAAGCGCTTTCCTGACCGCAACAGAGAGAACAGTCCATTGTTGGGATGGCTGAGGTCCTTCACGATCTTCCTGGCCTTGGTCCAGCACCGCTTGGTGTAGATTGAGTGCAGGTCAGGGAGCTTGGTGCGGATGATGCGCTCAGCTGAAGGCACCACCCTCTGTAGAGCTCGTCTGTCCTGCATGGTGCTGTTTCCAAACCAGGTCATGATGTTTCCCGTCAGGATGCTCTCTATGGTGCAGGAGTAGAAATTCCTGAGCACCTTGGAGGGCAGTCTGAAGTCTCTCAAGTCTGAGGTGGTACAGACGCTGCCGGGCCTTTTTCACCACGGTGTTGATGTGACAGGACCATGACAGGTCCTGCGTGATGTGAACACCGAGGTATCTGAAGCTGTCCACTCTCTCCACTGGGCTCCTGTTGATGTTGATGACGGGGGTCTGGTAGTTCCTGTCCTGCTTTGTACTAAAGTCCACTATCAGCTCCTTTGTCTTACTGACGTTCAGGAGGAGATTGTTCCTCTGGCACCAGTTCTCCAGATTTCCAATCTCCTCCAGGTAGGCCGACTCGTCAGCAAATTTGATGATGGCGGTGGAGTTGGTAGTGGCCACGCAGTCGTAGGTGAATAAAGAGTACAGCAGGGGGCTCAGAACACAACCCTGGGGGGCTCCAGTGCTGAGTGTGAGGGAGGCTGAGACATGACCGCCCATCCTTACTGCCTGTGGTCTGCCAGTTAGGAAGTTGGAGATCCACTGACACATGGGTGAGCTGAGTCCCAGGTGCTCCAGCTTGGTGGTGAGTGTGGAGGGAATTATGGTATTAAATGCAGAGCTGTAGTTGATGAAGCGCATTTTCACATAATTTCCCCTCTTAGTGTCCAGGTGGGTGAGAGATGTGTGGAGGAGATTTGAGATTGCATCGTCTGTGGAGCGGTTCGGACAATAAGCAAACTGTAGTGGGTCGAGTGTGTCCGGTAGTGAAGAGATGATGAAGTCTCTGACCAGGCGTTCAAAGCACTTCATCACTACTGAGGTGAGGGCTACAGGGCAATAGTCATTGAGGGAAGCAGGATGTTGTTTCTTTGGAACAGGAACAATGATGGACTCTTTGAACCATGTGGGGATCACCGACTGAGATAAAGAGATGTTGAATATCTCAGTGAACACAGGTGCTAGCTGGTCTGCGCAGGCTCTGAAGATACGCCCTGAGGTGCCTTCTGGTCCTGCTGTTTTCCTGGTGTCATCAGAAGATTCAGAGAATCTGGAACAATCTCTGTGCGTAAGGGTCAAGGGCGTAAAACCATACTGGATGCCCGTGATCTCTGGGCCCTTAAACGACACTGCACCACAAACAGGTATGCTACTGTAAAGGAAATCACAGAATGGGCTCAGGAATACTTCCATAAACCATTGTCAGTGAACACAATCCACCGTGCCATCCGCCGTTGCCAGCTGAAACTCTACAGTGCAAAGAAGAAGCCATTTCTAAGCAAGATCCACAAGCACAGGCGTTTTCATTGGGCCAGGGATCATTTAAAATGGAGTATGGCAAATTGGAAGACTGTTCTGTGGTCAGACGAGTCACGATTCGAAGTTCTTGTTGGAAATGTAGGACGCCATGTCATCCGGACCAAAGAGGACAAGGACAACCCAAGTTGTTATCAACGCAGAAGCCTGCATCTCTGATGGTATGGGGTTGCATGAGTGCGTGTGGCATGGGCAGCTTGCATGTCTGGAAAGGCACCATCAATGCAGAAAAATATATTCAGGTTCTAGAACAACATATGCAGACGTCATCTCTTTCAGGCAAGACCCTGCATTTTTCAACAAGATAATGCCAGACCACATTCTGCATCAATCACAACATCATGGCTGCGTAGGAGAAGGATCCGGGTACTGAAATGGCCAGTCTGCAGTCCAGATCTTTCCCCTATAGAGAACATTTGGCGCATCATAAAGAGGAAGGTGCGACAAAGAAGGCCCAAGACTTATGTGTCTTGTGTTTCAACTTGACATTTCAACTTATGTGTGGTTGTCAGGTTTCAGTGTTTGCCATGTCTCTGAGCACTGAACACCTTGTACTTCTGGGCACTCCAGGTTGGTTGCAGTTCTGGAATATCACACCACTGGAGGATAATGGGTTCCTGGTAGCTTCGCGTTTGATTCTTCTTAAATCTTTGGGAGTTCATTTGCGAAATGAAGCTGCCTAATAGCTTGATATAGGGTGTTGATCTCCATAGGCCACACCCTCTCTCATTACACAAATACACATGATATGATACACTTGATATGCTTAATTCTAATAATCGTTCAAGTTTAAACAGCTTGGAGTTGTATATTATAAAAATATAAAGAAATAGATATATTCCATCAAATTCAATATATTACAAAGTATACATTTGATATACAAATATACATTTGAATATATTTGTCAATACATGAAAAGTGGCAATTCCTTATGTATTTTCCATATATTGTAATATATTAATACAGAATATTGTGAATATATTTATTTACTTTTTCAAAAATATTTTTAAACAGAATTGTTTCTGTTAATGATCAGTTAGTACCAGTTAGTGTAGCAATGAGGAATATTAACATTATAAAATATTTTCAATTTACCAGTAGATCAGAACACTAAATTAAATGTAATATATTGACAGTTAATAGATAGAGAAATATACAGTATTTTCTTTTCGTAAGGGTCAAAAGACTGAGTAAGGAGAATAAGGAAATGTGTTCTCACCTGGAGAAACAGTACTCACAAGTTAAATCTTTTTCAACATAAGGATCTCAGTCCTCCATAACACATGTACAGTACAGCTCTCACGAGACTAATCATGGTAGACTAATCATAAATATTGTTGTCCGATGCAATGATTGGTTAGTAGATTCTGGTGCTTTATTAACAATTCTCCACTCGGAAAACCCCATACAACACGACAGAAATGCAGTAACGCTAGAAGGTTTTGATGGAACAATTTCTGTTGGCAATTTCACATTGGGAAAGACAAATTCAAAGTAAAAGCATGGCTCAGCAGAACTGGTGATGGTGGCAGTATTTTAGGTGCAGACGACAATGGCTCTATAATTTATTATGGCAACAGTTGTATTAGGCGTTATCCAAAACGTGAAGATAAGATTGTGGAGATTTCTGATGTATATGCTGTACATTCAATAAAGAAATCAGAGGATTATTTTTGCATACACTGATAAAGGTGGATGATTTTGAATTCTCGTAATTATTGTATTGAAACAGAGATGTCTTTGCGAGATCTAAACATGATTGTGGTAATGTTGATACTATTGTGATGGAAGTAAAAACTCAGGGATGTGATCCACCCTCTCTTAGACAGTACAGTTATCTAGAGGAGGAAAGTTCGTACATACAACATACTGTAGATTCCTTACTAGAGAAGGGTGTCATTAGAACTTGTTTTTCTCCATCACTTTCTCCAATTTGGCCTATTCACAAACCAGAGATTATGTATAGATTACAGGGAGCTTAACAAATGTACACAGGCGTGTGCACCTGTAGTAGCCTCCACCCCGATGTATTAGAATCTATCTTACCAGAGGCTAGGTTTTAATCAGCTCTTGATGTGTCTAATAGCTTGTGGTCAATCTCTCTCCATCCAGAATGTCTGTTCCTTTTTAAAATCAGGGAATGATATCTTGTATTATATCCACAATCAAGGGGGACACTTAGGGGGACACTTAGGTGTAACTTAAATATAACTTACCTTGTACGTAAAAAAAAATTATGCTCTCGTTATTATGCAACAATGTAGTGTTTTTGTTTATGTTGTGTGGGGAAAAACCAAAAAGCCAAACCAAAATCATGTGATTCTCCCGATGATGGTGCATATTTGTCACTTGTATAGTCAACATCCGTGCCTGCGTGTACTGTTTATTAGAACACTGTGATCACATGTGTGTGAGTAAAGCATCTTTTATTTTCTGTTTGTATGTGTGTGTGAGTAGGTGTGTGTGAAAGTCGTCCTACACACAATCTGACTATCTATGGGACTATCTGACCATTTTGATTCATACACATTCCATACAAACTTAAATAATTCTTTTACATTTAGGCATTTGGCAGACGCTCTTATCCAGAGCGACTTACATTTTTTTTTTCTCAGTACACATCTGAGCAGTTGAGGGTTAAGGGCCTTGCTCAAGAGTGGCAAATTGGTGGTTGTGGGGTTTGAACCTGTGATGTTCCGAACCATAGTCCAATGCCTTAACCACTGAGCTACCCCTGACCATCTTTTGATTGTGTAAAGCTGCTTTGAGACAATGCTGTCATGCACACTCAATCTACGACTGGCACTAGGACCCGGAAGTAAAGCGGTCGTGAACCAGGAAGTATAAAAGGAGTAAACAAACCATAGCATAACGCTCAGTCATTGAGTTCGGCCCATGTCGGTTCGTGTTGCTGTCTTCCAAACTGTGAGTACTCACCATTTTTGGGTTGTTGCTTTCTGCTGTTCTGTGTGCATTTACAGGGTGTATTCCAGAAAGCAGGTTATGTGACATACCCGGATAAGTTTGAGGGTAAGGTAGTGGATAAACCCAACTTCCGGTTCCAAAAACGGAGGTAACTTTCTGGGTATGTATGTAACCATAGCAACTTACTCTCTGAAGATAACCTGCTCGGTAGCAGGTTATGTTCCAGGGTAAGTTTGTTCCAGAAGGTTATTAAGCAGGCCACGCCCCTTTGATGAGGATCCCGTGGACGCGGAGGGACAAATTATACGAGGCTTTTTCACCGGGAGAGAATTACAAGACCTCGTATTGATGTTTTTTTTTTTCTTTTTCTAATGATTATTTGAAAGAGCGTTATTGGTTTTCAATGGAATTAAATTATTCAACACATCTCTTGAAGCCGCATATTGCAAATGTCACAAACGGCGGGTCTGCGCTTAGTAAACATTCCGTGTATATCACTTCGTTTTTTTCAGGGCATTTTTTGTACAATGTGGGGCGTGTGATGCAGAGGGAAAGGCAACTGTATGTCTGGCACTTAAACACTTCTTACACACATGTGTACAGCAGGTCCCTGGACATAAACCTCTGTGTGGTATTAAAGAGGAATTCCACAGAGTGGCAGGTTTTGTCCTTTGTAGTAAAATTGATGACGCATATTTAATATGTAGTCATACTATTTATATACATGTATTCATCCTGCACACACACACACACACACACTTGATCCTCCCATATATGACTTTCTATTTCAGGGTTTTCAGATGTAATTGGGTGCATTGATGGCACCTTCATTCCTATTAAAGCTATATCTTCAATAAATGAGGGAGACGAGGTTAATAGGAAATCTATTCATAGTATCAATGTTCAGGTAACAACTTAATTTTGCGTCCTTAATTTTTTGCCTTGTTAAAATCATTAAACTTTTTTTCCACATATGTGAGGCAACCCACATCATTACTAATGATAAGACAAAATGGCCAGGATCTGTGTCATCATTATGCCAGACATTTCAGCAGGGTATGTTTTTCTTCATACAATGTTTTTTTTTTTTTTTCTTTTTACTATATTTGTATTGTACACTTGAATCATTACAGGACAGTACAGTAGTTACTTGCTGGGGGACAGGGGATACCCTTGTCTGCCCTATTTAATGCCACCCTACCCTGAACCTGATCCTGGACCATAGACACGCTATAACCTGACTCACAGTCGAACACGGGCCAAGGTGGAGATGACCATAGGAATCCTCAAGTCTAGGTTTCAGTGTCTGCGTGGGCTCCGGGTCAGTCCAGAGAGGGCATGTGACATCATAATGGCTTGTGTTGTGCTTCACAATATTGCCACTATAAGAGGAGAGAGCCACCCTCCTTATATTGAAGAAGATGCCCAGAGGAACCTCTACAGATTTTTGCACACAACAGAGATGGAAGACTTTTGAGAGACAGGATTTGTCAAAATTACTTTTATTAAATAGTTTGCACTGGTCTGCTGTACAGTTCATGTCTTTTTTTCCTGAAAAACAATGAAAGTAAAATGAAATAAAACGTGTGGTTTTTTTTATGACATTGCTTTATATACACAACACTTTTAACACGCAACAGATTAATATACGCACAAGTTCTCACCTTAAGGCGATGCTCCAGTAATTAAATTTCTAGTGTTGCTTTTTTAATGGATAGCCTTTTCTTTTCCATTTGAAGCTGTATAAGGTCCATCTCCATGTCACTTTTTCTTATTTGTTTTTGAAGATGGACCTTATACAGCTCCTGGCAACTACAGTAGGAAGGAAACTAGGAATTATTATTCAAAAATAATTTAATAAATTCTGAGATTCTCGTCCAATAATATAATCCCTTTATCTAATCAACCCAGTATCTATAAGAAAATACAACCCAGCATAAAATTCTCAATATTATCAAAGAAAAAACCACTAATGCAGGAAAAAACATGTCAAAGTAATACAAGTAAGATCACAATAGCCTACTGTATATATCATGGGCAGTTAAATACAGAAAGCCTGCATAAAAACGTTAAGCATGTTCAAAAGTCTTTAAGTGATAGAGATAGTAATTTATTAATTCATATAATGAAAACAAACCATAGTGGTAAACTTACATTTCACCATGTTAGTGTCACTGGTGGCCCTTTATTAAGGGACAGAGCCGCTCCTCAGATAGGGTGGGGGGGGTGCTGGGCCCCCGCCAGTTAGATGGGCTTCAGCCTTCTTTCTATTAGCTACATGACAGAACGAATATACTAAACCGTGTTTAATAAATAGTTCAGTGATCGTGTAATAAGATATTACCTTTTTGCAGAGTTTTTTGTGCTTTTTGTGTTTCATATTCACTTGGCTTCTGCCTCCAGAAGGATTAAACCTTATTAAATAAGAAACCATACATTCCTAGTCAGTATACACTGGTATTTTAACCTAAAGAAATTAATGGTAGGAAAAGTAAATGCTTTCATTTAACAGCCAAAAGGATGCGGAAGGGATGTTTAATTATTTTTGCATTATAATAAAAAGGGAGGCGATGTAAAATTTGCAATTTAATACACTCACACATTTACTCTGTCTTTAATTTTTTGCCAAGTCAACTCTCTTTCTTCCTCCGGGTACTCCGGTTTCCTCCCACAGTCCAAAGATATGCAGGTTAGGCTAATTGGCGTTCCCAAATTGCCCGTAGTGTGTGATTGGGAGTGTGTGTATGTGTGTGTGCCCTGCGATGGATTGGCACCCTGTCCAGGGTGTACCCCGCCTAGTGCCCGAAGTCTCCTGGGATAGGCTCCAGGTCCCCTGCGACCCTGAACACAGGATTAAGCGGTATAGAAAATGAATGAAATGAATGAATGAACTCTCTTTCTTTAACCGATGCAGCCGTATTGCTTTTTTTTTTCCATTATTATTGGCTTAAATTCCTCATATGCGCGTATTAAAACCTCTGTGAAGTATGCCGCTCTCTTTTTTCACTTTGAAGTTCCATTTTGACTCGTGAAATCGTCGATCCATTGAAAATGTCTTTATGTACGCACCGTGCACGCGCACTAACTCTGGGTAACCAGTAGGGGGTTGATTAAACTTAATCTTATCAGGTGTTTTGGAACCGACATACTCTCGGTATGCGGGTTTGGGGTTAATCAACCCAGAGGTTAAGATTAACCAAATGGTAAGTTAACCAAGCTTTCTGGAACACCCCCCAGGACGCGGGTTAAATTTGTGTTTTTCCCTGGCTCACCCTTTGTGAGAGTCCTTATACTAAATCGCGTGGATATCCTACCTACTCGCCTCTCTCCGCGTTTGGGTTCACCATCCATGCTACATTGGGCTAACCACTAAAGCTACGTCTTCTGGTCCTCAAGGTTAGTACATCCGTGACAGAATGACTGCGCCTCCCACGATGAACCCAGCGGATCATGCGCGTCTCTGCGGCGTTGTGGATCAGCATGCCGTGCTAATCAATCAGCTAAACGGGGAGCTCGCTTCTCTGCGCCGCGAGGTTGCTGAACTCCGCCTCATTCCACCCTCCCCGCCCACCCCTTCTGATGTTTTCGTCTCTTTACCAGAGAAATGGAATTGCACGGACGGGGAATTGCAGGGACAGCGCTCGAGTTGGTGTTTGAGTTCAATTCCACCAAGTACTCCACCGATCGGCTACACATTGCACTACTCGTCTCATTGCTAATGGGGCAGGCAGCTGAGTGGGCCACGGCAATTATCCGTGCTGATAAGGATACCGCCCATTCCTACCACGAATTCACCCGTCAGCTCAAGCTCACTTTTGAACACCCGGGCACCCGCAGTGCAAGGTGGAGACCGACACAAATCTTTATCACCTGCAGCAGGGAGGATTGTCCGTGAGTTGCTACACCGCCGAGTTCCGTACTCTCGCCGTCCAGACCACCTGAGGAGATGCAGCGCTCCGGACATCCTACTACGAGGGACTGGCCACAAACGAGTTCGAAGTACCGCATTTATCGACTCCGGGGCATCTTATGCCAAAAAATTAGGGGTAAAAATTGAGCCGTTATCCTAGCCCGTTCGAATCATATCGGTTGACGGTCGGCCCCTCTCATCTCGCCCCATCACCACCCAAACCCAACTCATCACCCTGTTTGTTGCCCAACACCAAGAACAGCTCAGGTTCCACCTCGCCTCCGTATCGCCGCCACCCATCATTCTGGGTTGATCCAACATGACCCTCTCATCTCCTGGACTCAGAACAGGATTCTACAGTGGGGCGCGACCTGTACCGAACTCTGCCTGAGGGCTTCGACTGGGACGTGCTCTAGGGAGTCCGGTGATGGTGATGTTATTCCTTGTTAGGAATGCAACTTCCTAACAAGCTGGGATATTCAAAGAGACAACTTTCACAGTGCTATAATGCATATCTGTCACATAGAGGCTTATTCTAAAAGTTTATAAGATACAGGGCAGAGTAATGTCCCCTGCAAAATTCATTACACTTACAGACTTGACCTTGACTGAGTTGTTGTTGTTGGTAAAATCTGCGTACAGTACATAAGATGTCAACTTTAAATTTATATCACACAAACATGGCAATCCATCACAGGTACACCATGTCCTAACCAATTTTCTTTGACAATTTCTTAATAGTTTCTATATATCTTAACTTTTCTCTCTGCTGCGTTGCCACTCTTAGTCCCACCCAGAGCACTGCAGTGTTAGAAAGTACCATGTATGAGAGGGCAAAATATTATCAAGCCAGCACTTTGAATTGAAATCAAAGCATCCATTAAATAGTTTGTGAAAGAAGCCCTCTCCCTTCTGCTTTTTAAAGTTGCACAGATTATGCTTGCCTTCTGTGTCTAATCTGTGGCTCCATAAAATATGTAAAAAATGTAAAAATCTGAAATTTGATGTAGTTTCAAATTTTTCTCTTGATCCCAAAACTAAAAATATTTTCAATGTATTGCAAACAAAAAAATCTATCTATCTGTTTTTTCATCTATTTATCTATTGCTGACAATAATACAACAGAAGGGAGATATTATAAATTACAGTAAAACATTACAGGGAAAAGATTAACAATCAGCAAGGCGGGAGGACAATGTGTGCAGCAATAAATAACAGGAAATCAAATCAACTAAATCTTATACCCGAGTGGATGAATTATCTAACTCTCTAGTGTGTTCTGGACCCAATATTGGGTAATACAGTCCTGCTGTCAAGCATCCTTAATCTTTCTGAATCTCTGAAGATATATTTTATAGAGGACTTAAATATTGTAGTCTTCCAATCTCTCTCCCTTTATTTTATTCTAAGAAACCTTCTAAACATCTGTCTGCAATATTATGAAGAACAAGAAGGTTTTCTTTCCCTTCCCATCCCCCTTTAATTTTAGGGATTTAACTGACTATTTTAGATTAGATTAGATTCAACTACTGTATATTGTCATTGCATGTGTACAAGTAGGCAATGAAATGCAGTTTAGGTCAAACCAGGAGTGCAATAAGCAGTAAGTGCAGGATAAAGGTATACGTTATAAATACACTTAAAGGAATATGTGCAGGGAGAAGCTGTGTGTAATATGTACAGATGGATATACTTTGAGCATAACAGATGGATATACTGTGAGCATAATATACAGATTGCTAGTAACTATAATCAGAAATTTACAAATAGATGTACAATGTATACAAGTTGCTATTAACTTGCAGATACTGTATGTCAGCATTATTTTATACAAAATAGACAAAATTAACTATTTCCAAACGTAACTTAAACTAATAAATAAATAAGTAACATTAAACAAGAATATTTGCATGCCTGTAAAGAAGCATGTCATTACATGACAGAGCGGTTTTTAGATAAATGATTTTTATGAAAATATAGGAGCAAGTGTAATATGCATAACATAACAGCTGTTTTCCTTACAGTACTGTGCAAAAGTCTTGGGTACATACAAATAATGCCATGTGCAAATAAAAAAAAACTTCTACATAAAAGAAACCTCTATAAAGAGCACTAAGGATTAATAAAATAAACAGTCAATATTTGGTGTAAAAGCTCTTTGCTTGAAAATAATCAGTCTTGTTAGATAAAGATTTGTTTTGATTTGTTTTATAAGTACTGTAAAATATTAGGGACGGTTTACTGAGCATGCTAATCAACCATAACATCATGACCACCCTTCTTGTTTCCTTTTTCCTTTTCAAGGTCACAAACAGTCGTGTAAGCATCTCACTGCATATTATACTGTGTGTGATTGTATATGTGATGAATAAAATAAAAGTTGAATTGAATTTGGTGTTTTGCCACCAAAACCCTTTGAGACTGTGGTATCTGGCACCAAGTCATCAGTAGCAGATTCTTTATATCCAGTAATTTGTGAGGCAGAGCCACAAAAAACAATTTTGTGTTTCAGTGTGGTAGGTCATTTTTATATTGATGAAAAAGGCCGCTGCCATCAGGGAATAGCATTTTTATGAAGGGGTGTACTTGTTCACCAACCATTTTTAAGTACAGTAGTTAGTACGTGTGAACGTACAGATCTGGCCGTTAAGACTGCGTGTGTTTTCCCGCGAGATGCCTCAATTTAGCGCACGGCGTGCCGCGACTTGCCATAAGCAACATTCGGGAATTTAAATAAATGTGTTGTGCTTCACTGAATTGCCGCCAGATGGCGCATGGAAGGACTTTATCTAAAAGCCGGACAATGTACAACGAAGAATTGTGTATAATTAGTTAGCCTAAAACAATATTGTTTCCAATGCTGATGCAAACATGAATTTTATTTTGTTTTACAACAGATCTTTCATGATGAATGTGTGTATATGTGCTTCATATTATATACAGCGCGATAGCACGCTCAGTTACTGTAATCCCACTTCTCACCTTTCATGTAGGTCTGCTCGGACTTATTAATTCGTTTTAAACCCTTTAAAAATGCGTGTGTATACAGCTCAAAACCTGCATCAGTTATTAAAGATAGCGTCTATTTAGAAAAAATGCCCCAGCGATTTCAGAGCTTCAGGAAATCTCCCGGCGCTCTGCGCATAACTCCGGGCCGAAACATGTCGCAAAGAATTTATAAACGTTTTCTAAACGTGGGCTATTGTTTTTTTACTTATAATATTTGTTCATTTAATTTAAATGAGGTTTGGGCTCAAGACTTCGATTCGGCATTGTGATCCTCCTCTTTAATTTACTACATAGTTTTAATCAGCGCTGTTCCTATTAATCCTCATAGCTCAGTGGTAGGCAATTCGTCTACCACACGGGAGACCCGGGTTCGATTCCCAGCCAGGGAATTGCTATCAAATATTATATTAGATTTATATTATATTTGCAAATATGCAGTGTGCAAATAAACATCTATATATAATACAAATATATATTGTTTATGATGAAAAATTAAACGAAACTAATTTTATTATAAAACAAACAATATAAAAGTATACATGTTGTATATGAAAAAATATTTCTATTTGGTCGTCATACATGGTCGTCAACTCGCACGTTCTATATTCCATTGTCATTCATATTGCCGTTGTTTTTATAGCCCTTTAGAGTCGATTATAGTCCAACTGTTTTTACCTATGTAGCCCACTTAACGAAAAAGCTATTGAAAATTCATAATTTTTTAAATAAAAAATGTATTAAAAAATTATCAAACTGAATATTGCAAAGGGACTTGTAGTTATTAGCAATGATGGAGTGGATTATAGTCCAACTGTTTTTACCTATGTAGCCCACTTAACGAAAAATCTTTTGACAATTCATATTTTAAAAAAAGAAAAATAAAACAAAAATATATTAAACTGAATATTGCAAAGGGAAACTACAATGGTTGTAGATAAATGGATTATAATCCAGTTATACAACTTATGTATAACTTATCCATTTAACAACTTATCTGTTTTATTGGCACAAGAATTGTCTTATTTATTTTATAATGTAGATTAAAATAATTATTAATGAATTAAACAAACAAATAAATAAACAAATAATCCATATTGTAGTCTAAGTGTAATACTGTATTTTTGATGTCATGTGAGGTTTTCAGAGCGCACCGGCAGAAGTAAACTAATGATTACTGTATGAATGCGTCGGGAAAACAGCAAGCAGACTGTCTTTGACCATTTAAAAAAAAAAAAAAATGTTTGCGTTCATTTTCTGACGCGCTCAAGTTCACCAAAAACAATACAGAACAGCGCACCTTATTTGCTTTCAAACATTTACAAAATCACAACGTTTTTTCGTTGTGAGTGCGCTTAAATAAAAGTTGCCAGACAACATTCAAATGCAAATTATTCACTCTCCCCAAGTGTGAATCAGCTGTTCTCACCTATCTTCTGGATTCTAGATTCTAAAGTTGACATTGTTACCGTTTTTCCTTTGTTTTACAAATATGACCCAATATATGTTCAGTGATACTTTTTTTTACGTTTTTGTATTGTTATATTTTTATACGTAGTAAGTAAGTAGTTTTAAAATTTAATCTCCACTTTAATGAGCCACAGCGACAGCGCGCTCAGTTACTGTACTGTTATCCCACTTCTCACCTTTCATGTAGGTCTGCTCTGACTTATTAATTCGTTTTAAACCCCTCAAAATGGATAACTAGCGAATGCTTTATTAATGGGCTCTAAAAGTCAATGGATTATTACAGAACATGCGAGTTGACGCCCATGCACTGATCAGAAAGCATCAAATTGTTGGGTTTGAATGAAAATGACACACAAATAAATAAATATTTATATGTTAAATATATTATATTTAACAAATAATAAATGACACAGATATAAATATATCATTGGTGAACACGATGATTTGATAATTAAATTACACACGAATATATATATACAGTATATATATATATATATATATTTATATATATATATATATATATATATATATATTATATATATATATATAATATATATATATATACACACAGGTCCTTCTCAAAAAATTTGCATATTGTGATGAAGTTCATTATTTTCTGTAATGTACTGATAAACATTAGACTTTCATATATTTTAGATTCATTACACACAACTGAAGTAGATTGATTGATGATTGTGGCATACAGCTCATGAAAACCCAAAATCCCTATCTCCACGTGGAAAATGCTTCAATTTCATTGGCTGTCACTGAGTTCCAGCTATTCACGGCTGGCCGCCGCGGGCCAGTCGTGAATAGCTGACACTCAGTGACAGCCAATGAAATTGAAGCATTTTTGCAGCTTTCCACGTGGTGTGGCATGGCTTAAATAATAGTATAAAATCGTCCAGACCCTGGTTCGAATCCCGCTGTGGGTGAAAATGTAATAAATGTGAATCCGTTGTTTTACACTTTTTGCTTATGATTATCATTAAATTATAGCAACTCTGAGGTGAGTGCTAATGTGTTTCATAGCTTAAGAAAAAAATCTCAACGCGGGTGCGTTACAATAAGAATAATAATAAATATATAAATTCAGAGAACTACTACTACTACTACTACTAATAATAATAATTCTGAATGGAGAAAGTGCAGTCAAAGAAGTACCATCATTGAAGGAGAGAAAAAAAATGAAGAATAAATACATATCAGTTTGAGCTTGACACGTTTATGAGCTCTGTCATTTGCTGTCAATGGGCGCCTAACACATGTTCGGCTTCAGTAGACACACAATACTTCAGACTGAAACACGACTGCCCCCTACAGGTAATGAAGGGCAGTAATTTTCACAGCTTCCCGCGGGAAGCCACGGCAAGTCGTGGGATCCCTTTTCTGAAAACGTGCATTTTTAAAGGCCCGATCTATATATATATATATATATATATATATATATATATATATATATATATATATATATATATATACACACACACAGACCTATATAAGTGTATATCATCCAGCCTAGTCATTACACCAGCATTAACTCTACTTGTGATTCATGCTCATTTTACAATCCCATAGCCTGTGAAATGAATGCAATTTGAAATTTAAAGGATATGCATTTTCACATGCAGTTCAGTCATTATGTGGAAAAGTGACAACAATGAAAACTGTATTAATTGTGCAAAGAGCAGCATGAAAGTGACAATGAAATTTAGTCTGTGTGTAAGTGGCAAAGTATGCAGTAGTTGGATCACTGAGCAGACCCTGAGGCAGATGGGAGTTACCGTATGCATGTAACACTGTGATGTAAATAGCAGACTAGAGTAGCATAGATCTCCCAGTCCACAATTCCCATGTCATTGTAGTGAGGAATTGAAGAGCCGAATGACTCTGGAGACAAAGGATTTTCTAAATCTTTCTGTTGAGCAGCTTTGCGACAGAAGTCTTTCGCTGAACACACTCTTCTAAAGACACACAGACAGAGCTACTGAATGGGCTGCCATTCGCATCTTCGCCCGGACGTATGATGGTAGTAATTTTTCATAGTAATTTTTAAAGCACATAGTGTATATTCATATAGTCTATATTAAACATTTGCTCCTAATCCACTCCCCCTGCTTAACTTATACTGTGCATCCATGCGAGCCAAAATAATCTAATAAATATCATAAATTTATAAGTTTTAAGCATATTCAGCATGGGTCACTTCTTTTTCATATATATTGATATTTATTACCACTACAAGTTATATTATTTAAATAATCAATTACAAATGCATTGTTGGCTATAGCCATGTGTCACAGAAAATGTAGCTTTTAGCCTCTCATTCATGTTTACTCTTTGTCAGTTATCACTGAATTTGTCTATAGCTCATAATGTGAAAATAATAATAATAATAATAATAATAATCCTGAACGTGTTAAATCTTTGGTTTTGTTAGTGATTGTATAATGCGATTTTTATGTTTAAATTTGTTTGTTCATTTGTGTTTTAGTATTTTATTATTGGATGGTCACGCATTCCACTTTCTGTACCATATAAGCATTTGTCATGAGAGATGCACAAGAAATAATAAAAAGTGGACTTCCCTACACACCTTTATTAGCCACCGCCTGAGACCTGGGCCATTTAATTAAAAATTTAAATACAAGGATTCTTTTAACCTTGTGTTTTATAATCATTATATTGTTTTGTCTGGATTATAAAGCTTATCTTAGAGGCTAAATCACAGACCCAATATAATATTTCCCAAGTATTTAGCCCAAAAGTCTCAAATAAAATTATCAATCAAATTTATCAAAAATATAGATAGATAGATAGATAGATAGATAGATAGATAGATAGATAGATAGATAGATAGATAAATAGATGTTTAGTGTTCAACACATGACTTCACACATCAATTTGCAGAGAGTTGATCAAGGTAGATGTTTACAAATGAATGTGATTATACTCAGATTTGAGCCAATCCCAATGACTCTTGGCACCCCAGGGCACAGGGACCCCTTACTCAAATCAGACAATGATTTATATATGTGCTATACACACTGAAGAATTTTCTGATGTTCAATTTTAGGCTTCAATATGATTTAAGTCAAAATAAGATCATAGATATTATTTCTAAATCCTGAAAATCCCTAATCTTATTTTGGGTGCTTATACAGTGTTAAGTGCATGTGCACTGCATATTACCAGCTATAACGTACCCACTCCCATGTATTCAAGTGTGCCCCATGGTGTCATGACCTAGGTCAGTTTGTATTTTGGATTAAACTTTGCTGTTTTGACCTTGGATGAAATAACAATCTAAATGAATCCACTGCCAATGTTCTCCTTTCCAGCACAAACAAGCAGCGAGTCCAGCTTAAAGCCAACCATAGACTTCGCTCTCCTTACAACTTTGTTCAAACGTGTGGCAACTCTGCTTTTAAGGTTCCATCCAAAAGTACAGTATGCCATGGAAAAGATTGCTGGCCACCTCTGCCTGGTAAAACAATTGTATGAGCTTTTCGTCGATTTTAAAAGAGCCCAGTTTCCTCAGAAAGAACAGCCAACTCTAACTTTTTGTACATGTTTGGCCTGACCAGTCCAGTTTTTCATTCAGGTATTTATATGCGTTTCCACTTTGAATTTAACTCCCTCAATAGCCATCAAAGACCATCTCTATTTTCTTAGAAGGCATTTGTCACATTGTCTGTGGCTTTGACTTTAGATAATTTGACCTGCACCAGGTCACAAACATCCTCCTCCTGTACTCCTGTCCATCCCTGATACACCTCACAATGGCAGTGTCATCAGAGATCTGCTGCATTTGACATGACTTTTGACATGAGCTGTACTACTTCACAAAGTGAACAGAAAGGGGGGAAAGTACAGTCACCTGAAGAGCTCCCATGCTGCTGACCATGATCTTAGAGGAGGTGCGGTCTCTCATCTTGACATACTGTGTTCTGCTAGAGAGGTAGGCTGTAATCCAGTATGATCCACTTGCATATCAGGCAGCTTGGCTATAAGTAGGAGTTGCTGGATGGAGAAATTATTTTTTCTTTGTCAAGGTGGAGCAGGTAAAGCACAGCATCAGCTACACCATCCTTCTCCTGGTAGGATACAGTGCATGATCTGAGGGCTGAGGAGAATCAGTCCTAAAAGGTCTTCATGAGGTCAGAAATTAATGCCACTGGCCTGAAATAATTGATGAGACACAATGGTTTCCAGGGATGAGAGACCCTCCCCACTGGCAAAGTCAGATTGAAAAAGTGCTGAAGGTGCTTACCTTTTTTTTGTGAGATTGGACCAGGGCTAGCTTTTGCACCCCACTCACATCAGTGAACCTTGTGCCCCCACGACCTCATTGCCATTGCACCAGTTTGTCCCTTATTTGGGCTACTATTGGTAGATACTACCCATTGCATACTGGAAACACTTCTCAGCCAGCTACCACTGTGAGCAGAACCGAACGTGCATATTTCCATTAGCATTCCTTCTGAGTGCTCTTGCTTTATGCTGGACCAGTAAAAAATCCTGTTGATAGTGAGTATTCTTAGTATTCTAGCATTCATGTTTTTAGTTTGATGTCCAGTGTTCTCCACTGGCACTTGGTTTGTCATCAAAGTAAAATGTAGGCCAGATAAATGCAAGGAAATGCAACTTAGAAAAGGACAGAGCAGACTCTACTTCTTGAGCAAACTCAGGTCCATTAATGTCTGCAGCAAGATGTCTCTCTGTTGCCCGGTTGTGATGCACGTGTATCAAACACGGCAAAAACTGTGGCTTACAGTATATAACCTCAGTCAGGTGACGTCACCTGATAAGGTGCACCTGCAGGTTATAAATAGGACTGAACCGGAAACATCCTCAGGTAAATTTTCAAGCATCTTCAAGCAAAATATCTTGAGTAGGAGGCAGTTCACATCAAAACAGCAGCCCTGGGAGGCTATTCTGACATCCTGCAAATAAATTCAAGTAGAAGCTGTCCAAAAACTCACAAGTTCAATGAAGTTCAAGGGATGCAAGAATTGTGAAGGTGATATCAAAGAAGGGGTCCTATGATAAGATGTACAGTACCATGCCCTGTTAGGATGTTTTTGATTTAAATAGCTTTTGATTTCAATAAATATTACCTCATAATTCTGCAAATTCAATGAAAGCCCATTTTCAGTTCTTTACAACCTATAAAATGTTCTAAGTCTGTTGTGCATAATAATTTGGAACAGTGCGTTTTCAGTTTTTTTATTTTTGAAATAAATATTATCATTAGAAGGTTTGTTCAATAAAATTGGAATTATACCCTAAAGGTTGATGACTTGAAAATTATACTGACTGTCATTTGCATTGACTAATTATGAAAATCAGAGAAAGATATAATTTGCGTAATAGTTTGGAATGCAGTGTAGGTGTCTTTATGACAGCTAACAACCTCAAACAGGTGCTACTAATTTAGAATCATGGGCAGAGTGTAGCTGGACTATTTAAAAGCAAAATAACAGGTCTTTGAGGGTCTGAAATCTGGCTGATAAGTAAGTGATCAAATACTTATTTGACACAGTACTTCAAATATAAATTGTTAAAAAAATCATACAATGTAATTACCAGATTTTTCTTTTTAGATTCTGTCTCTCACAGTGCACCTATGCTGAAAATTGTAGACCCCCCCATGATTTCTAAGTAAAGGAAATTGAAAAATCACAGGGTGATCAAATGCTTATTGATCTCACTGTATATATAGACTTGAGAAACAATAATTTTGGCTGTCAACATTTTGATATTCAGCCCACAAAGATGTAAAATTGGATGCAACTCCACGTCTCTCTTGGAAACCAAGAAATACTGACTGTAATGGCCTGATTCTCTGTCTGGCAGGGGAACATGTTCTATGGCCCCTTTTCCCAGCGAAGTCTGTAATTGCTGAGTCAGTAAATGAGTTTCTGTGTAAGGCATAGAGTGTGTCTGTATGTGTGAGGGAAGCCAAGAGGAGGAGGGGGGCTGGGGTGTGTGTGCTGGGTCTTAATGCGGGTAGGAGCACAGTGTCAAATTACGCACACACACAAACACACACACACACTCTCTGCCTTACACAGAAACTCTGCAAGCACTAAGACCCAGCAGGGGAGACGATTACCTACAATTCCGCAGCGCAAGAGAGAGAGAAAAACCGTTGGCTCAGTTGTGATCACGTGACACTTGGCGTCAAAACAAGAAGCGCATGCGTGATACATGATACTTGGTACTTGTAAACCAAGACAATGCTCAAAATTTATTAAAAATCTTTGCTAGTCTTGCGGAACACTAGTAAACCGTGTTACTCATAATCCGAGATTCCACTGTATTTGTTAATTTTATTTAAATCATGTTTGGGCTCTGGGATGTTGAGCATCGTGATCCTCCTCTTTAATTTCCTACGTAGTCTAATCAAATTCAAATCAAATTTTATTTGTCACATACACAGTCATACACAGTACGATATACAGTGAAATGTTTAATTCTTCGCAAATCCCAGCTTCTTGTTAGTAGGCAGGGGTCAGAGCACAGGGTCAGCCATTTTACGGTGCCCCAGGAGCAGACAGGGTTAAGGGCCTTGCTCAACCTCGAACCGCCGATCTTCCGATCCGTAACTCAGAGCCTTAACATACTGAGCCGCCACTGCACTACCTCAGCGCTCAACCGCACGCAAGTTTTCCAGGCTTTTCCAGAGAGTTTTCTGGCTATACGCTAGTGTTACATATGATAGAATCTATAGTCTAGATGTAAATGTATACATTTACTTTGCTTAAATTCGATGCAAATAAAAACGCTTATATTTAACTTAAATTCTAAATTTGTACTGTAATTTTAGTACTGTGATTGTAAATTTATATAAAGTATTTGTATTTCATAAGGTTTTGCCAGTGGTGGTACAGCACAACGGGGGTCATTATTTATTAAAGAAAATTATGATGATCATAACAGCCTACTGCATTTCATTCTTATAATAATGCAAAAAAACAAGCGGGGCTGAATGACATCGACATCTACTGACGTAGTAGAACATCCTGACAATGTTTTAATTTTATGGTCATTTATTTCAGTTAATAAATTCAATTCAATTCAATTCAATTTTATTTATATAGCGCTTTTAACAATGGTCATTGTCTCAAAGCAGCTTCACAAAAAAATAAATCTACTACAAATTTAAAGAACACAAAATATAAGATGACAAAACCCTACACGCGTAGCTTTTCTAATTACACATGATAAAATCTAAAGGCTCACTGTGTTAACATTTACTTTGCTTAAATTCAATCCTAATAAGGTTTAATTTGAATTCTAAATTTGTACTGTAATTTTAGTACTGTGATTATGAATTTGTTTAACTACAATGTTTCACTTGATTTTATCCGCTACTACGTGCAGCTCTAAAGGATTGCGGTTTTAATTAATCCTTAAAAGAATGAACTAAGGCCTGTGGCGTCAGTCTATAGTTATATAGCGCCACTCAGCGGTAAAAGCCAGCAAACGCACAAACCCAAATGCTGCCGCCGTGAGGCGTGCCGGTAAAAACATTATTCCCGATTGAGTACCTACAGTACAGTGTACATGTTAATAACAAACAATACACAATATACAGAAAAATACAAGAACTCATTCATTCATTTTCTATACCGCTTAATCCTGTGTTCAGGGTTGCGGGGGACTGGAGCCTATCCCAGGAGACTTCGGGCACTAGGCGGGGTACACCCTGGACAGGGTGCCAATCCATCGCAGGGCACACACACACATACACACACTCAATCACACACTATGGTCAATTTGGGAACGCCAATTAGCCTAACCTGCATGTCTTTGGACTGTGGGAGGAAACTGGAGTACCCGGAGGAAACCCACCAAGCACGGGGAGAACATGCAAACTCCATGCACACAGAGACAGGAATCGAGCCTGGCCAGGGAATCGAACCCAGACCCTGGAGGTGCAAGGCGACAGTGCTAACCACTACACCACCGCGCCGCCAAATACAAGAACTATAGAGATTAAATAAAGACAGAGTACGTAAACAAATCCACAATATACATAAATAATGGGAGTGTGCATGATGTTGAAAACATCGATAATGTGCATCAAATGGAGTTGTGAGTTGTGATGTATGGCTCCATACAATATGCAATATACAGTACAAGAAGTAAGAATGTGTGTGGTATTGCAAACAACAATAATGTGCATTACATATGGAAATAAGTGAAGCACAGCTGTTCATAAAATGTATTTTCAGTAGTGATTTTCTTGTCTGTTTCCTGGTTTTGTTAGGATAGAGTTTATGTTGATCTCCCACTTCAAATTTTGGGAAAACCAAGTACAGTGAGGACTAAGAGGAAATGGTCTCATAACTCATTGGGGAACAAAAAGAAAATAACTCATTGGGGATCAAAAAATGTTAAAACACATGGAGTTAGGAAATGCCTACAGGAAATAACTGGAGAAGACCTTGAAGGAGAACAAAGTTAGAGACATGTAGAGGGGGATGAGAGAGCACTGGCTCTTGAAAGTGAGGGTGCAGTTGTGGGGAATGTACAAGAATTTAGGCCCTCCTAAACTTCAATTTGCTTCCAAGCCTTTAGTGTAGTAGTTTTGTCCCAATCCCTTTGGTTCTCTCTGCATTGTGCATGTGGGAGTACTATTAATTTCACTACTAAACATAGCAGTGAGTTCTACTGTTGTTTTTTAAGACTTGATTTCACTAAGCATTTAAGCAATCTCCCATCACACACATTCATGATGTATCTACTGCAGAAGGCTTATTTCTCCCTGGATAGACCTAATAACATAGGTTCACTGGTGCCTTTTTCTGGATAACATCCAACCTAGATTGTTAAGGCCAAACTAGAGGATAGGAAGGTGCATGCCCCTTGGTTATAGATACAAAGTCATGAATCAATATATGATATACAATATATATAATTATATGATGGGTAGACTGCAGTTTGTAAGACTACAAAACTGTGTTTCTGAGCATCTGATAAGAGGCACGGGTGATCTATGGGGTTGATCTGGGGAGTTATTAATAATGCCTCGCACCATATCTATAAAAAAAATTACATGCTCATTTATCGCTGCTGTTTAAGGAAATGCCATAGGAAATCTTTCCTACCAAGTGTCATCAGACTTAATAACTTGATGAATTCGCACCAGTGAGGTCGGCTGCCGTCAAAACTGCTCCAACCTCACTTTCTTTGTTGTTGTTTTTTAAGTTAATTGTCAGTAACTTTAAACTTTCAATTTCTTAGTTCAAATTGAACAACCTACACACTGACCGGATCAAAAAAATCACCTTCCTCTCAAGGAGTAACTAATTCTGTCACCCCAGAAAGTAAAACCATGGATCAATACCTTGTGGCAAGAATCATACGCCCCTCCTCTTTGAAAATAAACTCTGTCAAACCATTCACTACATGGTCTGTAATAATACAAATCACAGACAGCTGCTTCAGTAAGTCTTCTCTAGGTTATGATTACAATTTAGCAATGCCAGGTCTAATCCCATCAATGTCCTGTGCCAGCAAAGCAATGCTTTACTTTGCTCCAGAAATGTTACGACCCATTTCAGCAATGATCTAAACACCTTGGCAAGGCCACACCCTGGTCCAGCAATGTCAGATCATGTCCCATACCTAACCCTTTTCTGCCCAAGTCATTACCTGCAACACAAGCCATTTTCCTGTAGCATCTGTGCCAAAACCCACACCATCACAGTCAGGTCCTAAATCATGTTGCGGACAGTCCCAATCAGGCCCTGCATCATTCCAGGCAAGCCCAACTGTGTCTTCTGGAGTACAGGATGCACTGTTGGCTCTACCAGCAGGCTTTGAGAACATTGTGCTTGCCGGCAAGAATGTCATCTCTGCAGCGCACTATGGCTTTGGTGACCACATGCTTGCCATATCCACTACCCTTAAGAATGAAATGGCCTCACCATTTCCTGGTTTCAAGGATATCATACTTGCACTACACCATTTGTGTTGTACTTGCTATTCAACCTACTTTCAAAAACAGAATTGTTACAGTACCCCTAGTATAAGAGTATTATGCTACTGTCTTTGCCCAACTTTAAGTACTTTGTATGCCACCACCTGGCTTTGTGTGTTGTGCCCTGCTCCTCACAAAGTTCCATTAAGTGGCCACTTAAGAGCAAAGCTTTAGCTCTGTCGCAGATCAAGGCCACGAATTGGCCCGTGTTGTCCATCACTGGTACATCAAATATTACCTTTATGACAGCGTCCCCTGTGCCATACTCCTGTTCCAAGCCCTAGCAGTAGGAAAATTCTGATCCACTTGGACTTGTCACTAAACTAAATTCTGTCCCAACGCTAAGGTCAGTTCTAGAGAGTTCTAGTCTGTTAAGCCCTGCCAATCAGGTTAAGTTTTATTTCCTGTGCCAAACTTTCATCCAGCCCCTTGCCCTTGTATGTTGCCTTAATGTATAAAAATGTCACGAACTCCTGTCACTCCTCTCGTTTGTTGTTGTTTTTGTTCCCACGCTGTCAGATTTCTCTACTCGCGGTCACGTTGTCTCTAGACTGTCACGTCTTTTCCCACGCCTTCGTACCGCCCCTCCCACACACACCGGCTCCCCATTCACAAATAATTTCTCCCGACATTTAAGGAAGCGCAGCGCGCTTTCTCGCTGCCGAATTATTGCGTGCTCCACAGCCCAGTTTCCTCGCGGTTATTTTTCCTATGATTCATGCGTTTTTTGACCAAGTGCTTTGTTTAACGGCTTTCGCTTTTCGCTCGCCCCTACGGATTTGTTAGACCTGATTTTTGCTTCACGGACATCGACCCACGCCACGCCCCTCGACTTCGCTATCGTCTTCCGCTTCGGATTGTTTGACCTGGCCTTGACTGCTCTCACGGACACTGACTCACGCTTCGCCCCTTGACTTCGCGATTGTTTCTCACTTCCGGATTCCACATCCTTCGAGACACCAACAGGTGAAACGCCTCTGCTCCTCTCAATCTCTGCATCCACGTCTGTTTTTTCCACTACATAAAGGCACCCAGCAGCCATCCTCCACGTCAAGGTGAACTACAGAATCTCACTTCATTAAACGTCAGAGAACCGCTTCAGAGCTGCACCTCTGTCCTCCATTATAGTCCCGTGTTCATTATACACCTGTATTCCGTGAGAGAGTAACACCAAGCACTACCAACCCTATCTCCTACATTTTCATCATTAAAGCCCTTTTAAGAATATCATCCCAGAGTGGTGTCTGCTCTTGGGTCCTATCAGCCTGCCTGACCTCGCACAGCGTCGTGACAGAATAATTCGGCCAGAAGAATGGACCCAGCAGAACTGAGCCGTCTGAGGACCGCACTGGAGAATCAGGGCACTCTCCTTGGCTCACACCAGCAGGATATCCAGTCAGTCACTCAGACCCTGGCATCTGTCTCTGAATCTCTTGCTAAGCTCACGATCCAAGTACAACAGCTCCACACGACCTCCTCTCCGGCCGCCACTGCCACCCCACCACCGGAACCACGCCTTCCTCCGCCTCAGGCTTATGATGGTGAACCAGGCACTTGCCGCTCCTTCCTCTCCCAGTGTTCGCTGGTGCTGGAATTGCAGGCCTCGACCTTTCCCACAGAACGTTCAAAGGTGGCATATGTCATTACACTACTGACCGGGAGAGCAAGGGAGTGGGGAACGGCAGTATGGGACGCTCAGGATGCCTGCTGCTTTAGCTTCGACAGATTCACTCAGGAGATGAGGAGAGTCTTCGACCGCTCATCCTCTGGCCGAGAGGCGGCTGGGAAGATATTAAGGCTTCGCCAAGGACCTCGTTCAGCTTACGACTATGCGATAGAGTTTCGCACCCTGGCGGCCTCCTGCAATTGGGACGAACAGGCTTTGTTTGATGCCTTTTTGGAGGGACTTTCCGAAACCCTCAAGGACGAGCTTATCTCCCGTGAGCTACCATCTGATCTGGACGAACTCATGGACCTCGCTGGGCGGGTCGATGCTCGTATTCGTCTCCGACGTGATCGACTTCAGACAGTCAGGAGGTCTCTCTCTCCTCTCACCCTTCCACGCTCACCTGCTTCTCCATGTCCACCTACTCCTCCATGCCCACCCGCTCGCCCATGCCCTCACTCTTCTCCTGAGGAACCCATGCAGATAGGTCGAACCCACATCTCCTCAGAGGAACGGCAGCGGCGACGAACAGAGAGAGCATGCTTTTATTGTGGGCAAGCAGGTCATTTTCTCAAGGACTGCCCGCTAAAAAAGTAAGCCCTCCAGTTAAACTGGGAGTTCTGGAGGGCTCCACTCACAAAAACCTCCCTAACACACGTTCATGTTTCACTGTCTCCCTCGTCCATGACAACAAGTCCCATGCCATGCAAGCCCTGATTGACTCCGGGGCCGATCGGAACCTAATTAGCCTCAACACAGTCAGAAACTTGGGAATTCCTGTACATCGTCTGAACCCCTCTTTCTCTGTGCGAGCCCTAGATGGTAGTAACCTCCCTCCCATTACACACCAGACAACTCCAATTACTCTTCGCATTTCTGGCAACCACGTGGAGGACATCTCCCTCTTTGTCGTCAATAGCCCCTATTCTCCGATCGTTCTTGGCCGCCCCTGGCTTGCTCTTCACAACCCCCACATCGACTGGGTTAAGAACATTATCCTGGGTTGGAGCCCCTCATGCCTCGCCTCCTGCCTCCGCTCAGCTGCTACTCACTCTCCACCTCCCATCATGATCGACGAACATCTTGACCTTTCTAATGTTCCACCAGAGTACTCTGATCTCAAACTTGCCTTTAGCAAAGCACAAGCACTCTCACTTCCCCCTCACCGACCTTATGATTGTGCAATAAACCTCCTCCCAGGTACCACACCCCCCAAGGGACGCCTTTATTCACTTAGCCCACCAGAGAGAGAAGCCATGAACCATTATATCACAGAGTCTCTTGCCACAGGCATCATTCGCCCCTCCTCCTCCCCCGCAGGCGCTGGGTTTTTCTTTGTCAAAAAAAAAGATAATTCCCTTCGGCCCTGCATTGATTATAGAGGCCTTAACGAAATTACTGTCAAGAACCGTTACCCGCTCCCACTCATGACCACAGCCTTTGAACTCCTTCAAGGGGCCAAAGTATTCACCAAGCTGGATCTCAGAAATGCTTACCATCTTGTTCGGATAAGGGAGGGGGATGAATGGAAGACGGCCTTTAACACCCCTACAGGGCACTACGAGTACCGCGTTGTCCCTTTCGGCCTTACCAATGCCCCGGCAGTGTTTCAGGCCTTAGTTAATGATGTCCTCAGGGATTTTCTGAACTCTTTTGTTTTCGTCTACCTTGACGATATTTTGATTTTTTCACGTTCTCTCGAAGAGCATAGGAACCATGTGCGCCTAGTATTGCGAAGACTCCTTGAGAATAAATTATTCATCAAAGCCGAGAAGTGTGAATTTCATCAGGATTCTATCGCTTTCCTCGGTTTCATTATTTCACCATCCATGATCCAGATGGACCCCACCAAGGTAGAAGCTGTCACTGATTGGCCGGCTCCCACTTCCAGACGTGATCTTCAACGGTTTCTGGGATTTGCTAATTTTTACCGACGATTCATAAGGAACTACAGCACCATTGCTGCCCCACTCACAACACTAACCTCCTCAAGACTCCGGTTCCAGTGGAACGAACAGGCAGAGGAGGCCTTCCAAAGGCTCAAGACCAAATTTACATCGGCCCCTATCCTTACTATCCCGGATCCCTCCATACAATTTGTTGTGGAAGTGGACGCCTCTGAAACAGGGGTGGGGGCAGTACTGTCTCAGAGAACTCCCAAGGATAACAAGCTGCACCCCTGTTCTTTTTTTTCTCATCGCCTTTCACCCGCTGAGAGAAATTATGACATTGGAGACCGAGAATTGCTAGCAGTGAAATTAGCCTTAGAGGAGTGGAGACATTGGCTAGAGGGAACTGAACATCCCTTTCTCGTCTGGACAGACCACAAAAACCTGGAGTATTTGAAAACAGCTAAGAGACTTAACGCCCGACAGGCCAGGTGGTCCTTGTTTTTCTCCAGGTTTAATTTCACCCTATCTTACCGCCCTGGAGCCAAGAACTCAAAGCCAGATGCTCTGTCCCGGCAGTTTTCCTCGGACCAGGTCTTCTTGCCCCACGAGACCATTCTTCACCCTCGCTGTTTAGTGGCAGCCACGTTACTACACATTGAGAGACAGGTAAAACAAGCCCATGCCCAAGGTCCTACCCCAAGTAATGTTCCCCAGGGTCGTCTCTTTGTTCCTGCAACCATGCGCACTCAGGTCCTGGAATGGGGACACAACTCCAAGCTTGCTTGCCACCCCGGGGGCAAACGTACCCAGTTTTTGATCCAACAACGTTTCTGGTGGCCCACGTTGAGGGAGGATGTTATCAAGTATGTGGCGGCATGTGACTCCTGTACCAGGAACAAAAGCAGCAATAGGCCCCCGGCAGGCCTCCTTAGACCACTCCCAGTCCCTCACCGCCCTTGGTCACATATCGCCATCGACTTTGTTACTGGACTACCCAACTCCAGTAACCATACTTGCATCTTAACTATCGTCGACCGCTTTTCCAAAGCTGCCCACTTCGTGCCGCTCCCTGGACTCCCTTCTGCCAAACAGACGGCTGAGTTACTCATTCTCCACGTTTTTCGCCTTCATGGTCTCCCCACGGACATTGTCTCGGATCGAGGTCCACAGTTCACAGCAAGGTTTTGGAGAGCTTTCTGTAAACTCATTGGAGCCACCACAAGTCTATCCTCAGGCTATCATCCACAGACAAACGGCCAAACCGAGAGAATGAATCAAGAGTTGGAGGCAACACTTCGGTGCATGACCTCTCAGAACCCAACCTCTTGGAGCAGGTTTCTCCCGTGGGCCGAATACGCCCACAACTCTCTCCCAACTTCCTCCACGGGTTTGTCCCCATTCCACTGCTGCCTGGGCTATCAGCCACCTTTGTTTCCTTCCCAGGAGGAGGAGGTAACAGTTCCTTCTGCCCAGGCATTTGTCCGCCGGTGCAAAAGAACCTGGCTACAAGCCAGAAGACAACTCCTCCAATCTGTCAAAAACTATAAGAAACAAGCGGATCGACGTCGCTCCACAGCTCCAAGGTATCACATCGGCCAGAGGGTCATGTTATCCACAAGGGATGTTCCCATAAAGACGATCTCTCGTAAACTCTCACCCAGGTTCATCGGACCCTTCACCATAACTAAGATCATCAACCCCTCTTCTGTAAGATTAAGTTTACCTTCCACCATGCGTCGCATCAACCCAACCTTTCATGTATCCCAAATCAAACGTCTAATTTCCAACCCGCTATGTCCGCCCACCCGCCCGCCTCCTCCTCCCCGGATCATAGAGGGTGGTGAGGCATTCACAGCCCGGCGACTCCTCAAGGCCCGTCGCCGAGGGAGAGGCATTCAGTACCTGGTAGATTGGGAGGGTTATGGACCTGAGGAGAGAACCTGGGTTCCTGCCAAGTTCATTTTGGACCCCAAATTGTTTACGGACTTTTACAAACGTTTTCCTGAGGCGCCCCGTCCAAACGCCCAGAGGCGTTCGTAAGGGGGGGGGTACTGTCACGAACTCCTGTCACTCCTCTCGTTTGTTGTTGTTTTTGTTCCCACGCTGTCAGATTTCTCTACTCGCGGTCACGTTGTCTCTAGACTGTCACGTCTTTTCCCACGCCTTCGTACCGCCCCTCCCACACACACCGGCTCCCCATTCACAAATAATTTCTCCCGACATTTAAGGAAGCGCAGCGCGCTTTCTCGCTGCCGAATTATTGCGTGCTCCACAGCCCAGTTTCCTCGCGGTTATTTTTCCTATGATTCATGCGTTTTTTGACCAAGTGCTGTGTTTAACGGCTTTCGCTTTTCGCTCGCCCCTACGGATTTGTTAGACCTGATTTTTGCTTCACGGACATCGACCCACGCCACGCCCCTCGACTTCGCTATCGTCTTCCGCTTCGGATTGTTTGACCTGGCCTTGACTGCTCTCACGGACACTGACTCACGCTTCGCCCCTTGACTTCGCGATTGTTTCTCACTTCCGGATTCCACATCCTTCGAGACACCAACAGGTGAAACGCCTCTGCTCCTCTCAATCTCTGCATCCACGTCTGTTTTTTCCACTACATAAAGGCACCCAGCAGCCATCCTCCACGTCAAGGTGAACTACAGAATCTCACTTCATTAAACGTCAGAGAACCGCTTCAGAGCTGCACCTCTGTCCTCCATTATAGTCCCGTGTTCATTATACACCTGTATTCCGTGAGAGAGTAACACCAAGCACTACCAACCCTATCTCCTACATTTTCATCATTAAAGCCCTTTTAAGAATATCATCCCAGAGTGGTGTCTGCTCTTGGGTCCTATCAGCCTGCCTGACCTCGCACAGCGTCGTGACAAAAAAGCACACATAAAAAATGTATAAGGCATCCTTTATACATACATTTAGACATTTGACAGACACCCTTATCCAGAGCGACTTCACAGTTCATAAGTTATGTTTTGGAGTCTTCAGTTTCATTGGTGTGGCTGATTTTGTGTTAATTAGTTTACTCATTTAAACCTTTCATTTCATAAATTTTTTGTAGTTTTTCTGTAACGAGATGTCACAGCACAATGTTGACACTGGATAGTGGATACTTGTAATTTGTTTATTTAATAAAATATTATGAAATAAAAATAAAATAAAACAGTAAACAGCAACACAGACAGACTGTGTTATAAGAAACATACTGAACATACTGAACATACTGAACAGAAAATTCTTCTTTTTTGGGGGTCCCTTTCTGTCTTGGATCTTGTATACACCAATTATATTTTTTATGATTTGTTCACTGATGGTCACATCTACAGTACCACATCTCCATTGTGTTTTCCTCTACACCATGCTGAATCTCTCTTGTACCACACTACATCTCTTGAACCAAGACTTGTGCAAAACTTGTGCACAAAATAGGTGATTTCACTAATTAGTTCTAGTTGAATCTGGCTGAAGAGTTCTGCTAATTAACTGAGAAACTAGGGAAAACTTCTTTAGCTTCTGGGGCCATGGCCTGGGTAATCTACAGACCTAAACCTATTAGAAACATGTTGGACAAAGGCAAACATGATAATAGTAACAAAGAAATCATCAATCAAGAATTAATTAATTAGCAACCAAGCCGCCATCGATTGAGCAAGAGCACTGCAGACGTCTTTTTACACTAGGTACTACCGATAACAGAAAATTGTTTAAAAATATTTATGGGGAAATATCATTGTATATCAGTAGATAAACAAATAAAATTTTGGAAGTGAGCCAAACAGGTTCAAACGTAATTAATTTTCTTTATATTAATTTTCTTTTTGTTTAAGGAATATCTTGAGATTATTTGAAGCATACAAATTATGAAAAAATAAATGAAGTAGTTGTTCTTTTTAAGGCATCCACAACAGTGGTTTAACTTTATGACAATAACTGTAGTCCTACCTGAACCTCTCTTGGATACAACCTTTAAGCTCCGAATTAATGTAGCATAGAAGAGAACCTGCAGAGGGATAGATCCTTTAATTTTTCCCATTGTGAAAATGTCCTGCAAATACACAGACAAAAAAAACAATTAGATTTTATGATTTAAAAAGGGTAATTAAATAAACAATTTCAAGAATTTTATAGCATTGTACACGGATTCTAGAACTCTTTGTTAAGTCCACAATCAAATAAATTATGTTAAACTTTGAACCACTAGTCCAGGCTTCCTATTCTATTTCTAGTTCATGGGTTCATAGTTCATCCTGGTCACAGCCCCAACAACAACTGCTTAACAACAACAAAAAAATAACCAATATAATAGAACTTTGGATTACGAGCATAATTTGTTCCGGAAGCGGGCTCGTATTCCATAACACTCTTGAACCAAACTGAATTTTCCAATAAGAAATAATGGAAATTATTCGTTCCAGAGCCCAAAAAATAAATACATAAAAATAATCTTAAGTAAAAATAAAACAAATTAACCTGCTCTTTACCTTTAAAAAGGTAGCGACAAAGCAGTGTTTCTGTGTAGAGCAGAGAGAAAGAGAGTGTGTGTGTGTGTGTGTGTGTCTATGAAGGTGAAAGTAGGAGGGGTCTGTGTGTGTGTGGGGGGGGGGGGGGGGCGGCTCAGTGTCCAATGGTGTACGCGCACACAGACACAAAGAGCAGGCTGAGCCTTGAGCAGAGAGAAAAAAATTATTTTTAACCCCTCTAATGAGACTTACTTTTGCGTTACATGCGCGCTGTACACACACGTATACAGACACAAAATAAAATATGTTTTACGCACACGCATGGTCACAGTGTTATAGTTAACAGTACACGCGTGCACGGATGTTGATTATACCAGTAAAAGACGCGCACTAAGACCCAGGAGGGGGACGATTACCCACAATTCCGCAGCATAAGAGAGACAAAAACCGTTGGGTCAGTTGTGATCACGTGACGCTCGGCCTCAAAACAAGAAGCGCATGCGTGATACATGATACTCGGTATACCCTACTGTATATGATTTCAGGCGATGGCTTGTATCCCCTAGGTTTCCAGGTAGCTTTTTATGTACACATTCAAATGTCAACTGTCTTTTCTGAACAAAAACATGGAAAGTTTGCTTATGTTTAATTAAAGCTTTTAAATTTATTTATTGATTTATTTTATTTATTTGCTACAGTAATGAAAACTTATCCAAATTAACAATATAAATGAGAGGGGTAAATTTATGATTTTATATGCAAATTTTACAGATAAAAAAATCATCTAGTACTTCTTTGTTGTACATATTATTGTTATACTAACATTAGCTTAATAATATATCCTTATGTGTAGCAACTTATAATAAATACCAGTGTTCTGTTATAACCATATACTGTACACTGCCTGGCCAAAGTTACAGTGTCAAAATGATCAAATTACTGGCCTGCATCAAGCAAAGAAAATGTACTAAAAGCTGGAAGCATAGTTAATCATCAGCGTCCAAAAGGACATGTGGTTGCCGAAACTTAGGAATGACCATGATGATCACTCAAACTCATGGTGAAATCACCAGTAGGCATTTTCACATGCACAATATGACAAGAACTCACAGGATTGGAAAACACCCATCTTGTTGCTAAAAAAAAAAAAAAACTTGTTAGTGAGGCTAATTAAAAGGGCAAAAAATTTTTTTATTTAGTAGGAAATATTAAGATTGGATTTTGGTGCAATGAAAAAGCATCATCTGTGTCGATTAGTCTAGATTCACCCTATTTTAGAGTGATAGGCACTCAGTAACATTATATGTCAACAAAACTCCCAGATTTTTTTGGGTGACCAGGTTACCCCATGGATGGGATGGGATTTTTTATTCTCTGGCATATCCATATTCCAGGACAGCACAAATGTCAAAATTGTTTTGGTTATATCAGTATGAGTTTTGGATAATTTTATACTTTAGCTCCATCCCCAACAGTTTTGTCAAAATTAATGAAATCAGACTGCAATTGTGTTTGTGGTGAAGATGAAATGTATTAATAATTGTGTTGTTTAATTTCAAATTAAAAAAGCCAGATCTGTTTTTATGATAAGTCATAGCAACAACTTGTACCAAGAAAAAAGTGTTGAGTTTTCTTGCACACAGAACATTTTTATTTTCAGGTTTTGTTAAGGGTCACAACGAAACATTAAGAACAATACAAAACAATTGGTTAACAATGCATTTTCTGCCTCTATTACCTAACAGTTTTTGTTTGGATTTTGATAACAGGAATATGCTGTATAAGGTACAACCAGGCAGTACATGTATTTCATATCTCTTGTGCACAAAGTATTTGTGTCTCCTCAGTGTTATTATTGTTATTATTATTATTATTATTATTATTATTATGCTATTTTTGTTCAATTACATCATGTTGATCACCATATTCAGCAAACCCAGTGCCAGCGATAGTTCAAAGTTTCTACAAGAACAATATGTAGCTGTTTTCCCAGCGAAAAATGTTTACAAATATGTGTGTTTGCAGACAATAATTAGCCAAAATGACTGAAAGTCTGGGGATGTCGAGGAGTATAGATCTGGCCATTAAAAACGCACGTTTCGAGAAAAGGGATCTCGCGACTTGCCGCGGCTGCGTGCGGCAAGCTGTGAAAATGCCCTTTATTACCTGTAGGGGGCAGTCGTGTTTCCGTCTGTAGTATTGTGTGTCTACTTAAGCTGAAAATGTGTTATCTCTCTTAGGCGCCTATTGACAGCAAGTGACAGTGCTCATAAACGTTTCGAGCTCCAACTGTAAATACTGATTATGTATTTATTCTTCATTTTCTTCCTCCATTCAGTATTATTATTAGTAGTAGTTGTACAACCCCTGGCAAAAATGATGGAATCACCCCTCTCAGAAGATGTTCATTCAAATGTTTAATTGTGTAAAAAAAAAAAAAACAAGCACATACATGCCACAAAACTATTTTCACTCAACAATCCAAACTTCTGGCTGTATAAAGCACTTAAAAAAAAACAAAGAAAGATAACTATAGTCAACGACAACTGTTTTAACAACTCAAACAGAGGGAAAAAAATATGGAATCACCAAATAAAAACACTACTTGTACTTTGTTGCAGCACCTCTGGCTTTTATAACAGCTTGAATTCTCTGAGGCCTGGATTTAACTAATGTCCAACAGTAGACTTCATCAGTCTGTCTCCAGCTTTGTCTTATTGCCAGATCAGCTTTGCAGGTTGGAACCTCGTCCTGGACCAGTTTCTTTCATTTCCACCACAGATTTTCAATTGGATTAAGGTCCGGACTATTTGCAGGCCATGCCATTGACATTATATGTCTTTCCTGTAGGAATGTTTTCACAGATTTTGCCCTATGGCACGATGCATTATCATCCTGAAAAATGATGCTACCATCACCAAACATCCTTTCAATTGATGGAATAAGAAAAGTGTCCAAAATCTCAACATAAACTTGTGCATTTATAGAAGATGTAATGACTGTCATGTCTCCCATACCTTTACCTGACATACAACCCCATATCAATAATGATTGTGGAAATTTGCATGTTTTCTTCAGGCAGTTGTCTTTATAAATTTCATTGGAACGGCACCAAACAAAAGTTCCAGCATCATCACCCTGCGCAATGCAGATTCGTGATTCATCACTGACTCTAACTCTCATCCAGTCATCCGCAGTCCAAGATTGTCTTTCTGTAGCCCACTGAGACCTTGTTTTTGTCCTGTTTAGATGTTAATGATGGTTTTCTTTTGGCTTTTCTGTATGTAAATCCCATTTCTTTTAGGCGATTTCTTACTGTCCGCTCACAGACATTGACTCCACTTTCTGCCCATTTGTTCCTCATTTGTTTTGTTGTGCATTTTCTGTTTTCAAGGCATATTGCTTTAAGTTTTCTGTCTTGGCGCTTTGATGTCTTTCTTGGTCTACCAGTACGCTTCCCTTTTACAACCTTTCCATTTGATTTGTACTTGGTCCAGATTTTAGACACAGCTGACTGGGAACAACCAACATCTTTTGCAACATTCCATGAAGATTTACCTTCTTCAAGAAGTTTGATAATTCTCTCCTTTGTTTCAACTGACATCTCTCGTGTTGGAGCTATGAGTTATGTCAATCATCTTGGTTCAACACATCCCTAATGTGTGCAAGTACTCTTTTTTAACTGTAGACTAATTAGCAGTTGTAATCAGATACAGGTATTTGTTTTAGAAATGCAAAGTGCATGGTGATTCCATATTTTTTTCCTCTGTTTGAGTTGTCAAAACAGTTGTCATTGACTATAGTTATCTTTCTTTGTTTTTTTTTTTAAGTGTTTTATACAGCCAGAAGTTTGGATTGTTGAGTGAAAATAGTTTTGTGGCATGTATGTGCTTGTTTTTTTTTTCTACACAATTAAACATTTGAATGAACATCTTCTGAGAGGGGTGATTCCATTATTTTTGCCAGGGGTTGTAGTGCTCCAAATTTATTTTATTGTTATTATTCTTATTATTATTGTAACGCACCCACGCGTGTGTGCAAAAAACCTAAAACAATATTGTTTTATTGTGTTTATGTGCTTTAAATATACACTAAACAATAAACACTGCCTTTTGCAAAGTGAAAGTGAGTTGCGTGTGCGGCTTTTTGATCAAAAGGCTGATATACGCGTGCGCAGATATGAGCAGATTTATCGATAAAACTACAGACAAGAAATGAAACAAACACAAAAATATGCGCTACTCGCCGAATACAACGTGACAGCACTCAGAATCCCTGGGCTTTGACTGCGCATTGTCCATTCATTAGTACTGTAGTAGTACACTAAAAAATACTGGGTTTCTGTAAACACATTGTTGGGTTATGTTGGGTCAAAAAGGTACTTTAATAACACTGCTTTTGCTATGAATACTAAAAGTGCTGCATGATTAAACTCAATGCAAAAAATGGTGTTTATGCAGTAAACCCATGCGTGAACACGATGCTTTAAGAATTTAATTAAACACGAATATATATAAGTGCCATTTTAATTTAAATCCAACATTTTAATGGTTAGTGGTTGGGTGCATGGGCGTCAACTCGCACGTTCTGTAATATTCCATTGTCATTCATATTGACGTTGTTTTAGAGCTCTTTACTAAAGCATTATCTAGTTAGTAAATAAGTAGGTAAGCAAATAAAAGAGAAATGAATAGCTTTAAATGGTACTTTAGCGTAGTAGAAGTACCCTACCATGAGTTTATATATAATTAAAATATTATGTATAAAGAAAATCAAATTTATATATTTGTGTTTAATTAAACCCTTAACATTTTAATGGTTAGTGTTTGTTGCAGACATTCACACTAGTTTTGGGGAAGAGCTTGGCTTTTACAGGCTACTTTACACGGATCAACAGTCGATGCCCCGCCGTAACCAGCAGATCAAAGGAGCAGTTATCGGCTTTGACACGTAGCTTCTGAGTTTGGAGGCCAGGGTTGGTTGGATGGTTGATTGGAAGCATGTTTGAAGGACACACACACAAACTCTCCGTGCATACACACCCACAGTACAGTATGAGATGCGCGCGCGTACACACACAAACTCTCTGTGGACACACACACAATCTCTCGTGCAGATACACCATGCAGAGAACAACTTCGTAATACACCTGGCCGTTAAATAAAATGAATATTTAGGCCTAAAAAAGATGCTTATTTATCGGCGTGTATAAACCCGCGGCTCGCACTTATATACATGTAGGCTACTCGCTAGATAAACGCTGGCTTTTCCAACACGCCAGTGCGCTCCGATGTCAGCCGATTTATTCAAGTCATAATTGTCATAAGGAGAATATACAGAGAGATAAATAACATAGAGAAAGCATAATATGACTGTCCATACAGTAAATAAAAAGAAAAAATCCAACTATTAAGTCTGATTCAATTGCTATCATTAATCTATCTATTTAAACCTATCTATTTTAGGCATAGACATCTGCACTGTCTTATTAATTCATCTAAAACCCTGCTACAGTATTTGTCAACAGCGCACACAGTTTGATAAATTCACACCTATCGTGAATGAAAGGTGAGAAGAGATTCCGCAGAATCTTCTGACACAATGCTTGCTCTGAAGCACTATACTCGATAAGAATATAGAGAATAAGAATCATATTTATAATAAGATAATTAATTAAATAATAAAATTGTATCAAATAAGAACTTTATCTAAAAGCCAGACCGACCAAATTTCTCATTGACTGCTGAAGTAGTTAAATATGCTTATACTGTAGATACGTACGTTACATTTTAAAAGTACAATCGCAAGTAAATTACAAACTGCTTGAAATGTTGTAAAATATAAATAAAACAGTATTAGACACAAATATATGATATGGTAGTATATAAAATGAAAAAGCTCAATGAGTGCTCAAATGTAAAGCAAACGCAATTATTAATGCATTGTGTATATTTAACTTCATTCAGCTGTTTAAGTTATATGAAAAATAACGTTCCTACCAGCCCACTATTATTTTCTGTTCAAATTTAAAGATGCCCGCGTGTATGTACAAAAAAGATGAATTCAAACAATACAAAAGTGAATAATTTTTAATAAAGTTATACATTTATTGTTTTTGTTTAAAACATGATTCTGTTTAAATCTATTCTCTGAATACAACGTGACAGCGCTCTACGAGGTGACACCCACAGAAGCCCAGTTACTGTAATCCCTCTAATCAACTTTCATTCATGATAACTTCACACCTATCAAACCGGTTTCGCTGATGGGGGAATTTGCAGAAATGGGGGGTTTCAGAAACAGGTAAGCTGAAATAAAATCAGTATCAGCATTAGCTCACTCTAGTAAACTAGTTAATTATTTTAATTATTATGGTAGTCAATATTAATTCGAAATAATGCTGAAAAACATTATTTTTAATTAATATTGTATACCATAATAATTACTAGCAGGAGGTAATGCTGCTACTGATTTTATTCCAGCTTACCTGTTCAGTTTGATTGTGATTCTTTTCACTTGGCTCTGGTAGATCAGGGGAGACGTGTTGGTCATCATCAGCAGGCACTGGTTCATCATCACTGACCTGCTGCACTTACAGTTTACACTGATGAGTGGTAGATCTTACACTGCATCACGATGATACCCCCTGCCAAATGTTCATGATATCTCACAAACAAAAAGGCAAATTTGTCTTTTCCTCATAAAGTGTTTTGAAAACACTCAAAGTGAAATTCCACCCATACAAGTGTGACAAATAAGCAAAGAAAAAAAATCAGAAAGGGGAAAATATTTGGCACTGAACATGTGATCAGACTGTGCCACTGGGATGAGACTTCAAAATCATACTAACTTTGCACTGATTTGAATAACTTTGAATGATGAATGCTTTTTAACGCTCTTGTGACTCAATAAGAGACAATGCACAGAATATTTTCTAACAGCCTGTAAATGATACATTTTGACAGTATTGTCTTGTATCTTTTTAAATAAATAAATAAATCACAATACTGCCAAAATGTATCATTTTGCTGTCAAACTGTTTATAAGCCTCCTGGGTCTTTTTTACATTTTTGTATTGTGTTATATTTTTATACTAGTAAGTAGTTTTAAAAATGAATCTCCACTTTAATTAGCCAGTGTATTATGATGTGGGATGTGGTGGGCTGCTGGATCCAGCCTCGCTGTCCCTGACCGTAATGTTAAAGCCGTCAGAGCGGAACTGGAACTTTCCTTCACGCCGAAGGCATAATCTGTTAATTTAAAGCATTTCACAGCATTTACTTTTAAAGCTTTTTACTTCTTTTTGCGTAACTTCCAGCTCCACCTTTTCATTCATGGAAATTATTGTTAATTTCCTCAGAGAAATTCGCTGCATCGAGAAAGGATCAAATTCAAATTCAAATTTTATTTGTCACATACACAGTCATACACAGTATAATATGCAGTGAAATGCTTATACAACCGCCAGTGACCTTAAAAAGAAAATAAAAGCTTGTACGTAAAATAAATAATCAATAAAAAGGAAATACTAAAGAAATAATTTTAACTAGTAAAATTAACTGTACAATAAGGGCATAATAAAATATTGCAAATAGAGTATATATGTATATAGAATTAAAGTGTCATTGGTTGTGCAAATATGCATGAAAGGTGACATGTGCAATTGTCCAGATGTATAAATATTTAGTGCAAGTGTGTATGAATGTGTCCATGATTGTCCAGTCAGTGTTGTGAGCTTAAAAGATGTTATTAGTCCTGTGTGGAGGTGTGACTGAGAGACCTTATCGCCTGCGGGAAGAAGCTCCTCCTCAGCCTCTCTGTATTGGCCTTTAGGGAGCGGAATCGCTTCCCAGACTGCAACAAAGAGAAGAGTCCATTACTGGGGTGACTGAGGTCCTTCATGATCTTCCTGGCCTTAGTCCAGCACCGCTTGCTGTAGATCGAGTGCAGGTCAGGGAGCTCAGTGCGGATGATGCGCTCGGCTGATCGCACCACCCTCTGTAGAGCTCGTCTGTCCTGCATGGTGCTGTTCCCGAAGACAGGTCGTGATATTTCCCGTCAGGATGCTCTCTATGGTGCAGGAGTAGAAGTTCCTGAGCACCTTGGAGGGCAGTCTAAAGTCTCTCAAGCGTCTGAGGTGGTAGAGACGCTGCCGGGCTTTTTTCACCACGGTGTTGATGTGACAGGACCATGACAGGTCCTGCGTGATGTGAACACCGAGGTATCTGAAGCTGTCCACTCTCTCCACTGGGCTCCTGTTGATGACGGGGGTCTGGTAGTTCCTCTCTTGCTTTGTACTAAAGTCCACTATCAGCTCCTTTGTCTTACTGACGTTCAGGAGGAGATTGTTCCTCTGGCACCAGTTCTCCAGATTTCCAATCTCCTCTAGGTAGTCCGACTCATCATTGTTGGTGATCAGTCCGACCACGACGGTGTCGTCAGCAAACTTGATGATGGAGGTGGAGTTGGTAGTGGCCACGCAGTCGTGGGTGTACAAAGAGTACAGCAGGGGGCTCAGAACACAACCCTGGGGGGCTCCAGTGCTGAGAGTGAGTGTAGCTGAGACATGACCACCCATCCTTACTGCCTGTGGTCTGCCAGTCAGAAAATTGGAGATCCACTGACATATAGATGAGCTGAGTCCCAGGTGCTCCAGCTTGGTGGTGAGTGTGGAGGGAATTATGGTATTAAAAGCAGCGCTGTAGTCGATGAAGAGCATTTTAACATAATTCCCTTTCCTAGTGTCCAGGTGAGTGAGTGATGTGTGGAGGAGATGAGAGATTGCTTCGTCTGTGGAGCGGTTCTGACGGTATGCAAACTGTAGTGGGTCCAGTGTGTCGGGTAGTGAAGAAATGATGAAGTCTCTGATAAGGCGTTCAAAGCACTTCATCACTACTGAGGTGAGGGCTACAGGGCGATAGTCATTGAGGGAAGCAGGATGTGGTTTCTTCGGGACAGGAACAATGATGGACTCTTTGAAGCATGTGGGGATCACCGACTGAGATAGAGAGATGTTGAATATCTCAGTGAACACAGGTGCTAGCTGGTCTGCGCAGGCTCTGAGGATATGGCCTGAGATGCCGTCTGGTCCTGCTGCTTTCTTGGTGTTCACTCTCCTGAAGGCTCTCCTCACGTCGTGCTCGGAGATGATGAGCGCGTTCCCGGTGCTGGCAGTGTCTTCCTGTCTGCAGCCGTTAGCGCCGCTAGCATTAGCGCCGTTAGCATTAGCGCCGTTAGCGTTAGCGCCGTTAGCATTAGCATCGCTAGCGTCTTTAGCTGCAGCCTCGAAGCGAGCATAGGTGTTGAGCTCGTCTGCCAGAGTCGCGTCCGCGTTCGTCATACCGGATGTTGGTGCTTTATAATCCATTATTGTTCTCAGTCCCTGCCACAGGCTCCTAGAGTCACTCTGTTGAAGCTGTGACTCTAGTTTTCTCCCGTAGCGCTGCTTCGCCTCTTTCACCGCTTTCCGTACGTTGTATGACGCAGCCTTGTACGGTTCCATGTCCCCCGACGCAAGTCCTGTGTTGTAGGCAGCTGTGCGAGATCTCAGAGCGTCGCGGATGGTTTTATCCACCCACGGCTTCTGGTTGGGAAACGTTCTGATAGTCTTTTTCTCCACCGTATCATCTACTAGCTTCCCAATAAATCCCACAACCGCTTCCGTAAACACGCTGACGTCATCATCGGAGCTGTTTCTGAACATGTCCCAGTCTGCGTCATCGAGTGCGTCCTGTAACCACCGATTGGTCCGTCCAGCGCGCGACCTCCCTCTGAACCGGAACTTCCTGTTTCAGCCTACAATGAGCGCAGCGTTGTGTCTGGTGCTGTGGGAGCGCCTCATGCAGCTCGCATAAGGCAGTGTCAGTGTCTGCTTGAGGAGGGATGTAAACGGCACTGATTATGACCGATGTGAACTCCCGTGGAAGATAAAACGGACGACACATGATGGACAGTAGTTCCAGATTTGGTGTGCAGGAGCGTGTAAGAGGAACAACGCTCGCGCTGTTGCACCAGCTGTTGTTCACCATTAAGCACACGCCGCCTCCTCTTGACTTCCCCGAGTCCCGCGTCCTGTCCATGCGGTGAACCGAGAAGAACTCGGCTGGTTGTACGGTGTGGTCTGGCACCGCTGGGTTCAGCCATGTCTCGGTGAAGCAGAGGAGATTGCAGTCCCGAATGTCTCTCTGGAACTTTATCCTGGCCCTGAGGTCATCAAGTTTGTTCTCCAGTGACTGGACGTTGGCGAGCAGGATACTAGGCAGAGGTGTGCGGTGTGCACGGGTTCTCAGCCGGTTCCTCACGCCAGCTCGTCTGCCTCGAGACCTCCGCTTCGCGTCGCGTCCATTGTTCTCCCTCAGAATCTCACTCGGCCAGCTCGGATCCGGAGTTAAAAACGTCGAATTGTGAGTACATTGTATACCAATAGAAACAAGAGTGTCTCTATCATACCTAATGTACTCAATGGTGATGATTTTGCCGATTTTAAAACACTGAAAACTAACTTAAAGAACAAAAACAAAGAAAAGGTGGTCGGAGCAGTCGTGACGGCAGCCGACCTCACCGGCGCCATCTTGATCAATATCTCTCCTTCCGTAAAGTAAAAATTAAGGGGTCGGGGGGGGAATGGAATGGAATAGACCAAACAAACTAATATTGAGGGAGGGCAATACTGTACATCCGCATGTGCGGTAACATGAACACGCGCTCTTTGTCGGCGGCGCTGGTGCGGTTTTATATATTTGCGTACTGACTGGGCCGGCCCACAGATGGCCAGTCCACCACTGGTGAAACCTAGGCACAAACAGAAAGGATGAAAAAAGGAATGTACGAAACATTAACACCTTTACCATGTTCAAATGACTAAAGAGTTACTGCATTATGTTCCTTAATTAAATTTTTTTTTTACTAATTATATTGTTAGGGGGTGCGGTGTGGAGATCCGCACCACGAGATGTTTTACTGATTTTAAGATGCCTGATGCAGGGCTTTAGAGGGGGTCAGTGAAATAGGAGTTGTTTTGAGAGTGCTTACGACAGACACAGGAAGACATTCCTGTTTGGAGATAGCTTGGGATTATTAATTAAGAAACTTAAAAAGAAACAAAAAAATAACCAGAGCTCCGCTGTCTACACGAGAACGAACGTGATTCTGGAAACTAAAACAAAAAACTAATAAACTAAAGATCCTCTCGGGGCTTATGCCCTTACTGAGGATTTATAGGAAGAGAGAGAGCAGAGTTTGTGCCTTGTGCACTTTAACCCGAGAGCGCGCGCTAAACTGATGCGTGTTGCTCTCCCTCACTCTCTTAGACAGTCTTAGACAGACAGAGGCTTGGGCTTTGCTTGTGTATTCTCCTGTGTGTATGAGTGTGAGTATGGTAGTCCAGTGTGTGTGCTATTGTAAGGATGAGATGGTATACGGGAGAGAATGGTCTCGGCCTCACCATGATGATGGCAACTCTGGGAGCTCGAGGACGGAATGAGACGTGAATAGTGAGTGTCCAGAAAGCTGAATCCCTGCAGTGGAAAGCAGTCGTGGCTAACACACAATGTCTCTCTTAACAGCGCGCTGTGGTACATCTCTCCGTGCCGGCTACCTCGCCGGTTCCGGCTTTATGCCGGCACACGTGATCAGATTCACATCCGGGTTCCCTCGCTTCGCGATCGTGCATGCGCGTGGGAGCTTGCCCGGTGACCAAAACATAGTCAGTGGGGGGAACAGAAACCGCTAGGGCACATCTTCGGCCACAGGTGAGCAGCATTAGCTCTTCAACCATTTCCCTGTTATTGAAAATGCCCCTTTATGTGGCAGCGCTACAATGACCCGGCCCGTTCTGAACAGTTTATGCGCGGCTCCGCCTCTTGCGCGAGCCGCGTCGTTACATATATATCCACAAATACTTTAACAACATACACTTATCACGAATTGCATTTTATATGAATGTTACATATGAGACATGCACACAAAACCATACTTATATAATATATGCACATACAAACACATACACATTGTTAATTCATGTCTTCTGATGATGTTGACACATTTTTACGTTTTAAATAAGACATGTTGGCATATTCACGAATCAGGACATTTGCATAGTTAACACTATCAGATAGCCTACTATCAGGAAATTAAATTAATTTCAAGACCATTCATTATTTTGTACCTGTTAAGACACTACAAAAACTATATAAGAAACTTTTAAAGCACGAATTTGGGCATCTCATTTCATCATTATGAAAATAACATGAAGCTCATATACACATGTTCATTATGAAATATCTGTTGTAAAACAAAATAAAATTCATGTTTGCTACAGCACTGGAAACAATATTGTTTTAGATTAACGGTTAACCTTATACACAATTCATTTGTACTTGGTCCGGCTTTTAGATAAAGTCCTTCCATGCGCCATCTGGCGGATATTCAGTGAAGCACAACACATTTATTTAAATTCCCAAATGTTGCTTACGGCAAGTGCTAAATTGCGGCATCTCGCGGGAAAACACGCGCAGTCTTAATGGTCACATCTGTAAACTGTTCTTGGCATGCCACAATCCTTCCCTGATCAAGCAGGAATGTTTTGACAGGAAGTATGCAAGTGGGTACATATCTGGCCTTGTTGGATCCGGGATGTAATCAACCTATATGCCATGAAGTCCAGATTAGATGCCAGACTTTGGGGAATGCACAATTGATGAAGGTGAGGTGTTTTCACAGTGATCGGCAGAAATATTTCTACTTGTTCCTGTCACCATTCAATTCAGGTGGAAAAAGATAGGTGGAGACAGCACTTAGTCCTGGGGATTGCTTTGCCAAGGTTTGAAGTGTTAATAAGTAAAAAGCTCATGGTCTGGCAGTAAGTGTAGGGGCACAGGATGCACAAGATTGGCTGGAGAAGTGTGGCCAAGTCAGGGCCAGGCTCCATGTCAGGAAAATGATCAGGGTTGAGGTGGCTCTACTGAGACTGTCACTCAAAACCCTAAAGTAAGCCTTAAAAGTAACAAAATTTGGTGCTTTTGACATTACCACATCACACTGTGCTTAACACCATGCATAGAACCTGTTAAGTACACCTGGAAGGGAGGAATCAGGCAGGCAGGTGGTGTTGTCCTGTAGCTGGTGATGGCCTAGATGCCCTGCCACATGCACCATGTATCGCCACTCTGCTGAAAATGCTTGTGCATTCTCTGGTTGTGTGCACGCTTACTTTTTCATTTATCCATCTAGGAACCTCTGTAGTTCAATCACGGACCATGGAGGCCAATGGTCACCACTGGAGTACAATTGGCCAATTTGTAGACTGTGTTTGGACCTCCGGTCAACATTTACATGCACATTCAGTAGTATAAATTTCCTCAACAAAAATAATGTAAAAAAAATATTAACTGACAACCTTTTTCTCGACTATGATGAGACGTCACGGATATCAATGAACAGTGACCGTGACAAAATCAGCATTCAATATTGTCATGCCACATTTTTAAACCACATTTTAGTCATATGAGATGAGACTAAAATGTGGTTTTAAAAAATGTAAACCAATAAAACATCTGTCTTCTTTTTTAACTTTTGTCTACAATCCACTGCAATCCACTGTTTATTCATTATGGCATGAGCAGCGGTATTTTCTTAGGTCAAGGCGTGTGGCATTATATGTGATGTATTTTATAGCTGAACTTTTGACAAACCCTTAAGCTAATAGGCTACAATAGGAGCTATCCTTGCAACAGTCCAAGTTGAAAACTGTATTGTCCATACTGCTTCTATTGCTGTTCACTGAAAAGTCGGGAACGAGATGCTGCGTGAAAAAGCTATGGGAAACATCTTGACATGTTGCCGGTTGTGAAGCATGTTTGTACCAAAGACGCCAAATTTTGGCTTATATAACCTCGGTCGGGTTGCGGTGGACGTAAATCTGAAGAGCATGTGCTGCAAACAGTAAGTCAAGTTTCTCCTGCTCCGAAGCTGTAAAAGCGGAGGACAGAAAGCTTCAACAACAATAGGGGATAGTTGAGTGAGGATGCAGTTACGTACGTCCTGAGAGTACTAGGGACGTCCTGAAAAACTATTTCATGCTTTTATCACTTCTAGGTTGGACTACTGTAATGCCTTACTGTCTGGTTGTTCTGTTAGGTGCATAAACAAGCTTCAGCTAGTCCAGAATGCAGAAGCGAGAGTCCACACTAGAACCAGAAGATATGAGCACATCACCCCTATCCTATCTTCACTACATTGGCTCCCTGTGAAATTTCGCATTGATTTTAAAATAATACTCTTGACATATAAAGCATTAAATGGTCTCGCGCCACAGTATCTGAGCGAACTGCTAGTGTCTTACGATCCGCCACGCCTACTTCGGTCAAAGGATGCAGGCTGCTTGTCAGTACCGCGTATTATGAAAACTACAGCTGGGGGCAGAGCTTTTTCTTACAAAGCCCCAAAATTATGGAATAGTCTTCCAAATAGTGTTCGGGACTCAGACACAGTCTCAGTGTTTAAGTCTAGGCTAAAAACCTATTTATTTAGCCAAGCATTTTTATAAATAGATTTACCTTCAGGTAAAGGAGCAGATCTGGGGGACCCATGGACGTAGAGTATTATGGTGAACTGGTATGTTTAGATGCTGTCTTGCTCACTCTCATTTGATCACTCAGGTTTGTTGACGGTGAGGTGATTGTTTGCTTTACATCTCAGGGAGCCCTCATGTTTGTGTTTCCTTCTGGCTCTCCCTTTTAGTTATGCTGTCATAGTTAGTCCTGCCGGAGTCCCTGCATGCACTCTACAGTAAATATACATTCACATTATACATTGTGACTGTGACCATACCTAATTGCAATCTCTCCTCCTCTTCTCTTTCTCCCCCTCTTTCTCTTTCCTCTCTCCCCCTGTCTCCCCCTTCCACTCTTTTTCTCTCTCTGTTGAGCTACACATGTCATTCCTGAGCTGCCAGTGATCCAGACTCCCTCTGCCCTCCGGACCTGTCTGATCCATCCTGGTGCCCCGTTTCTGGTTGGAGGTCTCGTCGCATGGATGCCCCGTGTGTCTCTTTGGGATGCGTCTGGGGATGATTCTATCTACTTAGAAGATGGTTCTGGCCTCGACTGGTGTTGTCAGCTGTTTCTCTGAGGACTTGACAATTCGATAGTTCAGGACTGGACGTTCAGTTCAGGACGTGAGGAGAGCCTTCAAGAGAGTGAACACCAGGAAAGCAGCAGGACCAGACGGCATCTCAGGCCATATCCTCAGATCCTGCGCAGACGAGCTAGCACCTGTGTTCACTGAGATATTCAACATCTCCTTATCTCAGTTGGTGATCCCCACGTGCTTCAAAGAGTCCATCATTGTTCCTGTCCCGAAGAAACCACATCCTGCTTCCCTCAATGACTATCGCCCTGTAGCCCTCACATCAGTAGTGATGAAGTGCTTTGAACGCCTTATCAGAGACTTCATCATTTTTTCACTACCCGACACACTGGACCCACTACAGTTTGCATACCGTCAGAACCGCTCCACAGACGATGCAATCTCTCATCTCCTCCACACATCACTCATTCACCTGGACACTAGGAAAGGGAATTATGTTAAAATGCTCTTCATTGACTACAGCTCTGCTTTTAATACCATAATTCCCTCCACACTCACCACCAAGCTGGAGCACCTGGGACTCAGCTCATCTATATGTCAGTGGATCTCCAATTTTCTGACTGGCAGACCACAGGCAGTAAGGATGGGCGGACATGTCTCAGCTACACTCACTCTCAGCACTGGAGCCCCCCAGGGTTGTGTTCTGAGCCCCCTGCTGTACTTTTTGTACACCCACGACTGCGTGGCCACTACCAACTCCACCTCCATCATCAAGTTTGCTGACGACACTGTCGTGGTCGGACTGATCACCAACAATGATGAGTCGGACTACGTAGAGGAGATTGGAAATCTGGAGAACTGGTGCCAGAGGAACAATCTCCTCCTGAACGTCAGTAAGACAAAGGAGCTGATAGTGGACTTTAGTACAAAGCAGGAGAGGAACTACCAGACCCCCATCATCAACAGGAGCCCAGTGGAGAGAGTGGACAGCTTCAGATACCTCGGTGTTCACATCACGCAGGACCTGTCATGGTCCTGTCACATCAACACCGTGGTGAAAAAAGCCCGGCAGCGTCTCTACCACCTCAGACGCTTGAGAGACTTTAGACTGCCCTCCAGGGTGCTCAGGAACTTCTACTCCTGCAACATAGAGAGCATCCTGACGGGAAACATCACGAACAGCACCATGCAGGACAGACGAGCTCTACAGAGATCAGCCGAGCGCTCGATCTACAGCAAGCGGTACTTAGCTGGACTAAGGCCAGGAAGATCATGAAGGACCTCAGTCACCCCAGTAATGGACTCTTCTCTTTGTTGCAGTCTGGGAAGCGATTCCGCTCCCTAAAGGCCAATACAGAGAGGCTGAGGAGGAGCTTCTTCCCGCAGGCGATAAGGTCTCTCAATCACACCTCCACACAGGACTAATAACATCTTTTTAAGCTCACAACACTGACTGGACAATCATGGACACATTCATACACACTTGCACTAAATATTTATACATCTGGACAATTGCACATGTAACTTTCATTAGTCACCTTTTATGCCTATTTGCACAACCACTGACACTTTAAATTCTATATACATATACCCTATATTTCTATATTTTGCAATATTTTATTATGCCCTTATTGTACAGTTAATTTTACTAGTTAAATGTATTTCTTAGTATTTCCTTTTTATTGATTATTTATTTTACGTACAAGCTTTTATTTTCTTTTTAAGGTCACTGGCGGTCGTGTAAGCATTTCACTGCATATTATACTGTGTATGGCTGTTTACGTGACAAATAAAATTTGAATTTTTTTTTTTTTTTTGGAACTTTCTACAAGTCTATCTGAGTCTCCAATAACTACTGGACTCCATTTTACATCAACTATTATAACATCAATTAACATCAACTATTATAGCTGGACCTAACACTTAACACTGTATAAATGCAGATAATTTCCTGCTATCTGTTCCACCCAGATGAGGATGGGTTCCCTGTTGAGTCTGGTTCCTCTCAAGGTTTCTTCCTATTACCATCTCAGGGAGTTTTTCCTTGCTACGGTCGCCCTCGGGCTTGCTCACCAGGGACTATCTGAACATTTTGATTCATACACATTCATATTCCATACAAACTTAAATAATTCTTTTGATTGTGTAAAGCTGTTTTGAGACAATGTCAGTTGTTAAAAGCGCTATACAAATAAAACTGAATTGAATTGAATTGAATTGAAAAGTTCAAGGGGGCCGAATACTTTTGCAAACCACTGTACAGGGGGAGCCACGTCAAACAGCCGCCTGGAGCATGACGGCTCCGTGGCAGGTCCATGAAGGGTTAATGCAGGCTTCGTGCATGGAATGTGATCCCCCGCGATGACGCAGTTAACGATGCCCCGCCCCATAAACGCCCCCATGCGCTTTCTAAAAAGATGGTTGCAATGCCGTATAATTCCGCCAGATGGAGCATTGACTGACAGTTAACTGTAGTGTCCAGGAAGCCCAATACCGTATCTTTAATATACAGACAGTTCTTGCATTGTCAACATAGTTTCATAAATAGATGAAAAAACAACAACAACAAACCGATTAATAAAACAGATTTGTTAAATCACTCAATACACAACCCATGATGATTATGCTATTTATTATTTAATAATGAATTAATAAAATTAGTTAGTGAAATATTTTTTAAGACATCCTGAAATGTTCCTTAAAGACACGGTAGCGGCTGTAATTTGTCTATACCGATCATTGTAGGTACGGAATAAAAACGCAGGCTATGTACAGTATTTTACATTAAGGTGTATTTTACCTAGTTCCATTTAATATACTGATAGATAATATTTTGCTGCAAAGTAAAGCTCAAAATGTAACGTCTGCTTGGGTTTGTTTTCGTTATATTTTTGATGATGTTTTCGCTGATTTTTTCACTGATAGTCTACAAGTGGCATAAGAAAGGCAATTAATTGCGCATGCAACCTGGAATAAATATCTGCCCATATGGATCAGTATTTCTTTAGTCATTTAATCATGCATAATGCTCCCCCGATTAATGGGGCATTAATCACTTATCACAACTGTGAATGGATGCGGCAGCAGAGACACATTAAATCCCCATAAACACTTGGAAACAATAGTAAAAAAAGTTCCAGAGGGTTAGCGCCTGTTATACTAATGTATTTTTACTGATTTTTTTTTTACTGCTTATATTTCGTTGGGTTTTACGCAATTTCATGTGTGTGTGTGTGTGTGTGTGTGCACGAGAGAAAGAGGATACTCCGACAAGAGCAACTTCCGTGTGACTCCCGTGGCGCAATCGGTTAGCGCGTGATACTTATAAAGCAGTACAGGTGAAGCAATGCCGAGTTCGAGCCTCACCTAAAGCACCCGAAGTATTTTACTGCATATCGCACTGTGTATGTGACAAATCAAATTTTTATTTGAAAGTAAAACTTGGGTTTGTTTTCGTTATATTTTTTATGTTTTCGCTGAAAGTCAAATTGGCATAACAAATTGATTAATGGTGCATAATATCTGGAACAAATATCTGTCCATACGGATCAGTATTTCTTTAGTCATTTAACCAGCATAACGTCCCACATCAAAGATCTGATGGGGCATCAATCACTTATCACAACTGTGTATAGATGCGGCAGCAGAGACAGATTTAATCCCCATAAACATTCACACTTGAAAACAAAACTAACCGAAGTAAACAGTTCTAGAGTGTTAGTGCCTGTTATCACAGGACAGGAATCACCTACAGGATACTACTGTTTTTTACTGCTCATATTTTTTACCCTAGTTTCATTTGGTTTTTACGCGATTTCATGTATTATTTGTGTGTGTCTGTGTGTGTACAGTGTGTGTGTGTGTGTGTCTGTGTGTGTCTGTGTGTGTGTGAGTGCGAGAGACAGCGTGAGAGCGCGTGCGCGAGAGAGGGCTTTCGTGCTGATTTATCCAAGGTTACTAAAACCTGGCTTACTACCTATAAAAAATATTTCAATTTAACTCATGGGTCTCAATCACAGATGACACGACAAATTATATACTCTGAAACGTTCATTTGAACATTTAAAAATATATACAAAAACATGAATACTAATGTTATCATGGTGTAAAATATTAACATTAGGTTAGGTCCTGCCCTTAATTAATTCATATTATAATTACTTTTACATAGTATAGTTACTGGACTGACATGACCAAAACTAGCTATTTCATTTAGCCTTTCTAAAATCAACCCATATATCATTTATAATCAGAAAACATAAAACATTATGATCTGTTCAACAGCCCATCTGTTTTAATTTAGTTTGTATTTTTTATTATTCATAAGACAACCTTTCAGTTTTGTAAATATTTTAGTTATAGTGTGTTAAGTCTCACTTTAGGTTAAACGTTTTTGAGAATTTGACCATCCAGCTTAGATAAATGTTATGTCATTGATTGATAAAATCTGGATTAAGGATATTATATAATTATATATATATATATATATATTATTATTATTATATTATAATTATATCTAAATATATATATATATATTTATTTTTTAGTTTCCCCCTGAGGGATTGCCACCTTATTGTGGTCAGGGGGTTTGCGTGCCTCAACACAATTCAGCAAATACAATACTGTTACTATACAGTAAGGCCAGGTAAAAACGGTGCTCGAACATGATGCCCCCTCCCCCCACCCCGTGTTGTCTGGTCTAGAACGGCGCTGCCTCTGACCGTCTTTTGTCTTGTAAATGAGTATTCTCACTAACCTTCCAATCCCCCCAGCGCACACACTCTGTTTGTACTGTAAACTGTACTGTAACTGTGTTTGCTAGGGCACTTGGTTATACACAGTACTTTAATGTATGGAACACTTACTTAACTTACTGGTTTGGTTTAAACATCGCTTATTACCTTATTCAACAAAATAAATTCATTATTAACGTATTGAAGTATTTTAGTTAAGGACAAAAACTGTGCTTGTGTTTAGAACTGCTGAACAGCCGAAAACACACACACACCCATCCCCCCGCCAAAAACACACACACACAGAGCAATTAACACCATGTCCTACTCAGGAGTGGAAGGTGAGAAACCTCAATGGAGAATACCAAGTTTGTCGTTGCTCTTTTGGAGTTCTTAAAACCCAAAACATTTATTTATACTGAGAAAAAATTATTATGGGTCACAATCACAAATACATATAATCAAGTGTTTAACTGGTTTCATTATTATTATTATTTTCAGCCCAACTCTTTGACTATTTAAAACAAAGTTGTGTCCCATTTTTTGCCCATTGAAGTTGTTGGTTCAACTAAACAATTTTTAAATACCCAAACAATCCCCCAAAATTAAAACACGCAAACATGACTAGTCAAAGTTAAAACAGTAATTTATATAAAACAGATGAATACATGTTGTCTTTTTGCTTAAAGTTCATTAAACTACCCGGATACACCAGCTGCTTATAAGTCTCTATCTATAGTCCTTTTACATTAAAATATTAATTTTTCAAATATCAAAACTATTAAACGTGGAACAGTTTAAGTCTTTGTTTCCCCCAAAGTACTGTATCAGACATTTTGCAGTTCTATGTTCAGAATATACAGTAGACCTGATCAAACATCATTCTAAAGCTGTCGGACTGTGACGTCATCCCTCCTACAGCTCCCTCAACAGCTTGTTCAGGCTCCTCCAGTCCTGTAGCTCCAAAAGTCCAGCCGTCAGCCGTCTGACCCCCCAATCCTCCACAGCGGAGCTCTGCTTAAAGACAACAGGAGAATTTAGTCAAGACAAAGATAAATAAACTTCACAGAACATATAGTTCTAATAAAAATAATATATATTAATAAACCTATTTACCACAGAGTGTGTAAAATACTGTTTTGGGGATTCTGGAATGTAAATAATCTGCCTGTGCTAATGTTAACCAGTGAACAGTGTTAACCAGTGACTGTCTGTATTATCGCCTGTATTAAATTAACCGAGAATTTACTTAATGCGCTTCTCATACATAAGTTAAGCGATATAACACTCGTATATGAGCATTAGTTCATCCCTGAAGCCAAACTATAACTTACTGAAGCCCCTCACACACACACACACACACACACACCTTCCCCCTCCTCCTCCTCCTTAACTGATAAACACTTCTGTGTTGTTATTCAGCTCGCGCTACCGCGGAAAGTCCCGGACAAAGTGTATAAAATATAAACCGGGTTATGAGCGTTACTATCTCCTGTACAGCTACCCTCAGTCTGTGTCCCTCATCAACTGCATCACATTATATTACAGTCACAGAAATAACCTGCAGATTAACTCTTAACCAGAGAATAAATAAGCGCTGAATTTATCCAGACAACACGCGGTGAGATTCTCTCAGTATTTACAGAGAACACAAACACTCTTCATCGGGTAGTGCAGCTCTTGTAATAGGGACATTAATAGTATTGTCGAAGCTTGAGCATGTTTTTGAGTTAAAGTGGAGTGACATTGTGAGTGTGTGACACTGACAGTAAGCTGTAATATTAACTCCAGACTTGGTAAACAGATCATTAAGTTCTCTAAAGTCACATCTGACCGCTGCTGGTGCTGCCAGTGATATTTAAAACGGCCAATAAAAAACTAAACTGGGAAATAAACTGTAAACTACCCCGAACACATTTTATAAAATAAAACATCACTTACCACGAATAGTCCGTTAAGCCGCCATCTTCATCTCTGTAGTTTAGTAGCGTCAGTTCGGCGGGGGTGGAGGCGGGTTGTTAAAATCACGTGATTGCAACTCAGCGCAGCTGGCTTGTTTTAACGTGTTCTTGAGAACGAAGCGCCATCTAGTGGTGGCACCAGGTAAATGAATAAATTGGGCTTGAATGGGCGTGTTTACTGTGAAATCTTGACACGCCTTTCAGCCAGAAAAGGGAGGGGGGATTACGGCGTGCAAAGGCCATTCACACGCCATTCACACTTCAGCCACACTGTCGCGGCTATTTGGCGTGGCTCCCACTGTAGCTACATACACCAGCCTCGGTTAAGTGGTAAAGGAGGAGGCGTCGCAGATATTTACAATGTTAATCTGTCTATCGTACAAAAACACGGACTCAAATTTAATGCATTTGAAGCTCTCTTTGGTAACATAAAAAGTGTAGCTACAAATATGACGTCAGCTCAATCAATCCCATTAATTACCATTTACAGACCTCCAGGTCCATAATCTGTGAACCATAATTTCTCTATGAATTTGCTTATTTCCTCTCAAACTTTGTCGTTTCTGTAGACAAATTGTTAACTGCTGGAGACTTTAAGATTCTTTTTTCGAATCCAGAAGATCCTCTGAGAACAGCATTTATGTTCATACTGGACTAGGAGTAAATCAGAGTGTAGTAGGACCCACTCATAAAGCAGGTCACACTTTAGATTTAATATTATCCTTCAGATTAAGTATAAGAAATATAACCACATTTCCACAGTCAAAAGGTATCTCAGATCTTGTCTTGTCTCAATTAAAATGTCATAGTAATAATGTACGCACAGCGCCGCACTACCACATTAAACGTACATTCCCATTAAAAACTACACAGAGCTTTATCAATAATTATCAATTATCAATAAAATTTATCAACTTGGATCGCCATCTGACTCCACAGAACTCGATCAGGCGACTGAATATTTAGAGTCAACATTTCGTTATACCTTAGATAATGTTGCTCCAGTTAAAAGGAAAATAATTAGAGATAAGAAACTCGCTCCCTGGTATAACGATCACACGCACACTTTAAAACAAACTGCTCGAAAATTAGAACGTAAATGTCAGGATGAACTAACCTCGGTGACCAGAAGACGCAGCTTTAGCGGTTAGCCCAATGTAGCGTGGATGGTAAACCCAAACGCGGATGTAAGCGAGTAGGCAGGATAACCACGCGATTTATTATAAGGACTCTCACGAAAGAGGAGCAAGGGAAAAACACAAATTTAACCCGCGTCCTATAAATACACACACAATATAAGGAAGCAGAACCAAAGATAGTGAGTACTCACGGTTTAGCAGACAGACAGCCGGAACCGACATGGGCCGAAACTCAATGACTGAGCGGTAAGCTAACGTTTGTTTACCTTTTTTATACTTCCTGGTTTGGCGCCCGCCTTACTTCCGGGTCCTAGTGCCGGGCGCAGATTGAGTGTGCATGACAGTACCCCCCTGTCCAGGACTGGCTCCTGACGGTCCTGGGGTGGAGGATACCCTACGACGGTAGTCTCGAATCAGTTCGGGGTCGAGAATGAACCGGGCCGGGATCCAAGACCGCTCCTCAGGGCCGTAGCCCTCCCAGTCAAACAGGTACTGAGTACCTCTGCCCCGAGGGCGCGAGTCGAGGATTCGGTGTACGGTGTAGGCGAGACCGCCGTCGATGATCCGGGGAGGAGGAGCTGGGGGGGTGGGTGGAATCATGGGTGATGTGATGAAGGGTTTGAGTTGAGAGGTGTGGAATATGGGGTGAATCCGGAGCGCCGCAGGCAGCTGGAGCCGGTAGGTGACAGGGTTTACTCGTAGTGTGATGCGGTATGGTCCGATGAAGCGAGGTGAAAGTTTTCGAGATTCCGTGTGCAGATGTAGGTTCTTTGTGGATAGCCATACCTTGTCACCTACGTTGTACAATCGTCCCGGAGGGTGTCGACGGCGGTGCTGAGTGATGTAACGGTTATTGGCTCTCTGGATGGCAAGGTTGGCTTGGTTCTAGACCCGTCGACACCTACGGACCAACTGTTGGGCCGACGGTACATCAACCTCCGGTTCTTGATGGGTGAACATCGGAGGTTGGAAACCGTAGCACACCTCAAATGGGCTTAAGTTGGTGGCAGATGAAACGTGGAGGTTGTGAGACAGTTCTGCCCAGATGAGGTAGCGGGCCCAGGAGCGCTGGCGATCAGCAACAAAACATCTTAGGTAACGCTCCAGTTGTTGGTTGGTCCGTTCCGTCTGACCATTAGTTTGGGGATGGTATCCAGATGACAGACTGCTGGTGGAGTTGATCAGACGGCAGTAGGCCTTCCAGAACCGGGCAGTGAACTGGGGCCCTCTGTCCGAGACGATGTCCTTGGGGAACCCATGCAGGCGGACTACGTGTTCCATTATCAGCTCAGCGGTGGTTTTAGCTGATGGTAGTCCGGTGAGGGCCACCAAGTGCACTGCCTTGGAGAACCGATCAACGATGGTGAGGATGGTGTTTTTTCCGTCGGAAACCGGCAGGCCCGTGATGAAATCCAGGGCGATGTGCGTCCAGGGCCGTCGAGGAACTGGAAGTGGTTGGAGCTCTCCCGGAGATGGTTGATTTGTATCTTTGGCCCTGGCGCACACCGGGCACGCCTGAACGAACTCCGTGACCTCTCTTCTCATGGTGGGCCACCAGAACGCCCGTTCGACGAAGGACAGGGTTCTTCGGGCTCCCTGGTGTCCGGCGACGGTAGAAGAGTGACCCCACTGGAGAACTTCTGGTCTTAGTCCTTGGGGTACATAAAGTCGTCCAGGCGGCACGCCTGCCGGTTCGGTCTCCGCAGCCCGTGCCTGGCGGACCCTCGTCTCCAAGTCCCATTGAAGGGGTGCAATGATCCGTGAGGAGGTGATGACAGGCACAGGTTCCGCCCGGGGAAGGTCCTCATCGTGCTGTCTAGACAGTGCGTCGGCCTTGGTGTTCTTGGACCCCGGGCGGTATGACAGATGGAAGTCATATTGTTCGAAGAACAGTGCCCACCGTGCCTGTCGTGGGTTGAGCTGTTTGAGGTTCCTGATGGTGATGAGGTTCTGGTGGTCGGTCCAGACGATGAACGGCTCACTGGCGCCCTGGAGCCAGTGACGCCATTCCTCCAAGGCCCACTTTATGCCCAGCAGTTCGCGGTCCCCTACTCCGTATCGCTGCTGAGTGGGATTAAATTTCTTGGAGAAGAAACCACACGGGTGCAGCTTCTGGTCTGGACCTCGCTGGGAGAGAACAGCGCCGGCGCCCACATCCGACGCGTCCACCTCCACAACGAAAGGTTTGTTGGCATCGGGGTGGAGGAGGATGGGTGCGGTGGTGAAGCGATGACACAATTCTTGGAAGGCGGAGTTGTCGGCAGGGGTGAGTCGAAAAGGGTGGTGTGAGGGCCTGGTCAATGTGGTTAGTGGTGCTGCAACTGTACTGTAGCCCCGGATAAAGCGACGATAGAAATTCGCAAACCCAAGAAACCGTTGAAGCTGTTTGAGTGTCCTGGGTAGGGGCCAGTGACGTACGGCTCCGAGCTTCTGTGGGTCCATGGCCACACCCTGGGGCGAGATGACAAAACCCAGGAACGTGGTGGAGTGCTTGTGAAAGGCACATTTTTCCAGCTTGCAGTACAGTTGGTGAGCGAGCAATCTCTTTAGGACGGCCCGAACATGTTGGATGTGTTCTTGGAGGTTGTGGGAGTAGATGAGGATGTCATCCAAGTAGACGAACACCCATCGGCCCAGCATATCCCTGAGGACGTCATTGATGAACTGTTGGAAGGCCGAGGGTGCGTTACAGAGTCCAAAAGGAATGACCAGGCTCTCGTAGTGTCCGGTAGGCGTGATGAATGCCGTTTTCCACTCATCACCCTCTCTGATGCGCACCAAGTTGTAGGCGCTCCGGAGGTCCAACTTCGAAAATACGGCGGCACCAGAGAGGGCGTCCAGGGCTGAGTTGGTGAGCGGTAGCGGGTGTCGGTTTTTTATGGTGATCTTGTTCAGCCCCCGATAATCGACACACGGGCGAAGTTCACCCCCTTTCTTCTTAACGAAGAAGAATCCTGCGGCCGCTGGCGAGGAGGAGGGCCGGATGGTGCCATGACGGGCATTGGCGACGTACTCCTCCATAGCTCGCGTCTCGGTGGTAGATAGGGAGTAAAGGTGGCCGCGGGGGGGAATGGAGCCTGGCTGAAGTTCTATCGCCAGGTCGTATGGGCGATGTGGTGGTAGGTTGGTGGCTTTCCTCTTGCAGAAGACTTCAGCCAGGTCCCTATATTCAGGTGGGATGGCGTTGGTGTCGACTTCGGGGGCCTCGGACTCCTTGGAACACGTCCCAGCCTGTGCCCGTAGGCAGAGTTCGCTGCAGGTCGGCCCCCATTGGAGGATCCGGTTTTGTGCCCAGGAGATGAGAGGGTCGTGTTGTAGCAGCCAGGGATAGCCGAGTATGATGGGAGGAGACGAGATGGGGGTGAGGTAAAAATGTAGCTGTTCCTGGTGTTGGTCGATGACGAAGGTGAGTAGTTGGGTCTGGTGAGTGATGGGGCTGGTTGAGAGGGGCCGACCGTCGACAGAAGTAATGCGAAGAGGCTGGGATAACGCCTCGATATTCACCCCCATTTCTTTGGCATAGGTGGAGTCAATAAAGTTGCCTGCGGCACCAGAATCGATAAACGCAGTACTTAAGACCCGTTTGTGGCCAAACTGGAGGGTTACCTGAACCGTGAGGCGAGAGGTGGTGGCATTGGTGATGGTGGAGAGGTGGATGGGGCCCGGTGAGTCTCTCCTCCTGCTCACCGGGTCTGCGCGTTTCCCGGGCGCAGTGGGCAGATTGCTCGGTGGTGAGCCGCCGACCCACAGTAGGCACACAAACCCTCTCGAAACCGGCGTTCTCGTTCCGCCACGGTCAGGGAGGCGCGCCCTAATTGCATGGGTTCCCCGGCTCCGGTGTTAACCACGGCAGGAGGTGGAGATCCGACATGTTCAGTGGTGGCGGGAGTGAAGGTCGTTGTAGGTCGAGATGGAGTGTAGACGTGGGTGGCGGTGGGCGGCAGGGTCCTCGGGGCTGGCTTCGGACGAGAGAGGAGGCACTGGTCAATGCGGAGGGCGAGCTGGATCAGCCCCTCCAGGGTGGCTGGTAGCTCTCGTCCGGCTAGTTCGTCCTTAATCCGGGAAGCCAGTCCTTCGTAAAAGGATGTCCGGAGTGCGGTATCTCCCCAAGATGTCTGTACAGCGAGGGTGCGGAATTCTGCAGTATAACGGCTCACGGACGATCCTCCCTGCCGCAGGTGGTAAAGCTTGGTGTCGGTCTCCACCTCGCCCGCAGGGTGTTCGAATGTCATCTGGAGTTGGCGGGTGAACTCATTGTAGGAATGGGCGGTGTCAGAATCTGATCGAATTACTGCCGTGGCCCACTCAGCTGCCTGCCCGGATAGCAATGAGACGAGGAGAGCAATGCGTAGCCGATCGGTGGAGTACTTGGTGGAATTGAACTCAAACACTAGATTCAGTGATGTCAAAAATACACTGCATCTCCCGTCGGTGCCATCCCACTTGTCTGGAAGCGCAAGAAATACATCAGAAGGAGGGGGGGGGGGCTGGTGCGGCGCCGCGGCCGCCGCGACGGGAGGCCGGCTAGCCGCGTCATCTACAGCCGCGCGGAGATCCGCGTTCTCCCGCCGGAGCTCCGCGACCTCGCGGCGCAAGGCCGCTACGTCTTGGAGGCCCCGGCGCAGATTAGCGATCTCTCCGGTTAGCTTATCAATGAGCGCGGCATGCCGATCTACCACGTCGCAGAGGTGCGCGTAATCCGCTGGGTTCACCGCGGAGGGCTCAGTCATTCTGTCAGGATGAACTAACCTCGGTGACCAGAAGACGCAGCTTTAGCGGTTAGCCCAATGTAGCGTGGATGGTAAACCCAAACGCGGATGTAAGCGAGTAGGCAGGATAACCACGCGATTTATTATAAGGACTCTCACGAAAGAGGAGCAAGGGAAAAACACAAATTTAACCCGCTTCCTATAAATACACACACAATATAAGGAAGCAGAACCAAAGATAGTGAGTACTCACGGTTTAGCAGACAGACAGCCGGAACCGACATGGGCCGAAACTCAATGACTGAGCGGTAAGCTAACGTTTGTTTACCTTTTTTATACTTCCTGGTTTGGCGCCCGCCTTACTTCCGGGTCCTAGTGCCGGGCGCAGATTGAGTGTGCATGACAGTAAATGGCGTCAAACATTGCATGGAAGGAGAGCATCCTGAAATATAAAAAAGCTCTCAGTGCTGCTAGATCATTGTACCTATCCACTCCTATAGAAAATAACAAAAATAATCCTAGATTTTCATTTAATACCTTAGCTAAATTGACTAGTAACAGGACCACTGCAGAAATCTCCAGAGCAACAACATACAGTAGTGAGGACTTTTTCAGTAACACAAATATTAGGCAAAAAATCCAGGCATTTCTAACCAGACAATTTAAGTGATACAGATGATGAACTAACCACACCACATGAGAACCTAGAATACTTTACTTATTTCACTCAACTCTTCTTCAAAATTGTCAACGTGTGTATTATATACTGTCACATTAATTTTCTCAAGCAGATAGTACCAGCAATAACAAAACCCCTGTTGAAAGAAATTAACTTTTCACTCAGCAGTGGATATATTCCCAAATCCTTTAAATTAGCAGTTATTAAACCGCTAATTAAGAAACCTGACCTTGACCTTTGTCAGGTGTCCAATTACAGGCCGATATCAAACCTCCCCTTCATCTCTAAGATTCTGGAAAAGATAGTAGCACAGCAGCTATCTTCATATACATATCAGTCAGGATTTAGGCCTCATCACAGAACAGAGACAGCACTTGTTAAAGTAGTAAATGACTTCCTATTGGGCTCTGATCAGGACTGCATCACTATACCTGTGTTACTCGACCTCAGTGCAGCTTTTGACGCTATTGATCATAGCATTCTCCTTCACAGATTAGAAAATGTACTAGGAATTAAGACCTTGGTGTGATTATAGTTCCCTTTCAAAAGCTACACTCGATGCTGCGCTGAAAGCGCTATGGGAAACGATTCCTCGTGTGTCAAACACGGCAAATATTTTGGCTTGTATAAACTCAGGCAGGTGACGTCAACCGATGAGGTGCACCTGGAGGTTATAAAAAGGCATGAACCGGAAACACCCTCAGATCATTTTCTCTTCAGGATCCGTCTTGTGGCGTCTTGTGTGTGCTAGCAGACCTTTCAGGGAAGTAAAAAATTTATTTATTTATTTACTTACCATGGCTGATTCTCGCAGGAAATGTGTTTATCCGTGTGAGAGGAGTCTTCCGGATGGCGATTTCCACACTTATTGTGTCGAATGTTTGGGAGAAAAGCACGCTGTGCTCTGGCTTGAGGGAGGATGTGAGCATTGCAATCTCCTCTCTATTAAAATCCTTCGTGCTCGGCTCGCCTTCTTTAAAACGGAACTACGAGCCGCAGCGCATTCTTGGGGCTCGCGTGTTGATTTGGCGAAAGTACAGCAGATCGAGCTTTCTCTTTCTCTTGCCCTTTCACCGAATCGTGTGCCGTTGCCGCCTACTTCTCAAGCACGCTCCGGCACCTCTTGTGAAGTAGCCAAAGAAATTTCCTCTCTCGCTTACGTGGACTTGGAAACAGTCGCGTCCGAGCGCCCCTCCAGAAATGAGCAGGCGTATCAGGAGCTTTTAGAGGTAGTAACACGCGCTGTCGAGCGCTTACACCTCGAATGGCCGCGGGAGCTAGACTCCCCCAAGCGGTTGAAACTAGATGATAGGTTTCTGTCAGGTGGCCTGAGGGAGGAGCCTCATCGGCGCTCCCTCCCCTTCTTTGGTGATCTCCATGACGAATTAACCCTGAGGACTTATTCATCCCGTGTGTTTGTGCCAGCGACATCGATGTATTCTAATGTCGTGGATGCAAATACACGTGGTTATTTGATGATGCCCCAGATAGAAGAGACACTTGCGGGCTATCTCTCTCCTGGGATGTCATTCTCCCTGGAAAAGCCCACGCTCCCCTCCAAGCCGTGCCCGTTGACATCTTCGCTGGTGGGGAAGACTTTTCAGGCAGCAGGTCAAGCTGGTTCTGCTCTGCACACCATGGCGGTCTTGCAGGCATACAAGACTTGCAAAACGACTGGAGCACCGGCAGTGTTGCTAATGAAGCCGTGTACTTGGAGTTACGCTGAGCCACAGACTTGTGTCTTAGGGCAACCAAGCAGACAGCCCGTGCTATTGGCGGCACCATGGCTGCCTTAGTGGCTACAGAGAGACATCTGTGGCTTAATCTTACGGGCATCAAAGACAGGGACCACGCCTTCCTCCTTGATGCCCCTATCTCGTCTTCCGGACTGTTTGGTGACGCCGTCATGACCGTCATGAACAAGTTTCGGGACGCAAAACTCCATGAGTTTTTGGTAGGTTCCTCCCGTGCTCAACATGCGGAACTGTCTTGTCTCAATTAGAGACAATCAGTTCCAGTTCCGATCAGCTCTGACCTCCCCGAGGCGTGAGGTGCAGAGGGAGAGTGTGGCGAGCCGAGCACCTCCTCGTAGGGAATGGGGTGGAGCTCACATCCCCTGCCGTGCTCAACAGGCGGAACTGTCGGCCACCCAGTTCCGATCAGCCCTGGCCTCCCCGAGGCGTGAGGTGCAGAGGGAACGGGGTGGAGGGAACGGGGTGGAGCTCACTGCGCCTCACGATCTGTCGCGACGTGAACGGATCTGAGGACCATTTTAAACGAGAGGAGAAAGGTCTCAGGACCGTGAGGGTGTCTCTCCAGAGTAACGGTAGGCGTTCGGTCCCTTCCTCCCATTTTCACCTAACACCTAACACAGCCGTCTAGCCAAAGCGTTGAATCTCGTGCACCTTTTTAGAGAGGCTGTGTTTGGGCGGCATGGGTTTCCACCTCTGTGAAACCACAGTGAGCACCTCTGTTAATTCAAGATCACAGGCTTGCTAGAAATGGGGCCATATCACATGTTCCTCTACCAGACAGAGCCATTCGGCGCCAACATGTCGCCCTAGCTCACCTCATTTTCTTAGGGGTTTCATTTTCTCATTTTCTTAACACCACAAAAGCATTCTCCTTCCTACATGAGGTATGAAGTTGAGTGTCATGCGGAATCCGAGCGCAATGCAGGCACAGCTGTCTCCTGCGTGCGCCGAATTCATTGTAGCACTCTAAAGGAGTATAAGCTAGGCCAGGTGGGGGGCCCCATACATGAAGGGCAGCCGCCATTAGACAAGTCGGGTTGGAGATGCTAGCGCCCTAGCCTTATGAAGCGCGTGGCACACTTCGCCTCTAGTGACTAGGGCCCATTAGACCAGGAAGCTTACCTCACCAATTGCTCTGGCAAGAGGGGTTTCCAAGTATGTCATGTGGCAGGCTGCCTTTCCGCAAGACATCTGTCAGGCTTCATAATCGGATACCAGGCTCGCGGGTCCTCGAGTCAGCATCCCAGAATCATGTCTAGACTCCTTAGGGGTACTGTGCGCACAGTACACAACCCTGGGGGTCCAGACACTTTCAGTGCGGCAGAGTGGGTATTCTCATTCCCATAGCACTTTCAGCGCAGCATTGAGTGTAGCTTTTGAAAGGGAACGTCTCGGGTTACTTTGCTGTAACCCTGTTCCCTAAAAAACGAGATGCTGCGGGAACGAGATGCTGCGCTCCAATGCCGCACTGCATGCGTGACTGGACATCCTTCAGGCAAAATTGACCTGAGGGTGTTTCCGGTTCATGTCTTTTTATAACCTCGAGGTGCACCTTATCGGTAGACGTCACCTGCCTGAGGTTATATATGCCAAAATATTTGGCGTGTTTGACACACACGTGCTTCACAACCAGTCACGAGGAATCGTTTCCCATAGCGCTTTCAGCGCAGCATCTCGTTCCCGCTTTTTCAGGGAACAGGGTTACAGCAAAGTAACCCGAGACGATCCCAGACTTTAATTTTAAGCACACGTAGATAATATTACCAGGATAGCATTCTTTCACCTCAGAAATATTGCCAAGATAAGACATTTATTGTCACTAAATGATGCAGAAAAAATAGTTCAGGCTTTTAACACCTTTAGGTTGGACTATTGTAATGCCTTACTGTCTGGTTGTTCAACTAGGTGCATAAACAAGCATCAGTTAGTCCAGAATGCAGCTGCGAGAGTCCTCACTAGAACCAGAAGAGATGATCACCCCTATCTTATCCACACTGCGTTGGCTCCCTGTGAAATTTCGCATTGATTTTAAAATACTGCTATTGACATATAAAGCATTAATTTGACTCACGCCGCAGTATCTGAGGGAACTGTTAGTGTCTTATGATCCGCCATGCCTTCCTTGATCAAAGGATGCAGGCTGCTTGTCAGTAAAACGTATTATGAAAACTACAGCAGTGGGCAGAGCTTTTTCTTACAAATGTCATGCGCACTCGCTCCGCGACCGTCACTAGGACCCAGAAGTAGTACGGTCGCGACCCCGGAAGCATAAAAGGAGATAAAATGGCGAATCACATTGCTCAGTCATTGAGTTGCCCATGCGGGTTCCGACGCCTCACATGCTACTCGTCAGTACTCACTTATTTTGGGTGCATCTTCCTGACGAGTGTGTGTTGTTAGAACTCGGGTTTATTTGTGTAAATTCTTGCTCTAGCTCGGAGAGAGTTCTAATAATAATACGCATGGTTATCCTACCTTTTCGCGCTACTTCTACGATTGGGTTCACCATTCACGCTACACGGGCTAATTGCTAAGTCTTCTGTCTCACCTCCGGTTAGTTCGTGGCAACAAAGGCCCAAAGTTATGGAATAATGGAACAGTCTTCCAATTAATATTCAGGACTCAGACATAGCCTCAGTGTTTAAATCTAGGCTAAAAACCTATTTATTTAGCCAAGCATTTTTATAAATAGATTTGCCTTAGGTAAGGGAGCAGATCTGGGGGACTCATGGACGTAGAGTATTATGGTGAACTGGTATGTTTAGATGCTGTCTTCCTCACTCTCATTTGATCACTCAGGTTTGTTGACGGTGAGGTGATTGTTTGCTTTACATCTCAGGGAACCCTCATGTTTGTGTTTCATTCTGACTCTCCCTTTTAGTTATGCTGTCATAGTTAGTCCTGCCGGAGTCCCCGCTTGCACTCTGCACTAAATATACATTTACAAATATATGGTATAAAATATATTGACACTGTCAAAAATAATCGAGCGTAAAAAAAAAAATAAAATTGTGTGTAATTCTGTCTTTTGTCTGAGTTGGATTCCAAAATCTATGGCCACGACAGCTTATAGATACAAGATTTTGTGTGTGTTACAGTACAACTCTGACCATTCACTGACACAAAACTCGTTTTTACAACTCATCTGTTACATGGACGAGTTATGAAATGACGCTCACGAATGCTGTTACGCCACTGTCAAAAATGCGTCATCAAGGCCACATGCACAGGCATTACTGTCCGAGGGAAGAGAAATCGATTCAGCACATGGCCCCGCCTCCATTTTAAACTCCTAAAATCTTACCTACTATAGTTAAAACATCTCTGTAATTTTACTTCTCTTAAACATGTCCGAATCTGTGAATTATTTTTTTTTACCTGAGCGCCCGGCTGCTGATCTGGCATTTTGGCGGCAGTGGTTTAAAACAGTGGAGGGGAGCATGCGCCGAATCGATTCCTTTTCCCTCTGATAGTAATGCCTGTGCATGTGGCCTTGATGACGTATTTTTGACAGTGGTGTAACACACAGCATTCATTTATCTCTCCTCTTCTCTCTCTTCTCCTCTCTTTCCGTCTATCTGTCTAGCTATATATGTCATTCCTGAGCTGCCAGTGATCCAGACCCTCTCTTCGCTCTGAAGCTGTCTGACTTGTCCTGGTGTCCTGCTTCTAGTTGGAGATCTTGTCACATGTAAACTACCGTTCAAAAGTTTTAGAACACTTTCTAACTCCATGATGGTTCCTGATTATTATTTCTTTCTACATTGTAAAGTTTTGCTGAAGGCGTCCAAAAAATTCATGAATCTCCTTTGAACAGTTGATATTGAGATGTTTCTGCTACTTCTGCTCTGTAAAGACTTCATAACGCCTCTAATCTGAGGTGCTGTTAATTGGTCATTTTTCAGGCTGATAACTCTAAATGAACTTCTCGTCTGCAGCAGAGGTAGGTTTTGGTCTCGTCCTCCTGGGACGGCCTTCATGAGAGAAAGTTTCATTATGGTGCTTGACGGATTTTGCAAATGCACTTGACAATACTGTTCTTGCAGGAACTATTACAGAAAGTGTCTTAAAATAATTGTTACGTAATTACCTAATCCCATATGTGTTATTTTATAGTTTTGAAATCCCCAGTATTGTTGTAGAATGTAGAAAATAAATCACTAAACAAAAAAAAGAAATTTTCAAGTGTTCAAAAACTTTTGAACGGTAGCATATGCCCTGTGTGGTCTGCCTGGAATGCGTGTGGAGACTGGAGACGGTTCCACTTTTCCACGAAGACGGTCATGTCCTCGGCTGATGCAGACAGCTATTCTCCAAGGACTTGTGACTTCAGTGGCTCGATAGTTCAGGACTGGAGTTTCCTAAAGTCTACTTGAGCCTCCAATAATGAACTGGACTTTTTAACTTAAACACATCTCCTGTTATACTAAACTTCCAGTCTCACACAGTATGAAGCAGACCCAGATAGCAGAACAACATTGAATCATCGTTGAATCAACATTAAAGCATCAACCAACTTGTCATTGAATCAATGTTGAAATTTCAATGTTAAACGTTGATTTTTCATCAGGTTTGCACCTTGAAATAATGTTATTTCAATGATGAAAAATAGATCAAGATGGGCATAAAATCAATGTTTGTTCAACGTAAATTCAATCACTTATTTTACATTGAATCAACATTGAATCAACATTGAAGCAATTATAGTTTAGTCTTGCTTTATGAACAGCAAGATTCTATGACAGTAAATCATGTCCGTTTTGGTTTATTTCTTTAAATCAGAGACCATGTAGGGCTGAAAAACATTTTTTTTTTTAACAAAAAGTCAGTAACTCAACATCCTTCAGTTTACATGTAAACATATTTATTTATTTATGCTCCATACCCATTTAAACAGGAAGTAACATCACAATTACAATAAAACAACTATATAATAAAACACACTACAACTTGCATACAAATTATTATAAACTGGATGACAAAATGAGTTTTTAGAAGAGAACTATTAGAAGAGATTGTTAATTCTGAATTCATAAAACAGAATCTAACTGCCAAGAGAAGAGACTGGAAAACCATAATATAAAAATGGCAGCCTGCCTCAGCAAAATTCAGTCAAATGCAAATAGAAACAACCAAGTCAGAAACACAACAGATGACTGAAACATTATTCGTAAGTTGAAATGTATTTACGCAGCAAAACAGATAATAAGACATAAGATAATAAGAGATAATAAGAGAGTCTGAACTTATGGTTTTCCACCACGAGCAATTCCCCCCAGCCGTTCTGGGACATAACGAAGCCATTTCTGAACTGTTGAAGCAAAGAAACTCTGTAAAAAACATTGATACAGTCTTTTTAACATTAAGGCACAAGCATGAATCATTCAGCCATTTTTGTAAGTCATCTAAGGCTAATGAAAGCTGATGGGCTGCATCATCAGCACTTTTAGCTTGTGTAAAAATTACCGTATCATCTGCATACATGATCATGTCCACATGTCCAAATTCTGTGCCTCTCCTTGGTTTCATACGGATTACATAAACTGAGAATATTTGTTTTCAATGTGACTTGCATCATTTAAAAGTAGACACTTTAAGCTTTATATAGATATATTTCTCATTTCAGTTAATTTTAGTGACGTGTTTCAAAAAGATTTTCACGGAGACTGAGGTTTCATATATGTGCATATATCCTCATATACTGTATGTGGCCAATTAGGATTAGTTTTTTGCATTTTTTTTTTGTTAGTTCTTAGTTATTGCCTTGATAATAGAAAATATGAGCTAGGCATCATGTATGACAGTTGCCAAAGTGAGATATGAGCTAAAATGACCAGATCCTGCCATAGGAGACATATCTTGTATGTACATATAGGGCTTATACTGTATGTGGATATAAAGAAGCAATACAGGAGACCTATATGGCCTGTATATGCACATATATGCACCTCAATGTTGCCTACATGTGGCATATATACGCATATATATTATCATATATATGCATATATACTGCATATAGGTTTCATATATATGGGCCAGGGGTAGCTCAGTGGTTAAGGCATTGGACTACGGTTCGGAAGATCCCAGGTTCAAATCCCACAACCACCAAGTTGCCACTGTTGGGCCCTTGAGCAAGGCCCTTAACCCTCAATTGCTCAGACGTGTAATGAGATAAAAATGTAAGTCGCTCTGGATAAGAGCGTCTGCCAAATGCCTAAATGTAAATATATGCGCATATATCCTCATATTTACATTTAGGCATTTGGCAGACGCTCTTATCCAGAGCGACTTACATTTTTATCTCATTATACATCTGAGCAGTTGAGGGTTAAGGGCCTTGCTCAAGGGCCCAACAGTGGCAAAATGTAAGTCGCTCTGGATAAGAGCGTCTGCCAAATGCCTAAATGTAAATATATGCGCATATATCCTCATATTTACATTTAGGCATTTGGCAGACGCTCTTATCCAGAGCGACTTACATTTTTATCTCATTATACATCTGAGCAGTTGAGGGTTAAGGGCCTTGCTCAAGGGCCCAACAGTGGCAACTGTTGTTGTGGGTTGTGGTTGTGGGGTTTGAACCTGGGATCTTCCGAACTGTAGTCCAATGCCTTAACCACTGAGCTACCCCTGGCCCCATATAGGTGCGGTTATATGCGCATATATACTGCATATAGGTTTCATATATGCACATATGTCCTCATATAGGTGCGGATATATGCGCATATATACTGCATATAGGTTTCATATATGCGCATATATCCTCATATAGGTTCTTTCCATGTGGGGCACGCACACTGCTCTGGGTCAGACACAGACAACGGGAAACAGGAACTAAGCTCTCAAACAAATGCTTCCCAACAGAATACCGTAGGTCGCATCGCCAAAATTCTTTCACCGTGAGTGGCAGGAACTTCCAGACTACAACATATTGAATTCTCATGCCTGTAGAGTGTATTATAATGACGTGGCGACAGTGTAAAAACACCTTCCGATGTTAAATGCGAGGCGAAAATTGAGTACTTTTGAACGGCAAACAGGAATTAAGCTCTCAAGTGAGTAAACTACACCCTAAAAAATGCTGGGTTAAAAACAACCCAATCTGGGTTGTTTTTAACCCAGCTGCTAGGTAAATATAGGACTAACTAAATGCTGGGTTAATGTAACCCAGCAAGATGGGTTATTTGTTTAACCCAACAAGATGGGTTAAATATTCAATCCAAATGCTAGGTCATATTTAACTATAATGCTGGGTTAATTCCACCACATAAATTGGTCTATTTGTGAGGTAGAATTGGGTTAATTCTACCTCACAAATAGGTTATTATTATTTTCATGTTTTACAGTGAATCTGTAAAAAAAAAAAAAAAAAACACGCATGTCTATTAAACAGTTAAATTACTTTGATATACTGGTCTATTACAAAAAACATACATGTATGCAATAAACATCATCCTATTAAATGTTCTTAGAAAAAAACATTTATTTTTCAAAAGCACAAGAACAGATAATCAACAGTGACATCATTACTATACTATTACTGATAAGAGCAGAATGGAGTAATTGAACAAATAGGCTGAAGTAACTTCTACAGAGCAGGATCAAAACTATCCAGCCCTGGTCTCATTTTAACATACAAACACTGTCTGTCTATGACTTTTCAGGTAGGTCTCGCTATTTCATAGCAACATTACAACATTACTGAGAGCAGTGCTGGTCATTATCTCCCAACGTCAGGATGTAGGGGTACGGCCTCGACACTTCAGCCCGCTGGAGGTATTCCACCATGTTGGTTCCAACCTTAGAAAGAAAGAAATGAAAAAGTTAAAATTTTGTTGAATAGCAAAGATGAAACTGAATAAGACTCTCAATTTCGTGTGAAATACGATTGATACTAAAAAATTACAAAGCTGCCCACTAAGATAGTGTATAGGTAACCAGAAACAAAAACATGGAGACAGCTACTACCAAAAATAAAACAGCAGAATAAGCATGGCTTTTAGGATACAACTCTTTATGTCAGACTAGTTGATATTGTAGTCTGCATTGATTTTAAGCTAATTACCGAAAAAATGTCATAGCTGGTGTCATACTGGTACATTACAATCACCAAAATATTAATACTTCATCTAGTAGTTATCTGTACCGCTGTGGTACTTTTTCCTGTAGTTGGCGCGCTGACTGATAGTTAATTTAACTTTGGTTAAAGAGAGCTACCTGGTTAGCTTACATGCTATTACTGGTGATACATTTGCATACTTGCCAAAGGGGGAAAGGTGTAAAATATTGTTATAACTCGGGAGAAACGCAGGAGAAATTTGACCGCAGAGTAAATTACTAGCTAGTGAAAAACGGGAGTGTTAGCAGGTCTGAATATTTGTGAGAGGGTCAGTGTTTTGTAACACACCAGCATTTTATTGTCTCAAGCAGTGAGTTTAATAAAGTTCTAAAGTGGTTGCTAATGCTAGCAAACTAACTAAATGCCTGGTCATGGTAGCCCTACAATTAACAGTTTAGCGTTCATTCATCACTTCACCATCTTCGTAACCCTGCAAACATTCTACAGAGAAAGCTAAAAAAGCTCAGACATCTTAGCCGTTTCTTTCATACACAGGTGGGGTTTATGGCTAGCAGCTATTCTCAGCTAAATTATCATCCAGTACCTCAGACCAGCCGGAAAGTTTGTGTGTAACCTTAACACGGTAACAGTAATAAATGTTACATATAGTAATAATTTTTCAGTCATATGTGAATTAGGTGAGTGAACATGTGTATACAGACCTTGTATTTAACGCCATTTCCCCTTAAATGTCCGAGGAGGATGAACCGTCATCAGCGGTGTGGGAGCTCAAGAGACACGAAGCTGAGTCACAGCCGCTGAATCCACCGGTGAACTTTGGGGGAGGGGCCGAGCAAACTTCAACCCAGCAGCTGGGTTACACAAAAACTACCCAACTCTCTGTAAATAACCCAGAAAAATGACCCAACAGCGGCAACCCAGCGTTTGGGTAGAAAAAACAACCCAGCATTTTTTAGAGTGTAGGCAGCAAGGTAAATACACAAAACTTACCGTCAAATTATTTTTTCCCTTAATAACTATATATATATATATATATATATTTTTTTTTTTATTTATTTTTTTTTTTTTTAAGCACCATGGCAAATCTCTCGTAGTCAATTTTTTAACCTGTTTTAAACACATACACACATGCATACACATTTTTATAGAAATGCACTTAGTTAATTTAATTTGCCTTACATTGTTGAATGAGGATGGGTTCCAAAACCAAAAATCAACATTGATTCAATGTTTGTCTTTTCAACACAGAAAAGCATTGAATTATCAACATTGATTCAACATTATTTAGCATTGAAAAATCAACCTCAACCAAAATGATGATTCTGATGAAATTTCAACATTGAATCAATGTCACCTTGCTATCTGGGGATCAATCCCTGCTATCTTTTTCACCCAAATGAAGATGGGTTCCCTGTTGAGACCGGTTCGTCTCAAGGTTTCTTCTTATTAATCACAACCACTGTCACTTTAATCCTATATTTTTGCAATATTTTATTATGCCCTTATGCACAGTTAATTTTACTAGTTAAATTTATTTCTTTAGTATTTCCTTTTTATTGATTATTTATTTTACGTACAAGCTTTTATTTTCTTTTTTTAAGGTCACTGGCGGTATATTATACTGTGTATGATTGTGTATGTGACCAATAAAATTTGAATTTGAATTTGATTTAATTCAATTCAATTCAGTTTTATTTGTATAGCGCTTTTAACAATTGACATTGTCTCAAAACAGCTTTACACAATCAAGAGAATTATTTAAGTTTGTATGGAATGTGAATGTGTATGAATCAAATGTTCAAATAGTTCCTGGTGAGCAAGCCCGAGGGCGACAGTGGCAAGGAAAAACTCCCTGAGATGGTAATAGGAAGAAACCTTGAGAGGAACCAGATTCAACAGGGAACCCATCCTCATCTGGGTGAAACAGATAGCAGGAAATTATCTGCATTTATACAGTGTTAAGTGTTAGGTTCAGCTATAATAGTTGATGTTAATTGATGTTATAATAGTTGATGTAAAATGGAGTCCAGTAGTTATTGTAGACTCAGGTAGAAAGTCCTGAACTATCGAATTGTCAAGTCCTCAGAGAAACAGCTGACAACACCAGTCGAGGCCAGAACCATCTTCTAAGTAGATAGAATTATCCCCAGACACCAGACGCATCCCAAAGAGACACACGGGGCATCCATGCGACGAGACCTCCAACCAGAAACGGGGCACCAGGATGGATCAGACAGGTCCGAGATTATTACCATCTCAGGGAGGTTTTCCTTGCCACTGTCCTCTTCCTCGTCCTCGGCTTGCTCATCAGGGACAGTCTTATCATTTTGATTCATACACATTCACATTTCATACAAACTTGAATAATTTTTTTTGATTGTGTAAAGCTGCTTTGCGACACTGTCAATTGTTAAAAGCGCTATACAAATAAAATTGAATTGAAATGACAAAACCCAAAAAGGTGGTTAATGTCTTGTGGAAGTTTCACTTCTCTTCCTTGGTGTACAAATTGGACATGATGGTGTCAAGGAGATGCTCCTTCAGAGAGCAGGAAAAAATTTTTATATTGTCCAGGTAGACAAACACAAAGGTATTTAGAAAGGTCCTAAATGAAAGCTGGTTGGGGCATTGGTCAGCCCAAACGGGACCACCAGTTTTGTAATTTAGCATAACATCATCAGCATTACAGCAGTCTAGTTTTGTGAAGATAATTGCTATTTGGAGAATCTCAAACACCTTGACATGAAAGGAAAGGGGTATCAGTTCTTAAATCTCATTGAGGCCCCGTAATCAATGCATGGACCCATCTTTGTTCTTGACAAAAAAGGACAAACAAGTTATTTGTGTAGATAGGAACTCTGTAATATATTTGGTCATAGCCTCCCTTTCGTGAGACCATTAAATAGAGATGGCCCTTGGGAGAGTGGTCCTGAGGAACTCTGGCAACGAGGTGCACATTAAGCTTGTTTAAATGTATGAGAATCAGGCATGCGGGAGGGGCTGTCTGAAATGCAGCAGCATGGGAAGGATTCATGGTAAGTTGCAGCATAACACAATGTGGTGGTATACAGTACAGAGGTCATACACTTGTTCCAAAATGTATTGACCAGGCTATAAGTGTTATTTTGATGCATATTGTATTGGTGTGGAAGGCATGGACTAAGCAGAGTTCCACTAAGCAGATGTGATTGCACACTTTATATCTTACATACAGTGGGAGCCACGCCAAATAGCCACCGCGACCGTGTAATGACGTGCAAACGTCGTGTGACTGCCCTATGCACGCCGTAATCCCCCCTCCCTTTTCTGCCAGAAAGGCGTGTCAAGATTTCACAGTAAACACGCTCATTCAAGCCCTATATATTCATTTACCTGGTGCCACCACTAGATGGCGCTTCGTTCTCAAGAACACGTTAAAACAAGCCAGCTGCGCTGAGTTGAAATCACGTGATTTTAACAACCCGCCTCCACCCCCGCCGAACTGACGCTGCCAAACTACAGAGATGAAGATGGCGGCTTAACGGACTATTCGTGGTAAGTGATGTTTTATTTTATAAAATGTGTTTGGGGTAGTTTACAGTTTATTTCCCAGTTTAGTTTTTTATTGGCCGTTTTAAATATCACTGGCAGCACCAGCAGCGGTCAGATGTGACTTTAGAGAACTTAATGATCTGTTTACCAAGTCTGGAGTTAATATTACAGCTTACTGTCAGTGTCACACACTCACAATGTCACTCCACTTTAACTCAAAAACATGCTCAAGCTTCGACAATACTATTAATGTCCCTATTACAAGAGCTGCACTACCCGATGAAGAGTGTTTGTGTTCTCTGTAAATACTGAGAGAATCTCACCGCGTGTTGTCTGGATAAATTCATCGTTTATTTATTCTTTGGTTAAGAGTTAATCTGCAGGTTATTTCTGTGACTGGAATATAATGTGATGCAGTTGATGAGGGACACAGACTGAGGGTAGCGCGAGCGCGTAGTTAACGAGCTGGATAAAAACACTGAAGTGTTTATCAGTTAAGGAGGGGGAGGTGTGTGTGTGTGGGGGGGGAAGGTATGAGGGGCTTCAGTAAGTTATAGTTTGCCTTCAGGGATAAACTAATGCTCATATACGAGTGTTATATCGCTTAACTTATTTGTATGAGAAGCGCATTAAGTAAATTCTCGGTTAATTTAATTCAGACGATAATACAGACAGACCTGGTTAACACTAACAAAGTTCACTGGTTAACATTAGCACAGGCAGTTTATTTACATTCCAGAATTCCCAAAACAGTATTTTACACACTCTGTGGTAAATAGGTTTATTAATATATATTATTTTTATTAGAACTATATGTTCTGTCAAGTTTATTTATTTATTTACATCTTCACTAAATTCTCCTGTTGTCTTTAAGCAGAGCTCCGCTGTGGAGGATTGGGGAGGTCAGACGACTGACGGCTGGACTTTTGGAGCTACAGGACTGGAGGAGCCTGAACAAGCTGTTGACGGAGCTGTAGGAGGGATGACGTCACAGTCCGACAGCTTTAGAATGATGTTTGATCAGGTCTACTGTATATTCTGAACA